>JANHMN010000005.1:40230813-40293691 GCA_030674055.1 Rhabdomys pumilio
CACACACACACACACACACACACACAAACATACGTGTGTGCACATACACAAATTTAAATGGGGGGACTTCTACAGAATGCTTTGAAGAGTTCCAAAATAAATGAGACCTGAAAGGTCATGTGTGCATAAGTGTATGTGTCTAAGAAGTACCAGAGAAAGGCCTAAGCTTTAGCTTAGAGCTGGTACCAGTGTTCTGCATGAAAAGAAACTAAGGGCTGAAAACTGCCTGACTGATCCAGAAAGCATTCCAAGATATACTCACAGAGCAAGCACCTGGGTAAAAGCTGGCATATTTACTGATAGAGAACATTGAACGAAATGCTTCCAATTATTAGCTGGCCAGTATTGCAGAAGAGACTTCAATGACACAGACAATGAGATAGTATTAAAGGGAATCATTTTAGTAAGCTCACCACACAAGCAAATGACAGGAGCATAAACCAGGACAATGGATCCAAAGGAAGCTTATGTCTACTATTGCATTATTTAAAAGTTTAACAAGTTTATATCTGCTGTTGCATTATTTAAAAGTTTAACAAAAACAAAACCACAGCAAGCACAAATAGCCCCAAAATAAGTATGACTCACAATAAAAACAACAGGAAGTGCTCCTGCTCAAGCCAGACGCTGGATCACCAAGGCATTTGAATCAACGATTTTACAAATGTTCAAAGCACTGAAAGAAGCTGTGTTAAATGTGAGAAAAATCTCTCTCCAAATGAACACTACCAAGAAGGGGACAAAATTTAAGAAAACACAACAAAGCAAATAAATTCATAAAACAAGCAAAATACTTTGGGTATGATGAAATACATCGATTGCTTCATTACTTGAAGACCTTAGGCAGGGAGACCAGAGTTGGAGCCCATCAAGGACTACATAGAAGGAACCTGTCTCAATAAACGCAGAGAAGGGAAACAGATCTTCTGGAATTGAAAAGCACAGTAACAAAAAATGAAAACATGCCTTTGCAGCTTGGTAGAATATTTGACTTAGTAAGAGAAAATTGTGAATTTGAAGGTTGTCAAAGGGTTACTATGGCTGTGATGAAATACCATGATCAAAAATGTGGGGAGGAAAATCAGACTTATACTTCTATATCACTGTGTATCAGGAACTCAAACAGGGCAGGAACCTGGAGGCAAGAGCTGGTATGAAGGCCCTGGAGAGATGCTGTTTACTGGCTCTGTGTCTCATGGCCTGCTTAGCCTGCTTTCTTATAGAACCCAGAACCACTAATCCAGGGGAGTCCCCTCCACAATGGGGTAGGCCCTCCCCCATAAATCACTAATTAAGAGTGTGCTGTAAAGGCTTGCCTATAGCCTGATTTTATGGAGGCGCTTTCTCAATTGAAGCTCCACTATCTTTGATGATTCTAGCTTGTGTCAAGTTGGCGTAAAACCACCAGTACAAAGGTTGAGTCATTGATATCCAGACTGAAGGGCAAAAGAGGAAAACAAAGAATAAAGACAGCTCGGATTGTTTCTGACACCTATAATTCCAGGAAAAAGTCTGAAAAGGTTCCAGGCCAGGCTGAACTACAGACACTGCGGCACAAGCAAGCTAAATAAATAAATAGATAAATAAATAAATAAGTATGAGGAGCCTTAGGTGAAAGCCATTGCTCTGTGCACTAATCTGAACTATGCACTAACTATTACTACGATACAGAACACACTAGAACAAACAAAAAATGAATCGAGCCAGAGACATATAGGATGAGACCCAAGCATGGCCATATATATCGAAAGGATGTCTTAGAGAGGAGACAGGAAAGCTTAAACCAGTCAACTTGCAGAGTTGTGGCTTTCAGTCACAGTGGATACATCTACAAAATACCCCCACAACACAGGCTCAAAGAACACTTCAGAAGAGCGGGCAGAAGGACTATAAAAGACAGAGCATCAGGGAGTTTGCCGTGAGACTGTGTCTCCTAGTATCATCCAAAGCTGCACATACAAAGTCTCATCAACATGACCACCCAAGTGTGAGATGAGTAAAGATGACACTGATGAGCATGCCAAAGTAGATGGGAAACACCCATGAGACCTCAGCCCTACACAACAAAGTATAGGCAAAGGAGGAAAGTTGGGAGTGGGAGGTGGTATTCCCCAGGGAAAAGCACACCAACTGGTTGTTCAGTGGCAAATAGTCAGCCCTGAAAACATACAAACAAGTAACATTATATGGACTCAACAGGTTATATGTAGAAATATATATGTACATGCATATACAAATATGCATCAAATAACAGTGGAAAAAAGATGATGAATTTGAAGTAGAGTGGGGGAGGAGAATGTGGGTTGGAAGGAAGGAAGAGAAGAGAAAAATGTAATTATATTATTTCTTATAAAGGTCACTATTGCTGTGATGAAACACCAAGACCAAAGCAACATGGAGAGGAGAGGGTTTATTTGGCTTACACTTCTATATCACTGTTAAACATCAGAGGTAGGCAGGACAGGAACTCAGCCAGGGCAAGAATCTGGAGGCAGAAGCTGATGTAGATAGAGGCCATGAGTGGTGTCTCTTACTACTGGCTTGCTCAGCCTGCTTTCTTACAGAACCCAGGACCATCAGCCCAGGGACAGCACCACCCATAATGGGCTGGGCCCTCCTCTGTCAATCATTACTAATGAAGAAAATGCCTTACAGGTTTGCCTGTACCCCAGTTTTTTGGAGGCATCTTCTTGACTGAGGCTCCCTCTTCTCTGATGACTCTAGCTTGTGTCAAGTTGACATAAAACTAGCTAGTACAACGGACCCCTTGTCAACTTGACATAAAAACACATCGCTTTTCAATTAGAACCTTTCTTTTCTCATCTATCCCCAAGATGGTAAGTTAATATTAACATCGCAATATAAACCATAAATAGATTTGAAAGTCCCACAGTCATTAGAAATTCAAACACATTAAAATTTTAGTCTCTTTATAATGTCCAATCTATTTAAAAATCCAAAATCCCATTTAAAAGTTCAAACCCTTTTAGCTATGGGCTCCTGTAAAATTTTAAATTAAATTAAATGCCTTTTCACTTCACAGGGTATAGTCACAATCTAAATAAAGCAATAATTCAATGTCCAATGTCTGGGATTCACTCAAGATCTTAGGTCATTTCTCCAGCTGTATCCTCTGCAAATTGTCTTGCAGGCCCAGGCAGGCTCCACTGCACTGCTACTGCTGTTTATGGTATTAGCGTCTTCAACATGCTGGAGCCTTCTGCTGCAACTGGGTTGCACTTTCATCAATAGCCTCTCGTAGGCGCTGTTTCTGGTGCCAAGTCTCAAATTCTCTGAATGATCCTTTCAGTCCTGGGCCTTCAACTTCCATTGAGACTTCATTGCATTTTTTTAATTCTTTAATCCTTATTTTACATTCCAGACTTCATCCCCCTCCTGGCCTCCCCCCATCACTCCCCATCTCATACATCCTCCCCCTGCATCCAAGAGGATGTCCCCATCCCACCACCCCCATGTCAGGCCTCCCCACTACCTAGGGCCTTATGTCCTTTGAGGGTTAGGTGCATCTTCTCTTATTGAACCCAGACCCAGAAGTCCTCTGCTGTATGTGTGTTGAGGGCCTCATATCAGGTGGTGTATGCTACCTGGTTGGTGGGCCAGTGTCTGAGAGATCTCAGGGGTCCAGGTTAGTTGAGACTGCTAGTCCTCTTACAGGGTCACCCTCCTCCTCAGCTTCTTCCATCTTTCCCCTAATTCAACCATAGGGGGCAGCAGCTTCTGTCCATTGGTTGGGTGTAAATATCTGCATCTGACTCTTTCAGCTGCTTGTTGGGCTGAGGCTGCATTTTTAACAATGGCCTTTTCTGGCCTCTCACAGTGCCAAGCCTCAGCTGCTCTCCATGACCACTTTTATGTCTTCAAAATCAGTACCACCTGGATTAATCTTAAACATTACGGAAATCCAGCTGCCAGCTAGAGGTACAAACTCGGTTGCTTCTGGAGCCCAGCTCCTGTGTGCTGATTCTCAGGAATCACTTCCCAAAAGATTTCACCTCAGTGATGCTGGTCTCTTCTTAATTACTCCTAATTTCTTAGCTCTAACTGACCAGCATGAAGTATCTCAGCAAAGCAAAGATTTCACTATAGTCATTCTGATCTTTGTCAGTCACAGCTGATACTTCAGTGCCAGCTAACCAGAACCAGAACCTTAATTCAAACTAGCATTCTGCCCCTTCTGAAACTTCACAAGCCACACCTCCATCTTCCGCTTTGCCCTCAACAGTCTTTCAAATCACCAAACGTTGAACACTCGATCTCTTTTCTTGCACAAAGCTCCAAAACCCTTCCACAATTCTCTGCAAAATAAAATGGTCAGATCTGTCACAGTCGTACCCCACAGTCCTGTTACCAAGTTGTTGTACTTTTGATTACTACTGCTGTGATGAAACACCATGACTAATAGTAACTTGCAGAATGTGCTGCCTAGTCTTATGTCACCATGACACACAAACTAGAGCTTTCTGAAAGGAGGAAATGCCACCATTGAGGGAATTCTCCAAATAAGAAAATACCTCCATAAGATCTGGCTGTGGAAACCTATGCCTAGTCTTATTGCACCTTGTTCAGTTGATATCTCTGAGAGTCCTGCTCCTTTTATGAAAGAAAATAGAGAAGCAGTGGATCTCGGGGAACATGGGGGTGGGAAGGGGCTGAGAAGATGGGAGGGAGGAGAGACTATGGTCAGAATAAAGAAGAAAAAAATCTGGCTGTAAGGCATTTTCTTAATTAGTGATTGATGGGGAAGGGCCCAGCCCATTGTGGGTGATGCCATCCCTGGTTTGGAAGTCATGAAGTGGTCATGGGAAGCAGCTGAGGCTTGGCTCTGTGGCAGGCCATTGGCAAAGGGGCGGTATTGAAGGGGTCAGGCAGAGAGATTGAGGTTTGGCACAATGAAGAGAACCTATGAAACTCCATTGGTGAGAGGGCAGGCCATTTGTAGCAAAGGACTCCAGCAGTGTGATTTCAGTGCTGTGAGATGACCAAGGACAGCATGAGTGGAGCCAGCTGGAGCCTAGAAGACAAGGTCTGTGTGCTGCAGAGTATATGCAGCGCAAGTGACCCAAGCCTCTTGGGGGAACCCAAAAGACCGTGAGTGCATCCCAGATATCAGATGTTGTGCTGTTTATACAGTTGGAGTTTGCTTTTGCTTTTATTTCATTGACAGCTGTGCCTTGATTCTTCTCTCTTGAAGTAAGAAGGTATTTGACCTAAGTTTGATTTTTATAGGAGCCCAGCCCATTATGGGTGGTGCCATTCCTGGGCTAGTGGTCCTGGTTTCTATAAGAAAGCAGGCTGAGCAAGCCATTAAGAAGCACCCTTGCATGGCCTCTGCATCAGCTCCTGCCTCCAGGTTCCTGCCATGTTTGAGTTCCTGCCCCGACTTCCTTGAATGATGAACAGCTTTATGGAAGTATTAGCCAAATAAATCCGTTCCTTCCCAAATTGCTTTTTGGTCATAGCGTTTCATTGCAGCCGTAGAAACCCTAAGACACGGAGGAAAGGGTTTATTTCACTCACAGTTCCATATTAGCAAGGCAGGAGCTCATGCAGGGCAGGGACCTGGAGGAAGGAGCTGATACAGAAGCCACGGAGGAGTGCTATTTGCTGACTTGCTCAGCCTGCTTTCATATAGAACCCAAGACCACCAGCCCAGAGATGACACCACCCATGATGGTGTCATCAATTACATATTACATATTAATTACATATTAAGAAAATATCCTATAGACTTGCCTACAGCCCAATATTAGGAGACATTTTCTCAGTTGAGGGTTCCTCCTCTCTGATGACTCTAGCATGGGTCAAATTGACATACACATAGCCAGTATACATTATAATCTCAATTTTTTTTTTTTAAAAAAGTGGAATTTGGGCTAAGGAGATGGTTTAGTGAATAAAGTACACAAGCATGGCAGCCTCAGATCTATCCAGAGAGGCCCCACAAAAAGCCTTATGGATATGTGTATGTGTAATTACAGCACTGAGGAGGCAGAGACAAGATGAGCCCTGAAGCTTGCAAAAAGGCAATTAACCTAATCAGTAAGTTCAGGCCACTGAGATATCATGTCTCAAAAATCAACATATATGTCTTCAAAGGAACAATATTCAAGGCATACTCTGAATGTATGTGTACACACACACACACACACACACACACACACACACACACACACATGATATTAATTTATCCAAGGAATGGAATATTAGTGATGATGTGAAAATATGTTAATGTAAGCTGACAAAATGTAAATGAAACAAAACTCATATCAGTCTGATTTCACCATTAATAATCCCTTTACTTTTCATATAAGATGGATAATTGAGTAGAGTTGTTTTGGACTCCTGGATCTGAAGGTTGTCCCAGAAACCCTGCAAACATTTTGAGCTACAACAGTCAAGAAAAAAAAAAAAGAGAGAGGAGCAAAGGGAATAAATTTTAAAAAAGGAAATCTCCACAGTCATAAATTAAATGAGGACCATTGTGGCACATTTTATAAATGGAAAAGGACCCTAAGAAAGTAGTATGAATAATTACATGACAGTAAATGAGAACATTTAGGTAAAATATTAGGAGGCAAAACATATTTAAAACACTGAATAATAAATAAAATGAAACACAGACGCTAATAATTAGAGGTCCCCAATAGGTAGTCAAATTATCACTTCAGTGTTGGACCAAAAATGTAAGGAAGAATTAACACCAGTATTTCTCAAATTCTTTAATAAGAAAGAAAGTATGAAATACATTCTAATTCAGTCTAGGAAACCAGAGTTACTCTGACACTGAGGCCAGGTAGAGGCATCAGAAAAAGAAAGTAATGCTCCATAAATGTATCATATCTACATATTTACCAGCAAGTATAACCCAGCAGAATAAAAACAGGATTTGTATCTGAGTCAAAAGAATTTATCACAGAAATACAAAGATGGTTCATTGTTCAAAAAATGAACAGTAAAACATATCACTAAAATAAGAAGAAAAGGCAGGGTGTGGTGTTTCATGCCTTTAATTCCAGCACTCAGGAGACAGAGTCGAACAGGTTTCTGAGTTTGAGGCCAGCCTGATCTACACAGGACAGCCAACTGAGATGCTGTCTCAATAAACCAACATAAATAAATATATCAGAAAAAAGAAAACTAAATCACCACATAGCCATCTCCATTGATACAAAAAGAACTGGGCATTATCAAGCAAAAGAAAAACAATATGCAAACTAAGACTGAAGAGAACTCACAGCCTTGCAGCCATTCATGATTAACTCACAGGTACCATGCCACGGAGTGTTAAAAGCTTGCTTTCTTCTATTTTATTTCATTTTTTTCATACAATATATTTTGATCATATTCTTTTCCCTCCCCAACTCCACCCAGATCATACCCACTTCTTTACTTACTCAACTTGTCGTTTTTTAAAGATTAAAATTAAAAAAAAAAAAGAATGTGGGCTTCTCAGACTAGCCTTCACATCCACACCATGTGGCTCACAACCACCTCTAATTCAAGATCCTCAGGGATCCAACATCTCTAGCCTTTCTGAGTAGCTGCACATACCCCAACACACACATACACATAACTGAAAATTATAAAACCAATTCTAATGTAACCCATGAATTGATAAGAATTTCTCCTTTTACCAGTTCCTATTTGCACTGAATATTCTAGTCATACAAATAGGCAAAAAAACCCTAAATAACAGGGTATAAAATTTTAAAGCCTATAATACAATTTTTTCTCTATTCGTGAGTAAAATGGATCTTAGCTGTGGAAGATGCTAAGTAAAAGAACACTGCCTAAAATATGTGAAAATGCTTATCATTATTTTTCATCTTGGATATGAAAGTCAAAAATGTCTTCCTCATCCCAGTCAGAACGTACACTATCAAGAAATAACCAACCAACCCCATATGTACTAGACTGTGTGGAGAGTAGGTGGGCGGTACCCTTACACATCGCTAATGGTCATGTAAATTAGAATAGCCACTATGGAAAATAATTGAGGAAATTACTACACAAACTAGAAAAATATTCTTGTAAGTCTTACCTGTCTAACTTCTGGTTCTATGCTCCCAAAGGAACACAAATCATTATACAACAGAGGTAACTAACGGCACATCCATAGTTATTGTGGCAGTTTTCACAAAATCAAGATATACCTTGAAGTCTAAAAACAGGCAAATAAAAATGTGAGATACACATGCACACACAGACACACAGACGCACACACAAACTGAAGATTCGTCCATAAAAAAGAACAAAATTAGATCTTTAGCTGGGAAGTGGGTGAAGCGAGATAACCATGTTAGGAGATTAAGATTGTCTCAAAAGTCAGTCATATATTTCTCTCATAGGCAGAGTCTTAATTACAATATAATATTAATAAGTCATGAAAGTAGGGGGAGCTATTTTGAGGGTGGTAGGGAACCAAATTGAAGAAAGCAGCAGAGGATAATGAGAGAGAAAATTAAGAAGAACAAACATTTTTTTTTTACATATTGGAAATATATTTGTGCTAAGTGTATGGGTGGTTGGGACTTTTCTGTGTACACACACACACACACACACACACACACACACACACACACAAGCACACAGTTGCACCATAAAAGCAGAGAGATATAACTTTAAGTTTTTTAAGGTCTGCTTTTAATGAAGGTTCTTAAATGCTTTAACCTCCCTTCTAACCCACCAGAGGTAGCAGAAAAGAAAGGATATGTGGTAAGTGGACCTATTAAGAAAGGTTCTTTAGAGCAAGTCCTATCTGTATTGTCAGGAAATTAGCAGTTCAGTTTACAGGAATCAGCCTGTGGCTCAATCCATTTGCAAACACTTCACGGATATACTAGCAGTCAAGTTTGGTAGAGTCAAGATAGCAAACACAAATCAGCAGAGGTGGTACTACCTAGCAGAGACAGCCAGGCTTCAGTCTCAGCACAAGTTGGGGGGGGAGGCAAATCCAGAGGAACTCCAGGAGAAGTTCTCAGCTGTGTCTCTCTCTCAGGGAAGCTAAGATCAACCAAGAACAAGTGTTGCACAGCTAGCTCTATAAGCAAGCCTAACTCAGGCTCCATCACTGTCTGTTAAGTCCTATTTATACTCCCTCCAAACATCAAGTGTCTTACCTCAGCTTGAGCATCTGCATCTGTTTCAGCGGACATCACTCTGTCAATCAGCCTGAGTCCAAGGAAGCAGCAAGAAACTGCAGCACATCACCAGAAGTCTTTGGGTGTGTTCCTCTCTATGGAGTCCCGACAAATGCAGCTCAACTACTGCAATGTAAGGTGGACCAATTAGTGAGGAATCCTTAAGTTTTCACTTCAGAGAGAGGAGAGGGACGAAGAAAATGAAGAGATTAGAGAGCACAAAGGGGGTGATTAATTGGCAACGTAAATTAGGAAAGTCCATTCTTTTGTGTCATCTATTACTAACTAATAATGATCAGTGAATGTCAGGGAGATCAAAAGGTTCCTTGTGCTGCTGCACTGTAGGGTGACTATAGATAACAGCTACATACCGCCTATTTAAAAATCAAGTATATTTAAGGTTTTACTAGAAACAAATGAGAAAGTCTTAAAGAGTTAGACATTTTTATCATAACTGTATTATTATGTAACATATGTCTACCATACTACACATAGTACCTCATTAAGATGTATATAGCTTTTATACTTTTTTCTTTTTTGGTTTTTCGAGACAGGGTTTCTCTGTATAGTTGTGGCTGTCCTGGAACTCACTCTGTAGACCAGGCTGGCCTCGAACTCAGAAATCCGCCTGTCTCTGACTCCCAAGTGCTGGGATTAAAGGCGTGCGCCACCACTGCCCGGCAGCTTTTATCCTTTTATGTAAGGAGAGAGTACATTTTTTAAAACAGAAGAATAGCTATTCGTCCTCTGACAAAAACAATGTAAAAACAAACTCTCAAATCCAAGGCCATTTGTGTCCTGGGAACAAAATAGTCCATAATTATACATTTGACTTTGGCTTTTTTGGTGCTCTTATTTGAAACTGGACCCCTTGAACGGAGTTCCCTCCGACCAAAGTCAAAAAACAGCATACGCGCACACTGCGATGATGACAAGCCTTTCTGTTACAATCCCCTGGAAACTACTTCTGTACAGACTTTTGTCACCCGCCTTCGCTCCTTTTGCAAACCCCTGACCTCTCCTGCTGTGTCCACCTACTATTAATACAACCCTACTCTACGTGGCTTGTGTGGCGAAGTTGGTGGAGGTGAAGGACAAGACTGGACCATGAATCTCTTGCAGCAGCTCTGGTGCCTTTGGAGTAGCAGGCCATTGTATTTGGCGTCATGAGTTTTGCTGAGCCATACTGTTAACACATGCAAATGGCCATTCTCTTTCCGTTGTGAAGTTCGGGATTGCTGGTATTGTGTTTTCCTCATGTTAAAAGCCTGTATCCCTCCTACTTCAAGCTGTCCCTAGGGAACTTGGGGGAAGCAAGCTAATCTCATATTGAGACACTTTATAGCACATTCACTTCAACTAGAGAATCAAGCGACCATGTAGCCTTCCAAGGAACTTAACCACAGCCTGAGACTATTGGTCACTCTTATATTGTGTCTTGCACATGACTAGTTTTCCTTCTTGCTTTCTTTCTTTTTGTTGTTTTTCGAGACAGGGTTTCTCTGTGTAGCCTTGGTTGTCCTGGAACTCACTGTGTAGACCAGGCTGGCTTCGAACTCAGAAATCCACCTGCCTCTGCCTCCCAAGTGCTTGGATTAAAGGCGTTCGCCACTGCCTTTCAACTATTTTTCAACCAATGAGCTTAGAGCTCTTGAGCCCGCCTTTGTTAACTTGCAGTTTCCGCCAAGGATCACAACATATCCGGTGATTTTCTCATCTTCTCCACCTCCAGGTGAGGGCGTAGTCTCAGAAGTTCTTTTTGACTCCCTGCGCAGACTCTGTTGCCCAGAAAACTTCCTTTTAGTCATGAGGCCCCCACATCTGCCCTTCCCAGCATACCTTGGGCCAACACCGTGCCCCACAATCCCCAGCGCTGGGCGAGAAAAGGGTGTTGCTTTTCCGTAACCTGCGGCTACTGCTGTTGGTTTCAGCTTTAGTGCAACTTAGCACAACTCCTGTTGCACCAGCAGCCGACTGTGTTCCTTGTGATATGGCCTACTCCGGCAATCAAGACTCGGCTGAAAGTGGCTTGTGCAGCGGAGCTATTAGTGATGGAGACTTGAACCTGAGGGAAGAATACCTCATAGCCGTTCTGTTGTCTCTTGAATGGCTTGTCTTTGTAGGATTTCTAGGCTTCCTGACATGTCAATTAGTCTTGCAAAACACTTGGAGAAAAGAGGAAGGGCAGGAGATGGATGACCTTGCCGTGTCGCAGAAGCCTCCACACACCAAGGAAAATCTGCAGCAGGAAGATGAGCTAAGTGAATATGAATTCCCTGACTATGCTGAAGATGATAGATTTGAGTCTAATTTCGATGAGGACTTCTATGAGGATTTTCACTTCATAGAGTACTTGACCGATGAGGGCAGCGAGGAGGAGGAGGAGGAGGAGGAGGAGGAGGAGGAAGAGGAGGAGGAAGAGGAGGAGGAGGAGGAAGAGGAGGAGGAGGAAGAGGAGGAGGAGGAAGAGGAGGAGGAGGAGGAAGAGGAGGAGGAAGAGGAGGAGGAAGAGGAGGAGGAAGAGGAGGAGGAGGAGGAAGAGGGGGAGGAAGAAGATGAAGAGGAGGAAGAAGAGGAAGAGGGGGAGGAAGAAGATGAAGAGGATGAAGAAGAGGAAGAGGAGGAAGAAGAGGAAGAGGAGGAAGAAGAAGAGGAGGACAAAGATGAGGACAACGATGTCAAGGAAGATGACTTCGAGAATGATGAGGATGATGACAATGACTACGATGACTCTGCAAGTGTCTGTGAGTTATGGTGATGTTTTAGTTCCCATTCTAGATTGATAGAACTTTTTCTTTACTGTTATCTGATAGAAGGAACTTACTTTTATTATGGTTGAGCACCACAAGTATCACGTGGTAGGCAGGCACTACTCTGGGATGTAAAGCCTTGCAGAATTGCTCATGGGATGGGAATGAGAAGCTGACTCACAGTAGAGGGAAGCCCAGGCACCCACGTAGGACCCCACAGACTGGGCAGCATTAGAGAAGGCAGAACAGTGAGCAGCCTAGACTGAGGGGGGAATAGGAGAAGACTTCTGCAGATGTTGGAATTCAGCTAACCCAGGTTTGTGCAGCTGCAGGGTCATAATGGCTCCCAATTCCTCTACCCTTGCTCATGCTTGTGACACTTCTGCCTCACATAAAACTCATGCTCAGAACTTGTTAATTCTGATCAAGTAATGGTCCAGGCCCCGGAAACTTTGGGGCCTAGTGTGCCCAAGTAGAAGCTCAATTTAATAAAGACCCTGTAGTGTGGAGGAAAAGTATGCCTTCTAACTAGGCACTGAGATAAATCCATGAAATGACTGTACTTAGAGTGCTTAAATCTTCAAGGATTGAGAAACTGCACATTTAAGGTGTTTTTTTATTTCTTTTTCTAACTTTACAGCAAATGAACTCTTTCTTCCTTTCTCCTCTTTTATATCCTTCCTTCCCCTTCCTTCCTTTCTTTCTTTCCCATTTATATTTCAGAGCCTCACATTGCTAGGCAAGTGTGCTACCACTGAGGTACATCTTTAGACTTTTTAATTTTTGCTTTTTAGTAGCTTATGTATATACACACATAAGAGGCAAGAGGACAGTCTTGAATGTTGACCCTCAATTACCACCCGCCTTTTCCTGTGTTTGTGCCAGTGTCTCTCACTGACTTTAAACTTGTAGATTAGGTCCAGATGGATGGGCTGCCTTCTTCTGTGATCCAACCTTCTGTACCCCCCTGAATTTAGGATTGCACACTTAAATTCAGCACCAGGCACCCCCTTTTTTTCTGTTGTGGGTTGAAAGAATGGATCAGTTCTTCATGCTTACAAGGCAGATACTTTATTGGGTGAACTACCTTCCCAGTCTTTTTCATTCTAGTGAAAGAATTTCTTGTTCTGTTGCCCCATCTAGCCTTGAACTCCTGGCAATCCTCCTGCTTCAGCCTCAGGTGTATACTTTTTCCATGAAGCTCTGCTAAGAGCATACAAAACAGAATCAGACAATTTGATTCTGACCCTCTTTCATTCTGTGGTCCAGGAACAGCAACAATCCTCCTGCTGGGAAAGAGGGTGAAATTGTAACTGTGAAAACTTATCACAAAATGTGAGAGCAATAGAAATACTGTAGCAGCTACTAAGAAGGATCCAGGCAGTCATTTTCCCTCACATTTCTATTTTGCAGGTTATGCTGTTAATGGATTCCTGAGTGAGGAAGTTAAGTATAAGCTGTCTTACTTCTTTCGTGGCCTTGATGTTCTGGATTCCCATTTCCATGTCCCCGATGAGCCAACTGCATATGAAATCTCAGGTGAAGCCTTTGAGGGAATTGCAGATGAAGTGCCATGGGGAAGGTTCACAACTGGTGACTTGGAAGAATGGTCTTATGATGAGGACGGGGACTGCAGAATGCTATCACCCTGAGGAATGCAGGTAGAGATTTAAAGCTCTTAGTATTAATTAACCACTTCAGACACACCCCTTTTATTTGGAGATTTGTGTTTTAAAGTATTCTGTTATAGTTTAATAACAGTTTGAAATTAATAATATATTTATACACAGAAGTCAATATATTTTCTGTGTATTTCATTCCCAGCTGCAAGTTCTTTAACTTACAGCTATATGACTAGACAGCTGGGAACTGGTTAGCCCTAGTAAGGAAACCAATAGAAAAAGATAACCAAGGGAAACTTGGCCTTCGTTTCTTGGCCATAGAACTATAGTCTTTCATACTAACAGTACCTGGGAAGGGATGATTATTCACAAAATACTGAAAAGTTAAGGGTTTCAAGTGAGACTGTAGTTCATGATAAATACATATTAGTTTAGCTGAGATTTTTATAGTTCATAGAACAGTCAAATAAAATTAGGTAATTTTTACTGCTGAATCTTACATCTCTTCTGTCTGCCTTGCTCACTTTTAATGTTTCTTAATGCCTGATAGCAGCCGCATTTTTATCCATTTATACTGAAACTGTGGTCCTGGGAGTTTGAGGGAATATAGAGGGTTTGGGTACAGATCACAGGGAGAAAGCTTTACTTGGAGTGGGCTCTAAGAGAAAGCAATGAGCATTTATAATGGTGAATAGAAGGGCAATGGAGTTGATGTGACTGATGTCCTCAAATGCTTTCTTTTCTTTTTGTATTCTATATGGTTATATAATTTTATGCAGGTATACAGGGTACTTGGCATACATTCCCCACATAGTTCACCATCCTCTCCTTTGTCAACCCGTCCCCTTTCCAGGATTAATCTCTCTTCTTTCCCAAGATGGTTTTGTAAAGCCATCCAAGTCTTAAGCACTCTGATAGGTCTATTTCACAAGAAGGAAATATTTCTCCTTACTGAGTGATGATAGTTATGCCAGAACTGATCAGATTTAGAAAATTAGTAGTGTCTTTTGATGGCATAAAAATATTACTTGTATCTTATTTCTTCCCACAGTCTCAAAGCCCAGAAGAAAGAAATGTGTGGATAAAGAGAAAAAAAATCTTCATTAATTTTCTGGGGTTTGGTAGCCCAGAAAATTGACATTGTTCTACAGTTCATTGCAGAAAAATGCTGTCAGCTGACATCTGACTTTACACTAGCTTTTCAGAGATGCAGATGGCTACATTTGCTCATGTTAAAAATAAAAAAAAAGTTTGTTGGCATTGCATAAGCTCTAGAGTTTTTATGGGAATAATACCAAGTCAAATTTATTTTTAATATCTTTTCTTTCTAGTTTAGCCTCACCTAGCTGGCACTAAAATGAATTGTTTTTCACTCTTGACAGTGAGAAATGAAAGTCTAGTTCTCAATGCATTTCATTGAACAACCACCACAACAAAAAGCACCTAGCTTACCAGGACACAAATTGATCTAATAATGAGTTGGTGTGAACTGCTAGCAGCAGCAGCAGCTGGAAACTTGATAGAAATACACATTCTTGGGCTCCATTCCAGACCTTCTGAATCAGAGATCCTTGTGGCAGACTTTCATTCAGTTTTCCTAAGTGCTCCAGATATCTATGGAACAAACACACTGTTAGCAGTGTATACGTTCTGAGATGCTTCCTTTCTACTGAGCAGAGTACAAATGTGCTTTTTTTAAAAACTTTCTTTTTCTATTTTTTTGCTATTTTATTTAGATTTCAGATGTTATCCCTTTTTCCCACTCCCCACCACCTAGAAAGCCCCTATCCCATGATGTAGAATATGCAGTGTTCCTATTGGCGTGCCCCTATCAGATGCTTGCATATGAAAATTACAAACAGGCAATTCAATCACCATTCTATCTATTTATAGTGAATCACCATAAATCACCATATATTTATAATGAAATTTATATATTTATACTGTACATGGATTAGTAGAAATGTGGCATTTAGAAAATGTGTGTGAAAAAGATCAATATCTTACTTAGGATGATTAAAATTTACCGAGAGAAGGGAAGAATTCAACTGGGGCATTCACACGCACTTCAATTCTATTGGTAATAATTGTATATTTTTAGGGTGGGTAGTGTGTACATGGATGTAACAGGTTCTGAGAAGTGCACATACAGTTATGAGAAGTGCACATACAGTTATGTCGTCATGACACAATAGAACTCAGCAAGGTACAAAACTTAGGTATTCCTGTTGAGTGTGGGTTCTGAGAACAGACCTCTTGGATTTGATGTTCAGGTCTACATCTTGATCTTTATTTCAGAGGATTTATTTGTTCTGTTCTGTTTTCTTTGTTTTGGAGACAAGGGTCTCACTATATATCCTTAGCTGGCCTGGAACTCACTATGTGGACCAGGCTATCCTCAAACATAGAACCATCCACCTTCCTCTGCCTTCCAAGTGCTGAGTTTAAGGGTGTGCACCACTATGCTTGGCCCACAGCAGATGGTAAAAATTAGAGCACATATTTAATCTCTGTATACTGGGCTTCACATATATAGTTTGTTTATAAAAATTGTCTAGGCCGGCGATGGTGGCGCACACCTTTAATCCCAGCACTTGGGAGGCAGAGGCAGGCGGATTTCTGAGTTCGAGGCTAGCCTGGTCCGCAGAGTGAGTTCCAGGACAACCAGGGCTACACAGAGAAACCCTGTCTCGAAAAACCAAAAAAAAAAAAAATTGTCTAACTATGGTTGAAGAGGTAAATGAGAAAAATTAAGTGTTTAAGTACAGTGTCTAGAAAATAGCTCAGTAATTATAAAATACATGGCTCAATAATATCAAAGAGTTCACTAATACTTCATAGAACATGGATGAGTTAGCCCAATTCTTCCATTCTTATTTAAATCAATTAGGCTATGAGGAATGAGCCCATGCAAACTGTTGTACCTCAGACTGAGAGCTTTAATGCAACACTCTTAGGAGGGAAAAATGACTAGACTCTAAAGGAAAATGATAGCTTCCAGGGAGAAGTTAGGAGAAGCAGTAGACAGCTACCATGAATCTTTGGGAAATTGCAGGCAAGTAGCCAGGGGAAAAAGCACTCTATCCTCAGTTTCTTCCGACTCCTCCCCCTAATCTCATGATTGGTTGGAAGCATTTGATGAGGGTGGGTCACATTAAAGCAGGCCATAGAGGCTGGCTCAGAGTAGAGAAATGGTACTCCGGAAGGGGCTGTGGAAACCATGGTTAGGGGTTGGATATACACGTTAGAAGTTCCCAGAAAAGTTTAGTCCTGTTGTGAATTTGATAAAAGCTGCAGCAGCAACAACAACAACGAAATAGGACTAAATATAAAGAAGTGACTTTCCTATAACTTTGTATGGTAGTTTCCTCCTCTGTGGCTCCTCCATAGGGTACCTGTAGGTGCGCCGTACATGTCACGTTAAAAACCTCTCACAACAGACAGCAGTACATGGGGAATACATGGCATCCTGCCACAGTTGTTGTTTCCTTAGCTTTTGCCCTAACTTTATTTCCTCTAACTTAGCTATCCTGGCGTGAAGCCGACATCTTTGACCAACCGTAGGTGAAGCAATCACACTCATTTTTTTCCTCAAGCTATGCTCAATCTTAGCTATAGTGTTGAGTCTGAGGAGCAGAAAGAAATTGCTGCATTGGCCATGTGATAATGTGTTGCTTAGCAACGCTGGCTGGCAGACTTCTGAAGCCTTTCAGCAGAGAGAATTGGTTTTAAAAGTGCGTGGGTGTGTGGTGGTGGTGGTGGTGATTCAGAGACTAAGGAGAGATTTAGATAATAAATAAACTATGATAACATAATAGTTTGAAGGCAAAGGACAATGGAGAGGAGTCTGGGAATGTATTCTGAGAGAAAGTCAGTTGAAGAAAGAAGTGGGTAAAGTGAAACTGTCAGTCTGCCAGAGCTAGTGAGGGGTGATGTCTTCTAAGGAGGCGACTGTTTTGCCAGATCTCTTCACAGACAGCCACTCTACTACCTCTGTTTCACCCCGAAAGCCACGTAGCCTCTTTTCCTAATTAATATTTTTCTCTGGAAGTAAAGAACTCCCAATTTTAGCAGCAGAAAGAATCAGTAACTACTTATTAAGCACTATGGCATCCATACCATTACTCAGGCCAGTAAAGAGTGTTTTACAATAGCTACAATAACATTTCTTGAACAGAGCTCTTGACATCCACCAGGTGCTTTTAGCCATACAGTTAAAGCCCCATTTAAAAAAAAAACCCAAAAACCAAAACCAAAACCAAACAAACAAACAAAAAACAATCGCTGTTGTTGTTAACAGGAGGTCTGTATTGTAAGAACTCCTTTTGATGTTCATTTCCCTGTAAATAGGCAAAGATGAGCTAGTCTCAATTCCTATTTAGCAGCCTTTTGGCTCTCCTGTGCTGCCCTAAGCCACTTTCAGCAAAAAGCCTATCAATCTAATAGCTAGCCATACTGCCCTTCTCCCAGTACCAGCCATCCTGAACACTCCAAAGCTGCTTTGAGACAACAGTCAAACAATTATAGCTGATTGCCCAGGGTCCTGCAAACAGACATACACAGGACAGTTTGAAAAAGTTTCTACTGTACTTTTTTTTCCAATCACATATGTTGAGGAACCTTTTCCACCTTAGCCAAAGTGGCATTACTTACTTCCCTGGTGAAGGAACATCCATGCTTCGTGACAATGCTTTGCCTTGTACAAAACACAAGCCATAGTGATTGCTATTGGCACAAAAAAAATAGCTGTGGCTGGCTAAATAAATTGCTGTGATTGTTCCAAACACAATCTTCTTGGGCCATATAAGTGGGCTGCTCAGGTTCATTCTGTCTAAGGGAACACATGCTTGTGCCGCCTCTGGTGTAGCACCATCAGGTCTAATAAAGACTTTTCTTCAGTGGTCTTTGCTTGCTTTTCAGTAGCACAAGGTGAGTTGGTGACCACAAGGGCAGCCACAAAGAGGATGGCTTAATAGCAGGCTGGCTTTAGACAGTGATGTTGATCAATATGAAATGGTTTGATTGCTGGAAAAGGACCAATCTAGAGCTGTACCTGGACAGAGGATGAGATTGCAAATACCCAGCACAAACCCAATTGTATAAATACCTTGCATACTACCCAGTGGCTTAACAACCTAACAACTACTCACCTCTGGGCAACAACACCAGCTTTGGGCAGTGGCTTGATCCCATGGCTGTCACAAAAGTTCAGTAGCACAGGCACCTAATGAACCATGCCATGGCTTGACAGATTTATGCAGGCATGGGACACTGACTGGCATTATGCAATGATTCAGCACCACCTGGTTTCTGGGTGCCAGGCTTCTCAGTGCCAAGTAGTAAGTAGTAGTCACCAAGGGACAGTGGAATAAGTGGCAATTCACAGAGGTTTCTGACCTAACCACTGTGATACCAACTTTAGCAGGCCTCCTCAGAAATCCTATCTAACCAGCAGCATCCTACCACCAACAGAAAGAGATTCTTATGCTGGAGTGATCCCAGTGGTACTCAGCACTCAGTTTCTGAAAAAACATCCCCAGGTACCATGGTTCTTGAGAATCAGTGGGTGCTCCAGTTTCACCCAGGCTCCAAATTGCTTTCATGAAACATGCAGGTACCCCAAGTCCATGCAGTGAAATCTGGCAACCAAAGGTGCAGTTGCACAGTTCAGGACAGGAAGTGGAGCAGGGTGGGGGAGGGGACACAGAGCAGAGAACAAATAAAGGGTTATAAGAAGCTACGTAAGAAAATCTGCAGGCATGTTCACAAATAGAGTTCCAAAATACTGTCAGAGTCTTTGGGGTAAAGAGTCCCAGACCCCTGGGTTGAGAACTGTCACAGTGGAGGATGTGAAGAGCCAAATGAACCAGTCCCCAAGCCCTGCATGCACCTAAATTGTACCTTTAGTGCAATTTGCCCCCCTTGACCTATTGCTGCTGTCAAGCACTGAGAGAAAAAAAAAAGTTGCTAGAGACCAGCATTTGAAGGGCTTCTTACCTACTCCAAATTTCTATACAGCTAGGGTGAGAAATCTCTTGGCTGACTGAGCCTTTCAGTGCTGCAATCTCAGGACCACCTGCCTACAGTGGGAAGGAAAGATAATGATTCCCCTTCCTCTAGAATCCATCAGTAGCTAATAGTTGAGCAGAGAGAGCCTCATGAACCCCTCTCCAATCCATGGCTGGCCATTAACATGTTCAGTCTTATACAGGTCCAGTGCAAACAACTGTGGCTTTCAGGGAATTCCTGATAGCAATGGCTAGGTTGTGCCCAGAAGTTATCATTTTCCCATCTATAACCCCATCTCCAGGTTTATATTCTTTTCACCCCTTCTGTGGGGTGGTTAGCTTGCGCATGGGCGTGGCTCCTGTTGGGCGGAGTTGTGGTTCCCATGTGTCTGCTGCCCCAGTCTGCTGGAACCATGGCTCAGGGAGGCAGAAGCACAGAAATTTGACTGAGTTCCCTTCACTCGGCACAGGGTGGGGGGGGATGCTGGGCTGTTAAAAGCCACTTGGGGCTCCACCCAGGCATGGATTGATCTCAGCCTGAAGTTCCACAGGGGCAGGGCTCCTGGTCTCAGTCCTGGGGCTCCTAGATGCCCTGCAGGTTGAAACTCTTGGTACAGCACTCACTTGGCTGGCTTACTGGGTCTGCTAGCTTGCTTGAGTTGGTGGCTCTGCAACAGGAACGTAGAGAGGTCCTCAGACGGGAGATTAGGGGCTCATTAAAGGCCTTCTCCATGGTTCCCCCTGGCGGGGCCCCAAAGATACAAGGAAGCCCATGGTTTTACAAGATTTATTGTCATAGCAGAAAGTAAATGAATCTGGCCGCACCCCATACCCCCCCCAACCCCCACTCCCCCCCCTCTCCAGGGCAGGCCTTTGGTTATAAGGAGGAGGGTCTGGGAAAGAATACTTAATTGGCTATACCCTCTGGCCTTCAGGTAACTCATTAATATGGAAATATCTTGAAGCTCTGAGGCCTGTAGTCATGCCTTCTACCTGTGGAGGGGCTGCTAGGGGTGTTGACCTATGTGACTGAAAGGCACAAATCAATGAAGGTCTTTGGCCTAGTATCAGGAGCCTGGGGTCTGGGAGCATGCGAGATATATGCAGGCATGGACACCTGTTGGGTCTCTGGCTATCTCTAGCCAGTACTCTACCAGAAACCAAGCCATCCTTTCATGGTCCCACACCCTTCTTGTGTGATCTCCAGGAGACTTAAAGGAGCAGCTTTATACCTACCTGCCTATTATGCAGCTTACAGTTCTTCAACTGAATGTAAGTATAACATACAATCTGGCAACAGTGGAAGGCTTTTGGATCTGCAAAGACAAAAAATAAATTCAAAATCATCAGTAATGAATCTAGCTTGGTTTTGGCAGCATTCACCCACGTTTTTTATCTCTCAGTCTTAGTTCTGAATACACACCATATATCTATGAGCATACCAGCCTGAATGTGCCTGATCCCTTTTGAATACACAACATGCACATTTGGCACTGTGCATGCCAATCTTCCCACATAGCAACAAATGCTTCCTGAAACACTACAACTTAGATTCAAGAGTATGGTGCTGCAAATTGCAGTGATTTTTTTTAAATAACATACACAATATTTTTGCTTTTATAGAAATTTAAGAGTTTGATTACAGAGACTAAAGTCTTTTAGTATTTCCCTGCCATGTTTCTTAACAAGCAATTATCAAAGTAGTATAACTTGGGATTGCATTATATTAGCATATATGTTTTTTAAATTGTTTCAGTTGCTGCTTTTAGTTTAATTTTTTAAAAAGTTAAGTAAAAATTTGCTTGGCATGTCCACAGAATTCCCAACAGTATCTGAAATGACCTTATACATATTTTTGCCACTTTACATAATGTATTCACCTGAAATAACCTTCTTACCACAGACAATTGTAAAATCAAAATATAGATCAATTCCAAATAATCTTTGAAGATGCTGTAAGTTCTGCTGTATCAAATATTCAACCAAGATTAATTTCTTTCTGTAAAAATAAACAACCATGTCCATTTCATTAGCATCAAAATTTGCCTTCATCTCCCTTTGCTTTCATCTCTGATAAAGGGTAAAATTATAAGTGTATCAAAGAGTTGTTTTAAAATAAAATTATCTCTGGTTTATTATCAGTAAGTATTTTCTTTATATACCTATTTCATGTTCATACATAACCAGAGTTATAGAAAAAAGAGAATCTTGAGAGGAGAATTTCCAGAGGCCTCAAGTGTCTGAAATATTGAATACAGCCACGTGTCACACCACGATCCTCAGGCCACCATGCTCCTCTTCATGAGATTCCTTCTGCCTTCTCATAAAAAAAGAAGCCATTTTCAACAAATGTCTCCACATAGAATAGCATTTGGTTTTTGTTATGTGTAAAAATGGCTTAGCCAAAATATGCTTCTCATAATTTCCTTTGACAGAGAAGATGGTCATTTTGTAGCTCACAAAATTTTTCATTTATTTCTTAACTTATGTTGCTACAAGGAAGTAGTCAGTCCTAGAATTATTCCATCTTCCTCCAGATGATAGTGTAGGTTTCTAATTTCTATAGCAGCATACTCATTTAGTTCACATAGTAAAGGACCTAAACTGACTCCAAACACCCTAGGATGATCAATAACAAAGTTAAAGTGGAAAAGGGTTCAGTTCATCTATTGAACTCTCTCATCTTGTCATGCTCTTCCCCAACTTAATTTACTTTTCTATGCTGTGTGACCTGTGGATTTTAAAGATCCCAAACCAGCTTTACAGAGTCTGATTAACAAGTTCTTTCAATGTAAAGCCCTTATAGCAAAGTAATCTAGAAACAATCCCCTTGGAGGGCTGTTTCTCTGATAAACTTGACTGTCAGATTATGGATGATACAGGGAAACTAAGCTTCCATCTTAGGGTTCTTAGTCTCAGAGGTAAATTAGTTTAAGAACCGAATAGAAGATCAAGGACAACATTAATAGAGTTTAAAAGAAAAGAACCCAGGGCAGGCAAGCTGTACATCTCAGCAGCTGTCTGGAGAACAATAATGAAGGAAAGAAAAGAGAAGTTGTTATGGAGGTCAAACTCATGGTCAGATAAGCAGTCACATGGTGGGGAGGGGGTGCTATAGAATAAGAGTAAGGGGACCCTAGTGTTGAAATTATAGGCATAAGCTAAAACATTGGATTCATTGGGCCATCATTATTGCTAAATACTACTGTGTCTTATTCGCTTGTTCATCTGTGTATTCATGTTTTAGATCTTTCAATAACTGTTTATTTGAGCAACTATCATGTGCTCAGAGCCATGGTAAATGGTAGATACATAGCATCAAAAATCTGGTTAAGTTTTATTTTCTGTTTGACATAAGCTAGAGTTATCTGGGATTTGCCTCTATCAGTTTGACCTGTAGGCAAGTTTGTGGGGGCATTTTCTAGATTGATGATTATTGTGAAAGGGTTCAGCACACTGGGGACATTGTCACCCCTTGCCAAGGTGGTCCTGGGTTGTAAAGGAAATCAGGGTGAGAGAGCTGTGGAGAGCAAGCCAGTAACCAGTGTTCATCCAAGGTCTCTATTTTTGTTCCTGCTTCCAGGTTGGGTCCCTGCCTTGAACTCCTGTTCAGACTTCCATCTGTGATGGACTATATACTGTAAACTGAAATAAACTCTTTCCACCCCCAAGTTGCTTTTAGTCACGTTCATCACAACCACAGAAAAGTTAACTAGAACAGCATCTAAAATAGCTCCCTGACTTCGCCAGCCATTCTCTCCAAACCCTCTAAGCTCAGAAGTAAGTGTCCTTTGTTGTTGATTCCAAGCATCTTTAGCTCCTAGAATCTAATGTTTGCTAGCTTCCATTCATTGTGGTTGTTAATATTCATTGTCCACTTGATAGGATTCAGAACCACTAGAAGACGGTGCTAGTGTGCCTTTGAGGACATTTCCTGAGATGTTTAACTGAGATGTCAAGACCTGCCCTGAAGGAATGTACTTGGCACCATTCCATGGACTGGGATCTACAACTAAATAAAAAAGGGAACCAGAGCTGAGCCCCAGCACTTGTTTTCTGTGGTTGCTGATAACTGATGCAGTGATCTTGTGCTCCTGTTACAATGTCTTCTCCTCCATGGTGAACTGTATCCCCTCTTACAATGTGAGCCCAGATACTGAAATCTAATTACTATTGTCAGCAATGTTACTATTTGTTAGTTACCATTAGCTTAAGCAATGAGAAAAACAATAGGCATCTCACATGTAGGTACTCTATCCAGGTCTGTGATGTGGGTACCCAAAGGAAGAAGGAGAAGCTCTAGGAATTTGAGAAACCTTACCTTATCTCACAGGTTTGACCATGTTTGACCAAGACAGGAGGATCTCTGGGAATTCCAGCCAGCCTGTGCTGTATAGTGATTCCTAGTCCACCCTAGCCCAAAGAGGAAGATACTAACCCTTAGATATACCATACCATTAAGGTCCTTTTCAATCTTTAGTTCTGTAATTCTATGAATCCCAAGCAGTAGAAAATTCAGAAGCAACAGCTGTTGCTTGAGATCACAGTATGAATAGTGGAGGCTTAAATTCCTAAGGGCTTTTTGGAACCATTCTGCTAAAGGTACAGTACATACCACCTAAGAGACTACTGAGCCAGTGCATGGTGGCATCTCCGATTTGAGAATGTATCATCCACTCTACTCCCTGCATCCTGCCTTGGCTGTGCATGATCTTCAAGTCAAAGACACCAAAGTCCCTGCACCTTTATTTTATTCCTTAATAGAGTAACTTGGGGCTTCCAATACTGATCTCTCTTCCTTTTGTGATTTTATAACAATTTGCTTTCATCTAGGAAGAAGACTTCTGAAGTACACAATGTTTCTTGACTATCTAGGCTTTTAAGCACGGTTTACAGATTTCATTTTCAGCTTGTCTCCCAAGTTTATCCAAGTTTATTCCCACAATGCTTCTTTCCACTGTCCTGTCTACCTTTTCTACTCCAGTTCAAGCTTCCATTACTGATCTGTAGTCCAGCTCTCTCCTCTGTGACTTTCCTGTCAGGCCCACCATAGATCCAACTTCATGAGGCCATTGAACTTCTCATGTGCAACCCGAGAATACAGATATTCAGTAATCATTCTACCAGAATCTCATCTTTTCAAAGCAAGGACAGTGTACTTTTCTCCCAAGCTCACTTGTAAGAGCTGTGATTTTATTTCAATGTATGGCTCTTCCTGTACTCAGACTACATAGTGCCTTTTACTAGAATTCTGTGTGCTTATGTCTCATTTCCATAAGTGTCTGAAAGCTTTAGAAGTTCTCTCATCAGTAGCTACAGTCTTTTCATATTCTCTCTCTCTCTTTCCCTTTCTCTCTCTCTCTCTCTCTCTCTCTCTCTCTCTCTCTCTCTCTCTAGCACATGCACACACACATCACACACACACACATACACACACATCTCACATACATATACACAAACATACACACAAACATACACACACATACACACAACTCACACATCTGATTCTTGCAACGATCCTCCTGTCTTAGCCTCCCTAGTTCCAGAATTACAGACGGGAACTAAAACCCCAGGTTAAATTTTTTAAAGCAAACTTTTTTCCAAGTTATTTAGCTCCAGAATCTCTACCTATTGTTTTAATAAATAAAGAAACATGAGGTGGCTGACTTTGGCCTTTGCTGCAAAATAATATTGACACTTGACAGCTTAAAACAAATCACAGGAAAAACAGATGAGACTATAGTTATTCAGCTCCATCTATTCTTATATAAGGAGTACAGTCTATAAGGAGATTGCCTCATTGCTGTTTTAAAAATGTCAGATTCAAAGTTGTTAAAGTTCTTACTTGATTCATTCTGTAGTTTGTGGGTTTAGCAGAGTTAACCTTGCCTTGCTCTTGGGAACTTTGTAAATTTTTTTTGAAAAGTTAAAAATTCCTTATTTTTTCATTCCTGGTACCACCACCACAATTTACAGGGCAATATACCTGCTGTAATGAAAAGAAAAAGCTACAACAGACAAAAGACCTCAGGGATGTACATCTAATCGACACTACATTGCATAAATCACTAGCTGCACTTTTTGCAAACTGTGGCTATGACAGTCCTGAACAAGAAGGGTTTCCTGTTTAAGCTGCAGTAACTTTTCTGACTATGGATCATCGTTCCTTCTGTGGCAGATTTTTACAGTTCCTCTAATGCATTTGGGACGACTGTCTCAAAGTAACCTGCAGCTTTCCTGACAACTCCTCGGTCTCTCCTGCTAAGAACTGTAGCTGTTTCTGTTTTATTTTAAAACCTTCTGCTAACTTATCTACCACTTCTACCTCCAGATCCACAGCCACCAGCATAGGGTCTGCCTGCGCTTCTTTCACCAAAACTGCCCCCTTCATGGGTCCATAATTTGACTGTTGCTGTCCACTATAATTTCCAAAGTCATTATAGTTCCCACCACCACCACCATAGTTACCTCCACCAAAATTTCCTCCTTCACTGTAACCATCATATGTTTTTCCACCACCACCGTATCCACCACCTTGGTTTCCATATCCCGGTCCACCACCTCCATAACCTCCTCTATTACTGTACCCAGGACCACCACCATAGTTGCCACCATCACCTCCAAATCCATTATATCCACCATCACCACCTCCATAACTACCTCTGCTGCCACCACCTCTACCACCATAGTCTCCTCTTCCACCAATGTTTCCTCCATCACCTACAAAGTTTCCTCCATGACCCATGACATTGTCAGATACACTTCCATGACCTCTCTGTGATCCAGCAGTCTGCATCTCTTGTTTAGAAAGGGCCTTTTCACTTCACAATTATGCCCATCAATAGTGTGGTATTTCTGAACAATTTTATCAACTGTGTCATGATCATCAAATGTTACAAAAGCAAATCCTCTCTTTTCCGCACTCTGCCTGTCTTCCCTAACTTCTGTGGTTTCAATCTTGCCATACTTTCCAAAGTAGTCTCTCAGATTATATTCTTCCGTATCCTCTTTAATACCACCAACAAAAATTTTCTTCACCGTTAAATGGGCACCAGGCTTTACAGAATCCTCTCTAGAAACAGCTCTCCCTGGTTCCACCACACGCCCATCAACTTTGTGTGGCCGAGCACACATTGCAGCATCCATCTCTTCAACACAAGAGCAGGTCACAAAACCAAAGCCTCTGGAACGTTTTGTTTGGGGATCTCTCATTACCACACAGTCTGTAAGTGTGCCCCATTTCTCAAATGTCCTCTGAAGCTATCATCTGTGGTTTCAAAGCTCAGACCACCAATAAACAGCTTCCTCAGTGGCTCTGATTCCTTTGGATCATGGCCCTCCATTTTGAGATTGGACTCGCCTCCTCCAACTTGAGTTCAATGTCAGAACTTTGTAACTTTAAAGAAATGAGCACTTCTCTAGTATGCTCTTCAGAATGTGGGCCCACTAAACCCCTTGAATTGACAGGCTGTACTGGTTTGGAATGCAGTGGTGAGTATAGGATTTGTTTAGGAGGGGCTCATTTTCACAAACTAGATGACAGAAACTCATCAAGCTCTTCTGATAGCTCCTCCTCTTGATATTGCTTGTGAGAACATTGTTCCTTACAATTAATTGGTTCTCCTACATGTTATGTATTGAGTTAAAGTGGAATGTGAGAGTGTCAATATACCTTAGTGTGCAGACAGCAACCAAGACTATGTTTAATAATACTAACCTGACTAACATGGAACAAAGTACATTGAGAACAACATGCACAAATATTCAAGTTCATAAACCTATTAGAAAAACTTACTGCATCCAGGAAACGGTTGCTGTATACTTATAAATTCTATTTAGGTGTCAGCAATGGAAACGAAATCAGATTGGGCCATCGTATGTTCATTCGATTAAACACAGCTCATTAAAAGAGATTCTTTTCACTGAAATGCATTATTTTTCCACTCTGCTTATGCAGAACTTCACTTTGTGTCTATTGAAATAATTGAAAATGCCTGTTGCAACTTGAGGACATGTCTGGAACTTGAATTGCAAAATGTCCTTTTTCTACTTTCTCACTGATCATCAAACGATCAGCCTATCTTGGCATCTAAAAATAATTCAGTCTTCAAAGCTGCTTTGAAAAATAAATATAAGCTATTTTTTATTCAGTAGTAAGGAGGAGCACTATAGCAAAGGTCAAAGATTAGACTCAGAGGTCTGAAGTACTTGGATATGAATCTCAGCCCTGATCCTTGTTGCTCATTAATTGTGTGACCTAAATCAAATTGCCTGACTTCTCTGGGCCTTACTTGTTTCATTTCCACAGCAAGATAATAGGACTTCCTTGCATGGTAAAATACATTTATATGTGAATACCCCTAAATCTACTACTGAGCACACAATTGATGTTCAAAACTTTGGAAGGTATAGGGCCATCTTTTTCTATGCAGTATGAGAGTGAGAATGGAAAGGGGCTTGCTGGAGCATAGCTTGATCTATAGTCTCTGGGATGGATGAGTTGTGTGACTCTGGTTGAGAACAAGGACAGGGACAGAATACCTATATAGAAGAGTTGGGAAATGCAGTCTAGGGAGAGTGAGTGTCTGGGACATTTGTCCCTGTTGGGATGTCATGGAAATCAGTGACTTGAGGGAAAAGGCCATTTTTTATATAAACGAAGAGCCCTTAGAACCCCAGGAAGTAAAAAAAAAAATGTGCCGGGTGGTGGTGGCGCACGCCTTTAATCCCAGCACTTGGGAGGCAGAGGCAGGCAGAGGCAGGCAGATTTCTGAGTTCGAGGCCAGCCTGGTCTACAGAGTGAGTTCCAGGACAGCCAGGGCTACACAGAGAAACCCTGTCTCGAAAAACCAAAAAAAAAAAAAAAAAAAAATCCCAAGAAGTGAGCAAAGCAGTAAGGTCAATCAAAACTTATTTCATTTTAATATATTTGCCCTCTTAATATAGAAGTATTCATTTACAAAACAACCAACCTCTCATTACAGTTTTACCTTGGCAGTTAAAAAGCATAGTCACCAGTGGAGCTAGTAACAGAGAGAAACCTGAGTCACAAGGGGCCACCCTGTTGTCTTACTTTGTAACTTCTGATTGGATTTGGTGTCTTATTGTCATCTCTAAATTTATTTTATTTTTTAATCTTTTATTTATTAATTTAATTTTTACACCCCAGATTTTATTCCCCTCCCGGTCCACTCTCCAACTGTTCCACATCCCATACCTCCTCCCTGCCCCTCTGTCTTCATGAGGATGTCCCCACCAGCCACCCAAACAGACCTCTAAACTTTCTGAGGCCTCCAGTCTCTTGAGGGTTAGGTGCTTCTTCTCTGACTGAATCCTGACCCGACAGCCCTCTGCTGTATATGTGTTGTGGGCCTCAGCCAGCTGGTGTATGCTGCCTGGTTGGTGGTCCAGTGTCTGAGAGATCTCAGGATCCAGGTTAGTTGAGACTGCTGGTCCTCCTACAGAGTCACCCTCCTACTCAGCTTCTTCCAGCTTTTTCCTAATTCAACCACAGGGTTCAGCAGCTTCTGTCCATTGGTTGGGTGCAAATATCTGCATCTAACTCTTTCAGCCGATTATTGTATCTTTTGAGGCAATCATGATAGGCCCCTTTTTGTGAGCTCTCCATAGGGAAGGGAGTGGTATTTAGTGGGCAGGGGTTTTTGGTCCTGAGTCCACTGGGCTCCCAGTGGCAGCTGTGGGACTTCAGGGGATGTGGGGAGGTTCTTATCAACTGCTCTGAGTGCAGCAGATCTTCGGGGGTGGCTCAGGATATGATGTCTTCAGGGGAGCAGAAAGGACGGGAGCCCACACCATACAATTTAATAACGCCTTCCCTCTCTGATCTGACCTTACTCATAGACAGTGGATAGCAGTAGTTACCTTTCTGTGCATTCTTGCCTTAACATTAACAATTTTGTCTCATATATTCATGTGGCTAGCTCATTCAAAGCAAAGCCCAAGACAAAATTCAGGAGCTCTCCATGTTTTTAATTTGCTAAAGTGAGGGATAAGTACACTTGGAACAACTGTTCCTTGGGAAGCAGATGACAAATTTATTGAACACAGCATATTGGCTTGAATAAAGCTTAATTGTATGTCCAGCCTTCGTAGTTGGATCCTGAATACAAAATGAGTGTTGCTGCTGTCTTCTGGACTTCTGGACATGGCATGGCTGTCACACTCATAAATTCACAGCAGCTGTGGTTACCTGCACAAGATGGGGCCTACTCAAAGTTCTACCATGGGTGGGGGAGGGGCTCATGAAGCTCCATCCCTAGCTGAGGAGCTAGCTGTAGGTACTGGAGTCTGGGGAAAAAGGGCATTTTCTTCAGTGGTATAAATGACTGAGAAGTTTCCTGTGTTCCAGTAACAACCCCTGACCCATGTTTGCATAAGCAACCTTAACTAAATTCAGTGAGGTCTTTTTCTTTAAATAACAAGAACAACATGAAACAAGAGGGACTTGATTGGAAGAAGGGTTCAGAGGGAGTGGGAGCAGAAGTGGGGTCTGAGGGTAATGGGGTGAATCTTATCAAAATGCATTATTCACATGTGTGAAATTATCAAAGAGTACACTGAAATATTATAAAGGGGGGCTTCACAATGCACAATGGGAGATGTAGCCCCATCCACATTTGTGAGAAGCAAAGAGTCCTTAGGGTCTGGTACATGGCAACCCGAGCCTTCTGAGCAGGTGGACTGTGCAGGACCCAGTGTTCCTCCATCTAGTCTTAGAAACAATATTTATTAGCAGAGCACCATTTGCCAAGCAGGTTGCCGTGCACAGCTAGACACATGTTCTACCCTGGGGATGTGGTAATTTAGCACAAGCAAAGATGATGAAAGCAGCGGAACAAGTGCAGTGTGCTGCTGTTGGAGGCACAGGACGGGCTTCCTAAACCAGACTCACAAGAAAATTGGATGGCTGGGTAGGGCTGGAAATAGCTGTTACTCTTGACACTTTCATCTTTTTCCTCAACCCTAAGAAAACCTATAGGAAGCGAGTCCTATTTTTAGAGTAAAGTAGAAAGCCAACTACTTTTCAGTTTGTTTGCTTCTTTCTTTCTAGCCCCCAACCCCCATCCAAGGTCGCCATTGTTTCTGAGGTAGACTATGAAAATGGTCTCCTAACTGGCATCCTCTCTTCTGGAATATACTCTTGTGGCCAATATAGATCAGTTGTTTTTACTCTATTTAACCCTTAGTTGTCACAAACTTTGTTTTGTGAGAGAGGTTAGAAAGCTAGACTGCTTTCTTCAAATGCCTTCATGGCTTAATTCAATACACACTTTAGCTTTGAAAAGTAAAAAAAAAAAAAAAAAAAAAATTCACAACATTGGTATCAATGAATGAGGAGGAGTCCGTAATTTCTAGAATTTCTGGGCTTTATTAGTGAGGGTAGATTTGGAAGCCTTTGCTCCCTTCTGCATCAGCAATGATGAAGATCTCAGGGTGCAATTCCTGGTTTTGTGGCTAATGAAAGACAGACCACAATGCATCTGTTTTGCTTATATAGGTGGAAAGTGATGGAGCTGTGATCTTACAGATAAAACTCAGAAGCTCTATAGTAGTAGTGCATTCTCAGAGCCCATGTCCTCCTTATGCTTCCCACTCCTGACTGTACCAATTTGTGCTTATTATTTGAGGAAATTATTTTCAGCATCACTGCAAGAATATTCCACTTTTCTACTTCAAGAGGTTTCTGGTTTATAATAAAAATCCACATTCTACTGACTATACTAAGGATAAAAGAAATCTTTATAAAATCAAAAATATATTTTAAAAATTGATGTGTATGACAAGCACATGTGTGCAGTTGCCCAAAGAAGTCAGAAGAGGGCATCAGACCTTCCAAAGCTGACATTAGAGATGGTTATATGCTGCCTTGTGTTGGTGCTGGGAACCGAACTCTAGTCCTCTCTGCAAAAGCAACCAATACACCCTTTACCAAAGAACCATCTCTCTAGTCCCAAAGAACTCTTTCAGAACTGGAAACTGGGTTCTATATCTTTGAACAAGAAAATTCACTAAGTTTTCATGCTGCTTATGATTAAAGCCAACCATCCTAACTCCCTTCCCATCTCTTCTTAGCACACTTCAGTGAAGCTTCATCTGCCTTCTCATGATGAATTCACATGCTCAGTTACTTTTCTTCCTTTTGTTCAATCTGGACCCCCATCCATGGAATGCTGCCACGCACATTTAAGGTGAATCTTTCCACCTCAATAAACCCATTTCTAGCAACTCCTTCACAGACTTGGTAAGAGGTTTCAATTAAGTGATTTTTATTCCCATAAATATCAATCATCAGACACCACGTATCTATACTGCCATGGAGATGAGGCTGATTGGTGGGAGAGTGACAGGGAAGAAATCTTTGAATCTGGAGCCAGGTATGATGGCACATTTCTTTAATCCCAGCACTCAGGAAGCAGAGAGGCAGGAGATTCTGTACAGTTGGAGGCCAGATTGATCTATATATTGAATTTCAAGATACCCAGGGCTATTTAGAGAGATCCTGTCTCAAAAAAAAAAGACAAAAATTGAGAGTCAAAATAAGTCTCTTTCTACATTTAAGTTGTTCATCTTAAATATTTTTATAGTAGTTGAAATCTGACTAATAACAATGCTACTAGTTAACATTCTGAAATAGAAACCAAAAAAATCTATTTCCAACAGTATCAAAAGATCTAGAAATAGTTTTAGCCCAAGAGATGAATAATGTCAGTACTAAGAATTATAAAGTGCGAATGGAAGAAATTGATGAGGGCATTCACAAAGTAAAATAGAAAAGCACAGCATGTTCACAGACAGGAAAAAAATCAATACTGTTAAAATGTCCGTAATGCCTCTGGTAGCTATGAATTCCCAATAATCCCCACAAAATACCAGTTGCCCAGATCAACAAGATTGATTCTAAAGTTTGTATAGAGCGCTAACCAACAGCAAGTAAAATTATGCACCAATCAAAGATATCGTGAACAAAAATGATGGAACAGGAATCATGATATTCCTCCTCTTCACCCACAAAGGATGATGTTGAGATTGAAACAGTCACATGGACCAATTGAAAAAATACAGATGATAGTAGTAAATCTATGCATCTCCAGTCAGGTAATGTTCCAGAATGTACCAAGAAGACACAAAAAGAAAGAGGAGTCATATCAATGAATGGTGTCAGTAAATCTGAATATCCACATGGTGATATAAGCAAACTGCAGTATTTTCAGTTTTGCTGGGGCAATTGCCATTGTCATTCAGAAGAATAAATGCTGTGCCTTAAGGATGTTAAATGTCATGCTAGATACATGTCCCAGCAGTTAAGAGTACATAGTACTTTTGTAGTTTGGTCTCAGTACCGACATAGGACAGTTCACACCCATCTGTAAAACTCTAGGTCCAAGGAATCTCACACCCCCTTCTGGCCTCTGTATATACTTGTGCACATATGTACCCCCCCCACACACATAATTAAAATAAAACCTTTTTTTCAAGGAACAGTAATTATTTGGGGAGAGAGGTAAGCTTAACCTGAGTTAAACATTGCATAATGTCTATGTATGTCTTCATAACAGAGTGCCCAATGAATACATACATAATTATGTGCTTATGCATATTTAAAATTAAATTCAACTAAAGGGAGTGCTTCTGACTAGGGGTGCCATATGTTGCCCTACAGGGTATGTCCTGCAAACTTCCAGAAGCTATTATTTACAATTTATGAAAAGAACCCTTATTTTTGCCTCATGGGAATAACACCAGAGTCTGGGAGTGCCCAAACACCAGGCATCAGTACCCTGCTGAAAGGCCTAGTTCCCTTAGCTGCTGAGATCTAAGAATAACAGTTGTAGGTCATCTATGCATTAAAAATCTCCTTTCTTAAAAGGGGCTCTACTCCCTATGCTTGTACCCTTCTGTCTCATTGAGTTTCTGAGAAAGATTTCTTCTGTAAATATCAGCCCACCTTGCCTGCATTCAGGGAAATTATTACTGTAAATTTGGAAGAGGTCTTTTATAATCAAATCAGGACAGCTGAGGCCCTCTGGTGGCTATATATAGTAACAGCAGCCTTTCCAAATGAGATCTTTTAGAAAGAAACCTGATGGAGAAGGAGGTAGGTTATGTCTCACAACCAGGAAATTGAGTCAGATAAATATCCCCTTCTGTCAGAGTTGGTCTATTAAATAAAATGGGCACTATTATCACATTCATATTTCATGTGATAAAGTTGATATTCAGACACTGTGGCGCTAGCTCTTCAGATTTGTGGTCAAATGCTCTCTGTGGTAAACAGGTCCCTATAACACAAGCCGTAGACTTACTAGGACATTTTCTTAGCTCTAGCCTTTCCATGGCAAGGGAGGGAAATAACTCTATAACGTGGTGCAAATGTGAAATGGTCAATTTTTGTGGGCTCTGGGAGAGAACTATGACCTATAAAAATAGAGAATCCCTGGCAAAATGAAGAGAAACACGGAAAAGAGTCAGCATCTCTTCCTTCAGAGACAATTAGCTTTTGAAAATGTTAGCAACATAGTGAAACAGATGAAAATGATTCGGTCTTAAACCTGGATTAATGGCTGAAGTGTGTGTTAAATACATATCAGATTCTGGCCTCGAGGTTCTCCCAGAATCCCTCAGTCCCTACCAACTGGTTACAGGGTATGGCTGGCATATCCTGCTCCCTATCCCTACCCTAAAGTTTTCCAGGCCTGGGCCTGGGTTGCCTTTCCCAATATAATCCAGCTATTTTGGTTACCTGGTCCTTTTGGTCTACCCTTTACCCTCTTGGTCAGCGGCTTCTCTCCCCTGTCCCATCTCCTCACATTGTCCAGCTCAGTGTAGCCCTGTCTACTCTGGACTCTCCCAGATGTCCCTGTCTTTGTATATGCTTTCCTTTTTATCTACAATAAACTTTCTCCTCCACCATACCTAGGAGATGTCATGTCCTTCCTGTTTATTTACTTATCTTTCACTCAAAAACCACGTAATAGTTTCGTTGTTCGACAGCCTTCTGGCTGGCTTGTTCTCAGTCAACACACACACACACACACACACACACACGGGGTGGGGAGAGAGAGAGAGAGAGAGAGAGAGAGAGAGAGAGAGAGAGAGAGATTCTGCCTTCTCAATGTCTTTTCTTTGAGACAACTTTCATCTAATATTAAAAATAGTTGTGTGTGCACACAGTGTATTTCTGTGTGTGTGTGCGCGTGCATGTGTGCATATGTGTGTAGGATATGTATGTGACACAGCAATGTGTGTGAAAGTCAGACCAAAGCTCTGTGCAATCAGTAGTCTTGAACGCAGTTTGCTAGTGTGGTTATATGGCTGTTTTTTTTTTTTTTTCAGTTACCTAAAATAATTGTCTTTTAAAACAGATGAATGCCTGATGTAGTTTGAGGAAAATAAAAACCCTTGAAATTCTCTTTGGAAAATCAAAGAGAGCTGCTTTTAGCTCACATCGCTATCTGAAAATCTGAGATTCAGGAGATTAAAAAGCCCACACAATACCAAATGACATGGAGCAGAGTGACCACTGAGTGTTTTGGTGAACACTTCTCCATAGTAAAGAATTCCCTCTCTCAAGTGAGACTATTGCATTTTTAGCTTCTTATCCAAATATAAAATTCTATGGGAACTAGACATCAGCTGAGCATATAGAGCCCAGGTAAGACGGCATGGAAACCATAAACAAGTTCGTGTGTGTGTGTGTGTGTGTGTGTGTGTGTGTGTGTGTGTGTGTGTATGCATGTATATGTATTTACTTAGGACCAGACTTAAAGTTGAGTTGTAGGCAGAACAAAGAGCAATCATATAAAGATTAAGCATTAGCTAGGCATGTCGGCACACACACATAGTATAAGCACTTAGAAAGTTGGGCTAGGACAATCACAAGTTTGAGGACAGCTGTGTGTGTGTGTGTGTGTGTGTGTGTGTGTGTGTGTGTACACTCATGCTGCAGAGTATATGTGAAAGTCAGAGGATTCCCTTCAGGTATTTGTTCTCTGCTTTTAGCATGTGGGCTCTGGGGCCCCCTAAGCAAGTTCCTTTACCCACTGAGCCTAAGAAAGCAGCACCTGGGGATTCTACCATCTAAACGTTATGCTCAGGACTTGAGGTTCCTTGGACTTCCTTGGTAATGTGGCAACTAGCCAATAAATTCGTACAAAGGTCGGCCCACCAGTTTTCCAAGGAGGAAGCTACTCAGAGTCAGAGTCGAACGCAGCTGCTGATCTAACAGATAGGATACTCATCTGGGCCTGGAGCTACAGCTTCTGTCCGTTTTGTGCAGAAGGCCACAGAAATTACAGCCCAGTTGCTGAACTTGTTTTTCTGGAATCTGCAAATGCCCTTAGGGAAAAGAAGGTTTCAGTGCTGAAGCTGTCTGGCTCTTGTTGTTTAGTTCCATTTAACCACTTCTTAGTTCTTAATACATTTCTTTTATATTTTGCCTAGTTTTAGCTATTGATTACAACAGTTTATCCAGATTAGCTAGTCTGAGACTTCTATAAGGCAATCTGTGTGGTGTTCTGCTAATCCCTGTCCTCTTCTTCCCAGTTGCTTCTCCGCAAAGCAGCTAAAGTCTCTTTCTGAGATACCACTTCGAGTGGCTGGAGAGATGGCTCAGCAGTTAAGAGCACTGACTGTTCTTCCAGTAAGTCCTGAGTTCAATTCCCAGTCAACCATGTGGTGGCTCACAGTCATCTGTAATGGGATCTGGTGTGTCTGAAAAGAATGAAGGCGTATTTGTACATATAAAATAAGTAAACAAATCTTTTTTTAAAATACCACTTAGATAATGTCATTTTCAAAGGATGAGTAGAAATCTTTAAAAGTTCACTTTTAGCTTTACAATGGAAATTAAATTCTTCCGTTTGTGTGGTTGGACCACAAACTCCCTTTCTTGCTTTATCGGCTCATAGAATAAGCATTTACTGTGTTCGGGATGCGTGGCTCTGGCTAGGTCAGATGGTGTTTCCTGTCTTGCCTCTGATGATTTTTATTTGCTGTCTGTCTTAACTTCCAACTTACCTACGTACTCATTAAATTCTAGTGCTCATTGTCTCTGTAAGAATGAGCTCAGAACCCAAACAGGAAAACTCTTATTCCATTCCTCTTTTTTTTATAACAGAAATCAAGACTCCGATTTAAGTTTATTCAATTTGGATATCCAAATATATTAACTAGATCAAAGTTGAACTCCTACAAATTATACCAGCATGTTTGTATCTTTTCTCTGTGTTTTGGGCCATTTGCTATGTGAATTTGGGTTACGAAGTTTTGGAATTGAATTTGTCATTGTCATCTACTACTTTGGGGCAATCTTCATAGTTACAAAGGCATCTAAGAGTAAAAAAAAAATCAGGCTTCAGCTAGGTTTTGTCTAATAAATGTGGGTCTGATTATAGAATGTGATTTCAGGGTGCTTGGAACTGCCTGATTTCAAACAAATCTACCCCCACCTGCTGGTGGTTCCCTGAAATACTAGCCAAAGATGTGACTGAAGTAGGCAAGATACTAATTTTGACCTCTGCTGCTTAGAAATCTTGAGTCAATCCTTTTTTCTTCCTACTCTAGGCCTCATTTTTCTCCATGTGTATAACTCAGGTACTTAGGAAAATGACTTAAACATTTTTCCATTTGTGACAGATAAGTCTTCTGTGTTCAATGATGCCTAGGTGACCAGGAACCAGGGACATTAGAGATGGGGTTGCCTAATTCATTCTTATGTGGATTGGGATCTCTATGGCCAGTGGGCATATGGGCTCCCCTGACTTCTTTTTCTTCTCTTGCATTTAAGTGGAAAAGAAGCATTTGCTGCAAGAAAAAAGGGGAAGGAGGAAGAAGTATACAGCCATTCACTGCCTTTTTAAAGGCAGGAAGGCATGCAGCAATTGTTTACAAAAGTCTAGTTGTTTAAAAATGGCTCATTAACAGTTAAAATCCTTAACTGTGTAAAACAGCCAGCCCAGATAGTTAGTTCCTAATCAATGAGATTTTGCCGTTGTAGATAGTTTGCTCTGACTAAATGCATGATAAGCAGCAGCTTAAAGGAAGAATTTAGCTGGGTACATGATCTGAGGATATAATCCATCATAGTGGAACAGCATAGTGGGCATAGCTTGTGGCTCTGGCTGCAGAAGCATAAGGCTGTTCACTGACATCTGGGAGAATCAGGAATCAGACAAAGGGAGATGCTGGTGCTTTACTCATTTTCTTCTCTGGAACTCCAGGCCAAGGGATCTTGCCATTCACATTCTTGGGAAGTCTTTCTGCATCAGTTAAAAACAGCCTGTCTAGAAATGAATTCAAAGTGTGCTTAATTAACACCCCTGGCCATTTGTGTGTATGACATATTTTACTTTTTTAAAAAAAATTCTGTGTGTATGGATATATATATATATATATATATATATATATATATACACACACACACACACACACACACACACACACACACACACACACACACACATGAATTTGGTATCTCCAAAGGCCAGAGGTATAGGATCACCCTTGGGGCTGAGGTTTATAGGTGGTTGTGAGCTATCTAACATGGTTACTGGGATCCTTACTCAGGTCCCCTGGAAGAGCAGTATGTGCTCTTAACCAGGGAGCCATGTTGCCATCCCTCCTAGGCATTTCTTAATCTAAATAAATTGACAATTAAAATTGGCCATCAAAGCAGGGCACAGTCAAGCCTAATTACTTTCACCCACTACTGAGCAAAAAGGAGAGGAGAACATGTTTCTGTTTGAACAGTTGAGCTAACAAAAAAAACCAAACTTTTAAGTCCACTCGGATTTCAAGCCTTAGGAGGTCTAACAATAGTGAACAGTAGTGGTCTATATTGTTCATCCATCATTCCTTTTATGCAACACTTTTTCTGTATTGCTTTGCCCTGGGCAAAAAACAAACAAACAAACAAACAAACAAACAAGCAGGTTATAGAATTAAGTGGAGAGGTTTCTTCATCCTCTGTTCCATGAGGACAAGATTCATGGACGAGGCAAGAGCCTTCCAGTTTGTGAACTGTAGCCCTTCCACAGACACCATGTGGTGTGCTTCCTAACTGCTTACATTTCCTGAATGAAAGCCCCCAAGGAAGGGGATGTTATAAATAAAGAAACCTGAATTGTGTTCGACTCTTTAGGCACCTTTATAAGCCAGTTCTCACTGGCACTGGCCTCTGTGTCGGCCTTAGTGTTTTCTATGTGACTTCACTCTGGAATTTTGCACTGTATGTTAGGCTCAATGACCTATGACCTGCATTTAAATCTTTAAAAAAAATTATTTTTGAGATGTTCATGTAGATAGCCAATAGAATATGATTATATATTCTCGCCCCCCTCAACTACTTCCATAATAGCCCCAATAAGAATGCTTTCATTTTTTTTTTTTAATAATACAGTCTAGCTAGTGCTGCCCGTGTGTGCCTGGGTGTGGGGCTATTTACTGGAGTACAGGAAACTTACCAATAGCCACATCCTACGTAAAGAATGATCCTTCCTCCCCCAACAACTGAAAAGGAGAGGCTACCTGAACCTTGGGAAGGATGTCCTCACAGTTTTGCAGTTTATCTCCCTGATGACTTCATCTCCTTCCTTCTCGGGCCCTATAAAAGACTTGCGTAATCCATTTATAGAGGAAACCATGTTTATCTAGAGCTCATGTTGTTAACATTTGTGTTCCTGGAGCATATGGTCTTTTGTGTTAGTTCATAATAAACTGTTGGGGTATTTTTTTTCAGCATGTTTTTTTTTTTTTTTTTTACAGTGACAGATAAAAATGCCAGGCCTTTCCACATGATGGGGCTAGAATAGCAAGCCATCGAAATGCCTTGTTGCTAGGTACTTTCTGGAAGAACCTGTCTATTGATCTTTGCCTTCCCCCACCCCCTCCACAGTGGTAGTAAAGAACTTTCAGTTCAATTTTGCACCTCCTGGATAAAAGATAAGGTTTCATCTGGGGGTGACCATAATCACTGAAGTTACTCTACAGTTCTCAGTTTTGTCTTGGGGATGTATACTTGGGGTGAAAAAGCACTATGAGAAATTTTAAATTTCAGACGACTCTTGGGCTCTTGGAACCCAATTTCTGTCCAAATAGAGAATTCTTGCTGAGTCAAATCCTTGCCATAAACCCATTGATAAGCTTCCCTAAACTTCCTTCTAACCCCTGTGGTGGCAAAATGCTTAGATTTTTCTGGAGCCCCAGGGAGCTGGGAACAGCTATAAGAGGCATACCTCCTGGCCTCAGAAAGTGCTCAGGATTTCTGAAAGTAGATGGAGACATGATTTTGAAGTAATTGCATTTCTTTTAAGCACAAGAAATAAATGGGAAGGGCACATGCTGTTTCAACAGAAAAGCATTTTATAACTCTGCAGAACTGCACTTGGTACCCTTAGTCGCTTATCCCCATGCAAGCCTTCTAGTGGGCAAGTGGGCTGGAGCTTTGAGAAAAAAAATACAGAAATCTAAAGGAGAACAGAGCAACGGAGTATACATACAGCTAGGCCTTAACAAGTACCATGTACAACTTTGTATGGTTCAGGATACCCACTAAACAGGTTAGTCTGTCCGGATTCAGATTGAATATAGCCAGCCACTGGTCCTTGTTATTGTGTACCTAGTTGCCACTTGAAGGGGATGCGGAGAGCAGATGTACTTTCACCAAGTTGACATGTCCTGGAGTTATTTTGTGCAGTATAGCTCCTGGGTGGGTGAATGCTTCTTGCTGCACCCAGGCTCTTTGAGATACCCAGACTTCCCAGGTCATCCGATCAGTGCTCTTCGCTTACAGGTGACTCTGTGGAATGACTATTATCCCCCACCTAGGTTCCTTGCACTTGGTGCTAGCTACATATAGTTCTTTCCCTGTTGTTCTCAATCCTAGGTTATCAAGCCACATGTCCCATTAGAGCCCTAAGGCCCTAGGTATCTAAGTTATGCTTAGAGATGTGTTCAACTTCTTTAGACCTGACTCATTTTAAACAAAGTAAACCCTACTCCAACATCAAATGTCCACTTTCTTGGCTATTTTTGGTTGTCAACTTCAGTACACCTGCAATTAACTATAACGCAAATGGTTAAGAATACCCATGAGGGACTTTTCCTTAATTAAGTCATTAGAAGTGGGAAGACTAACTTCCAATCTGGATCTTTGAGGTGGGGTAATACACCTTTATTTGGGACCACACCTTCTGGTGGTGTCAGCCTATACAAAAGAAGAAACCTTTTCTTTTTTGCCTGCTTGCCCTCATTCTCTGGCAAGTCCATTTCTTTACTGGCATTAGAGCCTACTTCTTTGGGATTCCAGCATAGATTAAAGACCAGCTGAGACATCCAGCCTTGTGAACAACTTTTCTTTCCCATATAAATTTTGTTCCTCTAGAGCAGTGGTTGTCAACCTTCCTACTGCTGTGAGCCTTCAATACAGTTCCTCATGTTGTGGTGACTCCAACCATAAAATTATTTCATTGCTGCTTCATTACTGTAATTTTGCTACATTTATGAACCCTAATGTAAATATCTCATATGCAGCGTATCTGATGTGCGATACCAGGCTGAGAACCACTGCTCTTGAGAACTCTGACTAATACAGATCTCCACTTCTTTGAAAAAAATCCACCTTTTCCAGACTTCTTCTATTAGTAGGCAGACCAGCCAGGATGTCTTGTGTAGGGAGGACTGGAAACAACTTAGAAGCTTGGGAGGAACTGTCTAAGGGATATACTTCCCATCTGTCAGTCCTCAGAGGGGTTTTGGAGTGAGAATACTAGTGCCAATTTCAGACAGTCCTGGGCTTCAGCCCAATTATCATTGTACTCTGACTGGCATGTTTTTATCCCAGGGTTCCAGGATCCATCCCTTGGGGCCAAAGTGCTACACAGAGTTTTCTAGTCTCCTATTCTGGCCTCGGAATGTGTATAAAGGGTTGGCATATGATGCTTAGGGTTACCGTGTGTTATGTGGACATCTGGGTTTGAGGCTGTCAAATGTCATAGCCACAAAGTTCCCTTCCAGCTCTGCTCCTGGCTAAGTGCCCCTAGCCAAGGAATCTTCCTTATCAAATGGACCAGGTATATTTTCTTCTTCTATCTCAGTATTTGTTTCAGTGTTCTGGCAGTCCACAGTTACTCAAGCAAATAACCAGATCCTGAACTGTAAGCCAGCCCCAATTAAATGTTTTTCTTATAAAGAAAAATTATTATTAAAAAGAGTTGCTGTGGTCATGGTGTCTAGTTCACAGCAGTAGAAACCCTAACTAAGATATGATAGCTATAAAAGATAATACCTGATGATCAGGAAGTAATTAAATGAAACCTAACTAACTAAATGGTTTCATAATAGATGAAGTTACCTGAGATGAAATTACCGACTGTTTGTGTGCACATGTTTTGACTTTTGTGGCACTCTATTGTCTTTAATGTATATCAAACTGAAATTAATTAATTATACCCTTCCGTGACATGCCATCGTGCTTGGCCTAAATTTGACACGTGGTCTCTGAGGCTCTTACCTGTAAAGGCACAGACAACACATTCCTTTTTTCCTGTTTCTTTTTAAAATAATGTTTATGAATTGATTTTATGTATGTGAATGTTTTACTTGTCTTATGTGTGTACTTAGGGCCCATTGAGGCCAGAAGAAAGAAGTGGGTATATTGGAACTGGAGTTACAGATGTTATAAGCTGCCATGTGGGTGTTGGGAATCAAACCCAGGTCCTCTGCAAGAGCAACATGTGTTCTTCATCTCTAAGCCACCTCTCCAGCTCTATTCGTTTTCCAAAAATACTTATTTTGAATTATGCATATATGCATGTCTGTGTGAGTATCTATACACATGAATGCAAATACAAACATCAAAAAAAAGTTGTTGGAACTCATAGAACTGGAGTTACAGGCAGTTGTGAGCTACTCAGCAGGATCCTTTGCAAAAGCAGTATAGGCTCTTTAACTGGCTAGCCATTTCTCTAGTCCAGAGGCAATACATTTCTTTAATTCATTAATTGAATCCTGATTACTGTGGTTTGGACTCCTGATCCTCATGTAAGTTATCCACTGTGTCTAACCTTAGGACCACGGCTGATTGCCTTTTGTTAGGTTTTTATAAAAGAAGGAGACACTACCTCAGGAAGAATTAACCATGCCATTTTGGTTTTCTAATAGTTGTTCAGATAAAAGTAGAAGTGTTTCCCATTTCCTGTGCTTCTGCTTTCCTGGTCACTCTCCTGGTACCAGGGATATTGAAGTTCACATCCAAGATGACTTGTGAACCAAGGTCTTCAAATAATCACTTTGGAATATTTGTGTGTGTGTGTGTGTGTGTGTGTGTGTGTGTGTGTGTGTGTGATGCTTATGTGTATGTATGTGTGTGTGCCAGCATGTTCTCACCTATGGGTGGAGGCCAGAGGAGGATGTTAGGTATCCTGTCTAATCATCCTCGGTTCTATTTCTTGGCACAGGGTCTCTCACTGAACCTTTGGTTTATGGATTTGGCCAAGCTAGCTGGCCAGCAATCTCACAGATTCAGTTGGCTTCAAGGTCTCAACACTGGGAATACAGGAATATATAATAACCATGCCTGGATTTTACATGATGGGGATTCAAAGTCAGGTCTTCACATTTGTACCATAAGTCCTTTTACCCACTAAGCCATCTTCCCAGCCTCTTCACTTTGGAATAATTAAAAAATACAATTTTATGTTAAAGGCAATGAAGAACGTGTTCGTATAAGGCACGCCCAAAGTGAACATGAACCAAGAACAAAATAGGTAGTTGGACAAGGTTACAGCAGATTTTCATACAGTGTCTGCAGTTATATAGGAGACTCTAAGTGGTCTCCTCTCTCCCCTCCCTCCCTCTCTCAGACCTTGGTCAGCATATTAAATAAATTGTGCCTCCTAGTAATTCTCAGAGCCTATTCTCATTCATAAGCTGTTCTTTGGAAGAAAATGGTACTCATAATAATCTTGGATATTTGGAGTGCATAAATCAGAGAACTCAGAAAAAGCCAGCTCCCCGGCACTATCACTAAGTATGCACATATGACATTATCTTAGACATTTCCAGGCTAGAAACCATTGATTAGTAAAATGCTAATTCACTGAAAACATGTCTTTGTGAAGACAGCCCTGAACCTTAAGAATCTGAAATCGCTTTACTGAATAAACATCATCCATTTCTGCTATGTGAGCAAGATGCTCTTTCGGCATCTTATGCCACATATTCAGCCCCGGGAACAAACGTACAAGAACAAGGCTTAGATAGAATTGACATCTCATACAGTCAGGATAAGGCTAGGGCAATGTGCCTTTGAGCAGAGAACATAAATAGTATGGATCTGCTCAGAAGGTCTCTGTACGTAGGCTACTTTTCTTAAATGAATCAGGTCCCCCTGGAGGGAACATCCCACCAATCTGGAAAATGTGTTCCTTTTGACTTCATTGTTGTGCCCTTTAGAGTGTTGAAACCATGCGTTTCTCTGAGGCTCCCACCCGGCTGCTTCCTCCCCTTTTACTTTTGAGAATGTGTGTCCCTCAATACCACCACATCCTGTCTGGTAATATGCACCAAATCATTGTTTTCCAGCCTCTGGAAAAAGGCACGTGTGGCAACACCAGTTCTGTCTGATTGCTGCTGCTTCTAGCTGCCTCAGGAATGGAAGGGAGAGGTAGACTGGGTGTACTTGCTTATGATTGACGGGGCTGGTCTATATGTTTGCAGGAGGAGGCCTCTGGAAGTTGAGGCATGAGATGTTGTCTGCCACTTGAGATGCTGCTATTTTTCTGAGCAGTAATAGAGCATTTCCTGATGACTGGTGACTCCCATGTTAAAGTAAAAGCAAGGCTGCAAATGAGGCTGTGGTTAATGAGGTTTAGACAGGTGCCGACAGGTTACGGTTTCCATCTGAGGGCAGATTTCAAGTCTTCTTCTATCAGCCAGAGACTTTTGAGGCCATTGAGCAGACACAGTAAAGCATTTCACTCAATAACCTGACCAGCTGCACTCCCCAGGCACCTCTGCACCTGCAGAGAGAGGGGAGCACACCCAGAAATCCAGTCTCAAAGCCTTTTTGCTTCATCCACACCTCTGCTTTCATGTGTACAGGTCTTTAGTATTTTCTCTACTCCTTTTGGACGTACCAAGCCAAAAGCTCATGTGTAAAAGGAATATAACATGTAGACCTAGGTATGTACGGTACTATTCTCAAGCTAGTTTTCTCCTCCACTTGTTATATGCTACAGGAAAGGCTCTTGGGCACACATTCTTCAGACCCTAGAAAAACCTCTGACTGCTCAATCCTTACTGAGCTGCTATTTGGTGGGAACTTAGGTGATGCTAATAGTAGCACAGATGACGGACGCAAGGTTTGTGAAGTTTCAGAGGGAAATATAAGAGTTCCTTAAATACTATCAGGTATGTCTAATGTGTTGGGCATTAAGAATCTGTGTTTCAGATCAAACAGGGCTTAAGAGTTTGCTGTGGCCAACAAGAGATCAGATTCATTAAAGTGAAACCTTGGCTTTAAAGTCAATCAATGCTAGTTAGCTAGAGCTGAAGTATTAGCAGTGGTTAAAGAGACCATCATCACTGGGGGCTTGCAATAGTTTTGAAGGATTTCCATAGTATCAGCACATGGAAACCGGATGTGTGGAGGGGTGTGTGGGGTGGTTAGGCTGCATCTCATGGTGGCAGCCAAAGCTCATAATATGTAGAAGTTTCCCAGGTAGTACTTTTTTTTGAAGGCATGGAGGGGTCATGCAGAGCAGCTGAGGCTTGGAAGGTGAAGCCTCCAGAGCAGTGAAAATCCCAGAAGTGAAGGGGCCAGAGAGAGAGAGAGAGAGAGAGAGAGAGAGAGAGAGAGAGAGAGAGAGAGAGAGGCTGAGGCCTGATATCAAACAGCAAGTTCCCAGTCCTCAGAGTTCAGAAGTCAGTGGTGAAGGTGTGACCCAGTTGCAGGTGTCATCAGGTGCTTTTAGTTTTTCTCTTGGTTTTTTTGTTTTGTTTTGTTTTGTTTGTTTTTCGAGACAGGGTTTCTCTGTGTAGCCCAGGCTGTCCTGGAACTCACTCTGTAGACCATGGCCTCGAACTCAGAAATCCACCTACCTGCCTCTGCCTCCCAAGTGCTAGGATTAAAGGTGTGTACCACCACTGTCTGTCGCTTTTAATTTTTAAAATGCTATAGCACATTATGCCAGTACTATGGGACAACCACCAAGAATAGTGGCAGCTGTGGAGTGGAGCTATCCTGAGCCTGGGAGACAATCTGAGTGTGAGGAGTAAGCCATTTGGAGCCCAGAAAATTCATAAGTGAATTCTGGATGTCGGACATTGAGTTGTTGTTTTTCATACTATTGGGCTTTAGTTTTGCTTTGATTATCATGTGACAGGGCAAGACAATGCAGACATTTCTCCATCTTGTATTCTTGCTGAAGCCATTTCAGATTTAACAGAAAATGCCATAGAAAATTACTCAGCTCTATTCTAGGAACCCAAGGTCAAGATGCCGTAGCTAACTTAGCTTGTTATTGTGCCTGCTTGTGCAAACCACCCTCTCCAGGGAACTGTATATTTTAGCTTGTTAAACTGCCTGCCTGGGTGGAACCCCCTCCCATTAACTGCTTTATCGTAGCTTCTGCTGAATTGTTTGCTTCTGTGAAGCCCCCCAGTGCAGCTGCCTAGCCAGATGCCAGGATGTGGTTGTTGTCTTCATATTCCCCATGCTCTGGACATTCAGGGTTATACTTAGGTTCTGAGCATCTGAGTGTAGTCCCAACCAACTGGAATAAAGACTTTCACTTGACTAAACTCTGTCTGAGTGCTCAACTCTGGTGGGCTCCCAAATAACAATGATTGTGCCCTGGTTATTTCTGTCAGATCCAAAGAAACTGGGGACAGATGGCTAATTATGATGCCTATTAGCATACGAGGCTCACCTCAGTACCTATGGTTCCTCTCACACTGACATAAACCTCTCCAGCCCATGGGCTTTGCTTCCCTTTCCTGAGCTGCTGACTCCTATAGAACCCTGTCACTTTTGCCACACACAAAAAAGTCTCTTGGTTCCCTTGGCTTGTTCCTTTGATCCTTCCTCCATTCTCTTATTGCTCTCCCTCCCTCTTTCTTCTTCCCAATCTTCTCTTGCTCTCCCTCATGACCTGGTTCAGTCTACCGGCCATGTTTAGTCTATTCCTCTCTCTGCTCTGGACTCTTCCAGATACCTCTGGTCGTATTCTTACTCATATCAATCATAAAAACTTTCTTTTCAACTATACCCAGTGGCAGTCATGTCTTCATTTCATTCAATTTCTCCTTGGAATAAGAAAGTATTTACTTTTATTTCGGAATTTTGGAGAGACTATGGATTTTTTTTTTAAAGATACTTTGGCTATTTTAGAGAAGCAAACTTTCAAAGAGACTCTGGATGCTTTAAAGAGATTGAACTTTTAACCTGTTCAAATTTGTAAAGACTGTAGCACTTTTAAAAGTTAGAATGTTTCATATTGTGATATTATTACTAGTACTATGAGATTTTAGAGGTGATTAAGAAAGGAAAGTTCACAGATAAATAGAATGTCAAGTTGAAATATGTCAATGGATTAATTGTCCTGGCTAGTTTTTTTTTTTTTTTTTTTTTTTTTTGACTTGACACAAGCTCGAGTCATTTTGGAATAGAGCACCTCAATTGAGAAAATGTTCCCACTAGATTAGCCTATAGTGTTGATTGATGTGGGAGGACTCAGTTCTCTGTGTGTGGTAGCATCCCTGGGATGGTGGTCCTGGATGCTCTAAGAAAGCAGGATGAGCAAGCTATGGGGTACAAGCCAGTGAGCAGCATTTTCCCATGGCTTCTGCATCAGCTCCTGCCTCCAGGTTCCTGTACTGAATTTCTGCCCAGTATTCTTTCACCTTGCTTGGAGTCCACAGGCAAATGCTTTGGTGACTCTGTCCTTGTCATTTTCAAATAAGAGGCTCATTATTTTCTTGAGAAGAAGGACTGGACCAGTGGGTGGAGGAACAGGAAGGAGGAGGAAAAGGAGCAGGAATAAGAAATAGAACTGTGTTGTCACAACGCTCTGTAAAGCAGTTCCCCTAGGCTTCATTTCTAGTTGTTGGTATGACAGAAACACTACAGTACTGTAGAGTAAGGGATGCTTCATGCACTCACCCTTTCAGCACTGGCACTTTGATGGATGATAGGGAAGAAATTGTTCTTGTATTGCCCTCTTAAGTTCCTCAGGGAGGACAGGACGTAAGGCTGAAGGCATCCTTTCAAAGATGACATTTAGGTAATTTATCTGGAGGTTTCCATTCGATTATCCCATTAGAGATGTGGGAATCTTTAGTTATTAGCTAGCACAGAAGGTGTCCACTCTTGTTAAGGAAATATTTTTATGGACTACATTCACCCAGTCTGGAGGTCTGGAGAAGTGCATGTCCTTTCAGCTTCCATTTGCTCCTTCATCTGAGAGTTCTTAGCTAGGGCTCTGTGTTTGAACTTTAAGGTCACCCAGAGCTCCACCAAAAGGGACTGCAGATTTTTTTTTCTTAAATGACACAAAATGATCTATGATGAGAAGTCTGACCTTGGGATAGGGAGGACAGAGCTGGCAATTTAGTCTCACTTACTAACTGCCAAACACAGCTACAATTCTGTAAAGCCATGCAAGGGGCCTCAAAAGTTATTATCAAGAACTGTGCTGCTGGGAACCCTTGTAACTAGATAGCACTTCTTGAGCATTTGTTTACAGTAACCCTGAATACTGAAATCTGGCTTTTCCCTTCACATAGAGAAGCATTTACTTCACAGGAGTCACTCAGACACTCATGTCCAATTGCACTTGCTTTCTGAAGCACTGTGCCTGAAATAACCCATTTGTTTCTGTAGCTCAGCGTCTGGGCAGTCAGCCTACAGTGAAGCCAGCAGGCAGAATGATGAGGGTTATGCATATTTCCATAGCAGCAGTATGATGTAATACACACCGAAGAATGGCTTGGCTTTAGACCTAGTGATAGTCATTTTGAACTGTCAAAAAATAATAAACATCCACTGTGAATTCGCCTTATGGCTTTATGCATTTTAAAATCTGTGGCCATATTTTGAGTCCTATCACTGAAAGGCAATAACCCAGGCTGGAAGAACAACATCAAGAGGAAGAATCATTCAGATTCCATTCCTAGATATTCAGTCACACTCACACACTGAAACTATAACACACAGAAACAACAGTCCTAGATTCACTCACATATAAGCACATATACTCACAAACTTGCATAAGTCATTCCACATTGATTTTCAAATGAATATGCTCATTTTAGTTTAAATATATGAACATGTACATATCAAGATGCATATACCAACAAGCTTGGTATATTTGAATTAAACATGCACATAAAAATCATAGTTACGTGAAAATTCTCATACAAATACCCAATTCATTCGAACACATAAAACACTCAAGACGCTCACATGCACATGAAAGCATGACATACTTACTTATTTACTCACACAAATGTCCACACTTTTCTGATACCTTCACTTCACTTAAAATTGGGCATTATCACACTCACACACACGAGTTGCATACAATTTTAAAAGGACATTACTTATTTTTATTTTATGTGTATGGATTCTTTTTTAAATGTGTGTCTGTGTACCACATTTATAGAGTGCCTATAGAGGTCAGAAAAGAGATATTGGAGCTAGAATTACAGGTGATCGTGGGCTCCCATGTGAGTGCCAGGAGTTGAACCCAGGTCATCTGCAAAGGCAACAGGTTCCTTTAACCACTGAGCCAACTCTCCAGCGTGGAGCTTGTTTATACATCAACACATACAGATACACTTAGAATACACACACATGTCTGAGATGAATGAACATACTCACATAACCACCCACACAACTATGCTTACAAGTCAGTTCACAGAAACATGCGTTACGTAAGCAAAACATGCTCATATTTTTTATCCACACATGTTGGTGCTCACACAAAGCTGATCACCAACATATTAACATACTAAATATTAATACAGAAGACACATGAAAATCCTCATACAATCTCTTAACGGTTGAGGCACTTGTCTGCATTTTGATTCACATATTATCAGGCTCGCACTGATATATTTTTGTGTACTCTTTCACACACATGTAAGCCGGTTACCATACAGATATCTCAGTGGTTTGGACATGTACCCACCCACTGTTTACTATTTACTGACAACCATACATTTACATCTATATTTACCACCACAATTCTTTCCAAATTAAGAATATGCTTATATACACAGGATAATTTGTGTATGAAAGTTTACATACACACAAGTTTTTTATGTTTATAACTACACACATATACATGTTGGAGTTTTTAGATACAGAACAATGCACATTCACTCAGAAACATGATCATGACTGCATATTAACACACAGTAGGATTCATTGACATAATTATTCATTCATAATCATCTTCAATTACTTCTATGCTTATTCCCTTCCCCTTGCACATGACCAGACATCTTTCTGCTGTTATTTGCATATAAATACACATTTATAGTCACATGAGAATATACAAAGTTACACTCACATATTCACAAACATACACATATTATGTGCTTACATTTAGTTACTTATATATTTGCACACAAACCAGCGTACACACTTATCCACAAATAAGCACATACTAGGATCAGTACACAAGGTTAGAAACTGACTCACACATGCACATACATTGATTCAAACATGCTCACATATTAACAACTCACAAAACATGTTAATGCATACTCAGAGACAAAATAGCCAAATATATTCACTCATACACATGAATATGCGTCTCACAACTACAGCACTCACACTGACCAGACCCACTTATTTACAACGTGGACATTAGCATATAAAAGAAACAAAGGACTTTGACATACCGATTCTATGTCGTTTTCTTTTTCACAGCAAACTGGAAAGTGTTAGTGCAAAAGCTGGCTGGCACCAAACTCAAATTTTACACACTCAGTTGTTTTAAATATATTCAAAATAAGCAGATTTTTAGCCACCGACTGCCTGATTTGCATTCCTCACAAAACTGCACTGGACAGCTGTTACTCATAGATACGTTGAAGCCTATAGTTATAAAAGCCCCCCAATTACACTGCTGTGCTTCTGCATTCCTTGACCCAGAGACTTCTCACCCTGTTGCCAAATTCCATCAAGGAGACATATAGGTCCACTCTCTGATCTCCCTATCCTCCTGGGCTTTTTCTTCTCCAGGAAGGTCTTTGATGATATAAACCTGTCAAAGTGTACCCTAAATTTCCTTGAGTGCTATTGCCACCTTGGAGGTCCTATCTTTTGCCTCATTTCAGCCCTTAAATCCCTTAAAGTCAGCACAAGAGGCACTGAGGAAAGGAGAGAATTTTGGTGTTAATCAGGAAATTAATCAGCCAGCACAACAATCAATTGACCAATTTCTCCTCGGCAGTGGTATATGGTTGGGAATCAAAATCTGGAATGCTTCCAGGTCAGCATCGCTCCATGCTAGCAACTTTGTATTTGCTATGGCCTCTGCCGGTGCCTCATTAGCCTAACGAGGCAGCAGCACTGGCATCTTAGTGAAGCAATGCTACTGCAATTGATTGGGAGCTGGAGACACGGAGCTTCTTGAGAATGTCAGCCTGCCCTGTGGGCCCAAACACAGGAAAGGAAGAGCTGTGAACCTCTGAACTGACAGTGGGTTATTCTTGACTCCCTGGATATCTGGAGAGAAGACATTTTTGTTCCTAGGGATTGCTGTGGCATGTAAATAAGATAAGGCCGTTTGTCAGGCCAAGGCTTTTCTCTTAAGCATCCTTTAGAGAGAGAATTGTATACATGATTGCTGTCACTTTGTTGCTGTTTAATTGGGATTTGCTGTGGCAAGAAGGCCACATCTAAATCATCCTTCAAAGGGTATTCTTCCCCCAAATCCTTGGGCTAAGCCAGTGACTAAATAAAAGAAATTTTTTATTTCTGTTCCTCTCAACCTTCTGAATTAAGTGGTTTATCCTACTGAACAGGTACTTTAAACCACCAGACCCATTCTGGGCTTTGCTCAAGTGTGGTATATAACTAAAGTGTTGCCAGATAGGAGGTAGGAATCCAAGCGCCTAAAGGTGTTAAGACAGTGGAAATTACTCTGATGGCCTTCAGAAGCAAGGGCGGTAAAGAATCACTATGGTATGGATGAGAACAATTTGCCCTCCACTTTCTTGGGCCACTGAAACAGAGCATGGAAATGTCAACAGCCAAGAATGTGAGACCATATCGTGAGTTGAGGAGGAAATATGTTTTCTATCTTTCACTGAGACCAAGTCTGTCCTTAAGGACCTAGCTCCAGTCCCTGATGAACTTCCTGGCTTACCAGCTGTATAGAAGGTACCTGTTGGAATGCACGCTTCACCTAACAGAGACTAAAATGCAATAATGTACTGCTATTATATGACATGGAAAGTGATATCATTCCTAAATGATTCCATAAAATAGGGAAAGTAGGAATAAGAGGATTTGGACACTGAGGCACTGACTGACATATATGCTCATAGCCCATATGTGTATACACACACACACACACACACACACACACACACACACACCCTCACACCCCATATATATCTGAGTTGTTATGGCTAAGCAGGGTTCACATCCTATGTTAGGACTCCTAACAGCTCTCAGAGAGAATAGACAATGGAAAATGTTGGCTTCCCATCTGCTGGGATAATGGGATGGGCTTATTAGCCAATAGATGCTATACAGCATGGTTGGCAAGTATGGAGAATGCTGAATTGAGACCACTCAGTTGTTTCTTGGGGGCTTCCTAACAACTATAATCCCTTCTTACTGGTAGTGAGGCCTAATGCTAAAACAATTCAAGAAATCACAGTGCCCTGGATTTAGTACACTTATGGAAGACCCATCAAATCAAAGGCTTAAGGTTAATTCTACAAACATGGCCTGCAACAATAAACACGTTATTCATGTCTTTATCTTTATTGGCCCTATATACTGGGTCGCCCACGGCTTCTGCTTTTCTGTGAGTATAAGAGCAACAAGAGGCACTAGCTCACTGGCTCAACTCTCCAAATGATGAGACCCTTTAACACAGCTGTGGTGACCCAAACATAAAATTCTTTTTGTAACTACTTCATAACTGTAATTTTTCTACTGTTATGTGTTGGAATTTAAATATCTAATATGCAGCCCCCAAAGGGGCTGTGACCCACATTTTGAGAACTGCTGGAGGTAAACCAATCTAGCTCTCACTTTGACTATCCCAGTAATACCCCAGCAACTATCAGTTCTACAACTCCAAGACTGCCTGCCCGGATCCTCTGGACCAAATGGACAAGTAAACAGTCTTACCCACACACTTCGGTGTAAACAACCCTCAGACTCGTCCAGATGACACTTTTTCTAGGGAAACCAACCTCAGGAGACATACTGGGCACTTATTACAACTGAGGTCCTTACCTGGGAAGATCCAATGGCCCTGTGGACTGATGCTCCTCTTACAGCCCAGGTCATGAAAGGGCTCCCCATTCATTTAGATTAACAGCAGACGCCTCTTCATTAAAATGGAAATGATATCAAATGGATCGAAGAGAATTCAGTCCTAATCGACTGTCACAATTACATGAGGAAATATGCACGGACTCTGCTAGTGTGCTGAACTTGCCAGCCCCTCCCCTCCCCCAAAAATGTTCTGCCTTTTGCAACACTCAGAAAGAAAAGCAATGGTCTCTTTTTTACCTACAGTCTGTGCACAGGGTATAAAGGAGCAAATCTCTCAGGACTATTAAAATAAAAACCACTACTCAAAAATTCCAGTTTGGAGAACTTAGGAGGCTAAGGCAGAAGAACTGTCTCAACCTTAAGGCTAGCCTGGAAGTATGGTTATACTGGTAAATTGTTCTGTTGTTTGAGTTCATTGAGATACTGGCCCTGAGGGTGCCACTGTGGCTCTCATCCCCAAGCATGTTTATGTCAAATATCTTCTGAAGCCTAGTGTCTGGAGATGGGCTGGCGCCTCTAAGTCTATGACAAGGAAGAGAGAAAAGAGCAGAACAGCCTAAGTGTAAAGACAGTGTGCCTCTGAGAAGAGCAAACTATTTCCCACGGATGTTGCTATTATTTATCCTGTGATGGGAGATGCCTGCAGCAGGGTGGGGGAAAAGTTGCTGAGCTTCAGCCAGGAAGCAGATCTGAAGCAGGACTTCCAGCTGCCTGAAATTCCCTACTCAGTTTCTTCTGGGTGCCATGCGGGCTTGATTTCTTGACATTATTTTATTTGTTGTTTTACTTAGGAGCCTCATAAGAGGGTCACGATGCTCTGTCCATACACCAACTCCCTCTATTGAGTGCTCCAGCTGGTCATCTTAAAGGGAACTTTTCACTGGATTCCTGCTAGATGTTTTGAGGCTCCTGTTTGATTATGTTTTGCTCTCTTACTCTGTAGTATTTTACATTGGCTGGTTATCTACTTAATAAACTCACTCATTCATAACAAAGTATGGCTATTGTAGATAATTCTATGGGCTGTACAGAATCACTATCTAAGGAGGACTAGGCCAGCCAGGGAGACAGAGGAAACCATGTCTCAAAAAGCGGAAACATAAAGAAGCAAGAAAAGAAAATCATGCATGAAAATGTAATTCATGAAAATAAGGTGAAATTGACATTTACCTGGTAAATGTAAAAATATAAGTTCATCAGTAATATAAAGCTACACTGAAATAACAAAAGGGGGCCTGGAGAGGTTCAGAAAAAGGGTTTAGCTGTTAAAAGCCCTTGCTACTCTTCCAGAGAACCTGAGTTTGGTTCCTAGCACCAACACGGTACCTCATAGTCATCTGTAACTACAATTCTAGGGGATCCTACACTGTCTTCTGATGTCTGTGGACACTGCTCACACAGGTTACACATACATACTTGCAGGGAATATGCTCATAGAAATACAAAAAAAAATAAAGAAAACAAATCTTAAAGTAAGGCAAACAGGAGCGAGGAATTAATTTCGGCCATTAGCATGTACGTCCACACTGTCGCAAGCCGTTCACACCATCATGCTCGTTTACTCCTGTGGTCACGTTACCACATTCGTTCACTCACACAAACATGCTTTCAAAGTCATACAGCGGACAGACTTTTACCCTTACAGGTACACACTCCCTTCCCCGCCGCCCCACGCTACTATGATCACAAAACAACATGTTCATAGTGAATTAGTTACTTTCCTCGGTGCGGTGACAAAATGTCTCACAAAGGCAAAAAACAAAACAAAACAAAACAAAACAAAACAAAAAGGGTGAGAAGCTGTCTGTATTTCGGCTCAGTGTGAGGATACACTACCGAACTGCATGGATGGTTTGGTGGAAGGTACCATTGGTCGCACTGCATCTGTAGTCTACGGCAAAGAGTCATGAAGGCTGCTACTTAGCTCTGACTCTCTTTTTGTATCCCATCTATCACCCATCCACGGAATAATGCTGCCCACATTTAGAAACCCCTTCACAGGTCTGTATAGAGACTTGTCTGCTAGGTGAATCTAGATCCCATCAAGATTACAGTCAGTATTAACTAGGACACATAAGATTATTGTACACAACTTCAACTATGCAACTCTCAGAAACCATTCACATACTCACACATATACATACCCTCTGTAATATGTGATGTGCTTATGAAAGGAGAAAGAATGGTTGTTATATATGTACAGACAATTTCAGGCATGGTACCAAAACATACATGTTCCTTTAGGAACATGCTTCCAAATTCATTCCCACACAGAACAAACCAGTATTCTTGTAAAAAAAAGAAAAGAAAAGAAAAGAAAAGAAAACACATTAAAATACTCACTCACACATTCCCCGACTCACACTCTGTCACCTCCCAACTCCATTTCTCTCTCATAATTTTTAGGTGTAATCCAGTTAGGAAATTTCAGCTTGTCATTCAGATATGGTTTCCCTTTTATCTAAGACAGAAACATATACCACGGTGGCTGTACTTGCCTGTCAATGCAGGTACCCAGTGGTATGAGTAGAAATTTAAGGCCAGCCTTGTCTGCAAGACCTTATCTCAAAAATGAAACACAAATTACATACATACCATTATCAAGCCATGTTTCATTGCGCGTGCCTATCATCCTAGCAGTCCTGAGATACATAGGGAGACACTGTGTTAAAAAAAAATTAAGGAAAGAAACAAAATAAAAATAAAAATCATATGAACATATACCATTGTTTATATGTGAATGCTTTACCTACAGAAGAAAATGTACTTGGGGGGGGGCTCTTATTTTGATGTTTACCTGAATTTTAAAATTACATGTTGGGCTGGAGAGATGGCTCACCAGTTAAGAGCACCGACTGCTCTTCCACGGGTCCTGAGTTCAGCTCCCAGCAACCACATGGTGGCTCACAACCATCTGTAATGGGATCTGACGCCCTCTTCTGGTGTGTCTGAAGACAGCAACAGTGTATTCACATTAAATAAATAATTGTTTAAAAAAAGAAAATAAAAGGAAATTATATTAACATATTTAAATCTATATCGTACTTCTCATTGGAGAGTTCTAAGAGAACTTTTGGGGGAAAAAAAAGGCCCACTCTGCCGGAGGAACAACCTGGATTTTGGATTTTGTGAAAGGAATGAGGAATTGCAGGGAGCATGTTTCATGAGAAAACACTGCTTGGTTTCGTTTCATTTGCTTTGAGACCTTGTCTCACTGTGGAGTCCAGGGAGGCAGGGAGGCATGGTGTTCTTTGCCTCAAGTGCTCATATGTCCCTTTTAAGGAGGATAGCTATTTTGACTGGTTATATATATATATATATATATATATATATATATATATATATATATATTTCAGTGCTGCTTCAATGTGGTAATTTGAAGAATATGTGTACATATAACAGAGTTTGGGCAGCAAAAAGCAAGTCTAATTTATTTATTGCTGGTAGAAGAATGGGATTAATTTCATGAATTTTCAGTTTCAACTAATTAAGCAATATCATCTATAAAATGAGATAACCTAAATGAGAACCTTCAGGAAGAAATATATACAAGTGAAACAGGATAACACTAAAGATACAAATCCGCTACCAGTCCTGGAAGCATTTTACAAAGTGGGTTGGGGGCAGGAGAGATGGCTGAGCAGTTAAGAACACACACTGCTCTTGCAGGGAACACAGGCTAGGTTTTCAACACCCATAAGTGGGCTCCCGATGAACCTTCTGTAACTCCAGTACCAGGGGATCTAATGGCCACTTCTGAACCCCACACTCACCAAGCAGACCTGTGGCGCACCAATATATATGCAGACAAAACCCTCATAACACATAAAAATCAATAAATATCTTTAAAGAGTGTGTAAACAAACTTATGATTAAATTCTCCCCCAAATGCAGAAACACAGTAATAGAAACATTTACTAAACTACTAAAAAGTAATTTCATAAAATGTTTCTATGTATGAAAGCACTTCGGGCTCAGTGTTTGAAAGACAGTTTTGCTTAAGCTGTAAAATTATAAAGTCCACACATTTAGGAAGATCAAACAAAGAGCTACAGATTATAACTAGAAGCCAAAGCACACCAGGCATAGAATTGGCACAATTCTGTCTTTCTGGTTATTCTGGAGGCTGAGGCAAGAAAATCACTTGTTTTAGTCTTTTGGTCTTCAGAATGACCTCATGGGCAGCCTAACCAACTTAACAAAACTTTGTATCAAAGTAAAAAAAACACAGGCTCAGTGGCGGAGCGTTTATCTAGCAAGTGTAAGGCTCTTAGTTTAATCAGAAAAAAAATAGCAAGCCTTGTTAAACTTCTCTGGGCTTATTATCTCTGGATCAAGCCCCTCCTGTCTGATTACTCTTCTATATTACTGTCCACTTTTGATAAAAATGTAAGTGCAAAATTACACAAGTTTCACTGATGCTTTGAATCTTGATTTCTAGAGATTCTTGCACCATATAAAATTGACACTAATTTGTACGCTTTTATTTCGACAATCTAAGTGTTGTTGGGAATGTGTCTGTGAGCCATGAAACCAAACGTTTGTTGACACATCTTTTCTTCCCTGCAGCTCCTATGCATGAAGGCAAATCTGTTCCATCTGTTACAACTTGTACCTCTGTTAGACCTGGTGGCGCAAGTCTAATCACAGCTACTCAGATGGCTGAGGCTGGAGGATGGCATGTTTTAGGTCAGCTGGGTAGAGTGAGTTCCAGGTCAGTGTGGAAACAGTGAGACCCTGGTGAAGCTCAGTGGAAGACAATTTGCCTGGTGTGAATGAAGCCTTAGGCTCAATTTTATGGACTGTTAACAAAATTGCTCTCCCTAAAATGCAATTGTCTTATATCAAGCAACCCATCTCCTTCCACAGAGGAGTACTCCATCCTCACTTCTCTCTCTGAGATTCTCATCAGGCATCTTGTTTTATGACTCCAACAATATCCATAAACATCATTAACATTTACATGTACTTTCTGGCCTCCTTGCCTAACACACCCTACACTTCCACCAAGATACTACAGTTCCCAAAAGCTGCCGACCTATTTTATTTTGCTAACTGTAAAACCAGGGAATGTGGTTAAGAATTGGCCTGCAGAGATTCCTTTTACTTATGTTGCCTTTTTAAAAAATTCCCATAATAAAATATTTGGAATCCTAGTGAAACTTTTGCCCTACTCTCTAAACCTCTCAACCATTATGCTAAGCATGAGAGGATAAATTTTATTATAAACATTTTCAGGTAATTTTAAAAAAAAAAAAAAAACCACTAATGTTTTGACAAGTGAGAAAGCTAAAGTCATACACCTCACTGACTGGAAGATACAAAATGGTCCCTCCCCGGGGTAGCCAATTCTCAAAGTTAATAAAGACCCAACGAAAGCATGCCTTTTAATACATAAATTAACCAAGCAATAAGTTCTCTCTTCTTTTCTTTGAGTTACATTCTAGGAGGAAATACTCCTCTGCCCTAGTCATCCCAGAGCCAGGTACCAGATAAATGCAAAACTATTGAAAATAAACAACCCAGACAGAACTTTTCAACCTCCATCCGCTGCTTTTCTTGTAAAAAACTTCTGTGAAATTCTTAACCTAAGAGCTCTTTCCTTCCTGTCTTTTGCCTCTTGACAATTTTAATGTCTTTCCTTGGTATTCTGGCATTGCTTGGGATATATAACAGGATCTCCTTTCCTAATTAATGAAGGGCTTTTTAAAAGATTTCTTTTCTTTTCTTTTTCTTTTTCTTTTATGCTGGAGAAATGGCTCAGTGGTTAAGAGCACTTGGTAAAGTCCTTCCAGAGGCCCTGAACTCAATTCCTGGCAACCAAGTCCAGTGGCTCACGATGATCTGCTTTCTTTATGCAAACGAGAGTTTGCCTTAGTGTGTGTTATGTGTACCATGTGTGTGTCTGGTGACTGCAGAGGAGAAAAACAAACACTGGATCCCTGGAACTAGAGTTACACACAGTTGTGAAATACCACATGACTGGTGGGAAGCAAACCCAAGTCCTTTGCAGGAGAAGCAAGGACTCTTAAATGTTAAATTTCTCCAGATTTGAACATTATAAAATTTAAAAAGGGGTGACTGTTAAGGAGATAGATACATAGAGATTCCTGCACTCAAATGTAGTCCCTGTATCTGGGGCCTATGTATGCTGCCCTAGTAGCCCAAAGCCCCAGGTTCCAATGGGTATTCAGGACCCTCTTCATTGATTTAGTCCAAATGCTAAGATAGCAACCTCCAAGAATATGCTCCATTATTTAAGAGACTGGACCTATGTGATTATTAAGGTACTGAGAAAACAACAAAGCATAATATAAAGGCAAAGTGATCAAGCTCCCATATTTCCCAGAGCCAAGAATCTAAAACCTGCCAATGGGGCAACTTCATTTTCCCCAAAACATTAAAGACTAAGGATTAAACCTTAAACACACAGGCCTTTGGTATACATTTCAGATTCAAATTATAGCAAAAGAATAGAAAATGCAGTTTTGAATTCAATAACATTACAAAGGAAGTTCTGGCTGTCATGTATAAAGGGAACCTCAAAATGACAGTCTTGTGCTCAGTTCAGGCTGCAATACAAGACTGTTGTTGTTAACTCTTATCATTCCTCAGGAATCTGTAAGAAAAGGATTCTATCTGCCAAGAAGAGTCACTTCCTTATTGACCACAACATGCCAAAGCCTTTGGGTTGTAAGCCCCTCCCCAATTACCCAGCACTTCCAGGCTATTCCAGTTCACAAAGATTTCCTCCTCTCACCTGACAGCTACCAGGTTTTTCTTTTTAACCTAGAAGTTTTTTTTCCACTCCTGCATTTTCTCTTCCCTTGCCAGTGTGCCCCTCTCCTCTTCCCCACAGAGGGACCCATAGCTGTTTTGTACTTTCCCAAAAGCTCCTGGCTATTCTCTGTCTCATATCTATAATAAAAACCTTCTTCCTACCCATGGATTGGTCAGTTTGGTAGATTCTTTGCTCCCTTGTTTACACTGCCAAGATTTAATTTTTTCTGCTTACTATAAGGTGGATGTTAGCTTAATCAAAAGGGAGAAAGATGTCAGGGATTCTCAAAGTTCCAGTCTCTACAGACACCAAAGGATGCCTAAGTTAAGGAACAGGTATACAAAAATCAGACTGTTATCAAGAACTTCAAACACTTCGTAAAAAAAAAAAAAAGTGAAGTACCGCTGGAGTAGATACAAATAAATTCATGTATAATCTTGAACCCTTTAGAAGTTCACTTTCTATGGGCTGAAAAGATAATCATATATAAAAATTAATATGCACTAATATATGAAAGGTACCACTATATAACATGTGAAATGCTACTGAAGCTAATATGTAGGAATCTAGGCAGCCTTAACTAAACGTAGAAGCCAGACTTCTTTTTAAATACAGAATCCTTACCTTCTCTAATCCTTTACTCTGATCAATTCTGTCACTCATTTTCCTTAGGCAGGTTTCTTAAGCAGATTTCTTCTTTTTACATTTCCTCTTTAGTTCAGAAAAAGTTCAGAGCCTGTAAACTGATATGGAGAATATTATAACCATGAGCTCATAAGTGCTCTGACAGCACACTTATAAAAAGAATTGAAATTCACTGTTCATCCCCCTCCCCAGGGGAATTCTACCCTTTGTTCCACAAATGTTAATCACTGCCTTCCATATGGGGTTTTATCCTTTTCATAATTCTTTCTAATGATGTATCACACATATTGGTTCATAAACGTATATATTTATGTACATATCAAATGATATAAACACCATTCAGAAGGAATTATGTAAAAGATAAACACTATCTAAAGGACATACACAAGTATGTGTGTGTTTGAGTGTGTCTATGCCTTTCATTACAAATGTGCTAGATTGTTTTACAGTTTTCACAGTTTTTCCTTTCTCTGTATTTCGTGGTCATCACCCAATCTTTGTACCTTTGCAAGACAGTGCAAAAGTTCCTCCAATCAGTGCTGAAGTTCCTCCACCTTGTAATCTAGTTGAGACTACTTCAGTTTTAACTAGAATTTTATCTCCTTCATGGAGAATTCTGGGGGGAAACATCTAACTTTATTCTAGAAAGCTGAGGTCAAGACACCCCAGTTGACTTAGCTTCTGTTAAGCTGCCTGCTGGAGTAGAACCCTCTCTAGACAACTGCTTATCTTAGCTTTTGTTAAACTGCTTGTTTGTGCATAAACCTCCCTATGTAGCTCCATAATGAGATACTGAGGATATGGCTTTTGCCTTTAAAAGCCTCTTGCTCTAAATGCTTGTGGCTACATTTGGGTCCGAGTGCAACCCCTGCCGCCTAGAATTAAGACTTCCAAGTGTCTGTAAACCATTTACTAATAGTCATCTATCTCTGGGGGGCTCCCCTTAACAACTTAATGAGTTTAGTAGCTTATCAGATATATGCTACAAAGGCAAATATTAGACCCCCTAGATGTGATTAAAAACATATATGTGTATGTATATGTGTATATATATATATATATATATATATATATATATATATATATATATGAAACGTTAAGATGTAGTAAAGACTTCTGGGGGCAGGCTTCCCTTAACACCTCAATGAGTTTATCAGATATATGCTATAGGGGCAACTATTAGACTTCCTAGATGTGATTAAAGATCATTCACATATATAACCTTAAGATGAATAGAGAATAAAGGTGGACCCTTCATTCACTGACTGGCACCCCAATAAAGAAGAGTCCTAGAGACAGAGATCGAAAGAAAAACACTATATAAAGATGGAGGAAAAGATTAGAATGTTACATTTGCAACCCGTTGCCAAAAATTGCTGTCAACCTCCAGGAATCAGCATAGAGGAAAAGACAAGATTCCCTCTCACCACCTCCAGAATCAATTCTGCTAACAACATAATTGCAGATTTACAACTTTCAGAACTATGAGCAAATGAATGAACATCTTTCGTTTGAAACTACCCAGTTTACGATTTTGTTACAGCTGCCCTGGGAAATAAGCACATCCTTTCAGCAGGTCTGTGTTGTCTGGTGATAAGCCATTCCATCAGGAAAGGAAGATGTGGTGGATTGAACAGCCTTGGCTTATGGCAACAAGGAAACAAAAGAACAAGTGGTCAGGGTTCTGATATCTCCTCCCAGGGCTCCTTCTCAATGTAATCACATCTTTCCAAAAATACCCCACTCACTATCGGTTCCATCACCTCCCAACTGTGCAACAAACCTCCACATCTCAGTCCTTGGCTGATATTCAAATCACAAACATAGCACCTTCCAAGTTAATGAAGGCTAGCTCTACATAGCCTTTCTCCTGTTGCTGCAAACCAGTGGTGCTCTGAGATTCAAGTGTTCGGAGCACTTAGGAAATCTCTACTGAAGATCCATATTATGTCTGAGAATATAACACTTGTAGCAAATTTCCAGCTGCTGCTATTAGTGGTTCACACTTACCCATCAGCATTTGTTGCTGGTAAGCTAGGTGCTTTTCTTTTTCAAAATGAGGCAAAACCAAAAAGATTTTAAAAATGTGGATTGATGTTAACACGAAACAACAGTAGTGCATGCAAGTCAAACTTTTATTTTTAACATGAACAAATGTAATCCTATATATCTATATTAAAGTTCACCATGTAGTCAGATGTCTGTTGGTGACATCTTCATATAATGAACATTAGAACAAAATCATTTTTCTGGATTACTAAAAACTAGAAAATTAATGAAAAAAAATTCCCCTTCTTCTTCTTCTTCTTCTTCTTCTTCTTCTTCTTCTTCTTCTTCTTCTTCTTCTTCTTCTTCTTCTTCTTC
>JANHMN010000005.1:40293791-40310963 GCA_030674055.1 Rhabdomys pumilio
CTTCCTCCTCCTCCTCCTCCTCCTCCTCCTCCTCCTCCTCCTCCTCCTTCTCTTCCTCCTCCTCTTCCTCCTCCTCCTCCTCCGTTCATTTCTTTCTTCTGGGCTTTGCAACTGTAGAAGAAAATAAGAGATAAGCAACACTTGTATTTCCTTAGAATGCACTCCTGACTTTCTTGTAAATTCTATGTATTACCATTGTCTCTCAAAGAGAAACTAAAATATTTCCCTGTTGTGTTTCCCTAACAGATCATTATGTATTCAAGTATTCATGAGTTTGATAGATTCCCTAATCTGATCATATCGACCTCACTATCCTACTGGCAACCACTTGCAAAGACCTGGTTTTCCTTTCTCTCTGACTGCTTCTCAGAGAACAAAACTCCTTATGGTTATATACCAACCCTATAGATTCCCTAAGCTTCCCAGTTACTCTGCTTTCATCTCTTCAAAATGAGATTTTTCATCTTTTTTAAAACAATTTAGAAATTAAATTTGAATTAAAAATTTTAATCTAATTTTACATGAAAATCTAAAGTCAAGGAAATTAAAGATAAAGAACACTTTAAGAGATTTTCATCTCTTTAAAATCACAGGTCTAGAAATGTAATGTCATTTGAAATATTAAAATTAAAACTAGGCTGATAATTTACATATGAACCACAGCATGTGATCTTTCTAGAAACACTTATTTTTGCCAGCTATTATTAGCTGTCTCAAAGGCACTATAAGAACAGTATGTGACTTCCATGGCCACATTTCACAGCATCATCTTGTATTTGTCACTACTACCAAGTCTAACAACTTCTCATCTGTAGTAAGTAATCTTGTTACAATCTTTTAAAGGGCAGGTATCTAGACATCATTGACTCCTGCTTAACCTATGGTTGTTAAACTGCTTACTGTGTTAATTTAATAATATAAAAAATTAACAACTGTTTAGTTTACCAATATTTTTAAAAAGATGCTCTTAGCTACAGGGATATGCTAGGAATTTTTAGTTAGTGAAGGCAGTACCTGCATCCTTAAGGCGAGGGGCCATTTGCAAAGTCTGGGTTCTTTTTATAGTCTCCATCCAGGTTTCCCATTTCATCTTCCTCCTCCTCCTCCTCCTCCTCCTCTTCATCTTCATCTTCCTCCTCATCCTCCTCCTCTTCCTCTTCCTCTTCATCATCCTCATCATCCTCCTCATCCTCCTCCTCTTCCTCCTCATCCTCCTCCTCTTCCTCCTCATCCTCATCCTCTTCCTCCTCATCCTCTTCTTCCTCTTCCTCCTCATCCTCTTCCTCCTCCTCCTCTTCCATTGGAACCTCTTCAGGAGCATTTTCATGCTCACAGTCCATTGATTCCTTAGGGTATATTGGCATAGACATCAGGAAATTAGGGTGGTGGAAGAAATAAATCACCCTACATTTCACTTCATTCTTCCTTAAATGATGGCCAGGAGCACCTGAAAAATATGTGAGAAAAAGAGTATTTTAGCAAAGCAAACAGTATTTTAGCAATGCACATTGGGCAAGCTCTGAGCATGGTACATAGCCTGCATTTTAAAAGATGTGTCAACATCTGTAAAAGAAGCAGCAAGGATCAAGAACCTCACTACCACTCTCTCCCTTGGTACCCAGGGTTACAGGAGCCACTTAGCTGGATTCCAGCTATCCTCAGAACTGGGCCTTATCTTCATCCAGCCTTTCCGGCTGACTTTGGGATTTTGCTTTTTCTTGCCTTCCTGACATTGAGGACCTCCCATTTCCAGTGTACAGGATACCATAGGGCCTGGGGGCAAAGGACAGGGTGGAAGGGAAAAAGGGTATGTGGAGAGGAAAGAAGATCAAGGAGAGTGGAGAGGGAAGGGGAAAGGAGGAGTGGAAGGAGGAGGAAGAAGCAAAGGGAGGGGAGGTAAGAGAAGAAGAGGATAAGGGAGAAAGAGGGAAAGGGTGAGGGAGTACAGTGAATTGAGAGGGCACAGGGAATGAGCATGAAGAGGGTAATGGGAGAGGTAGGGTGAAGAAGGGGGAGGAAGAAAAGGGAAGAGGGGACAGGGAAGGGAGAAGAGGGGTGATGGACAGAGGAGAGGGGAAAAAAGGAAGGGGGAGGTAGGAAGAGGGCTGCACAGGGGAGAGTGAAAAAGAAGAGGGATTTGGGAAAAGTGAAAAAGTGGAGAGATGGACAGAGAGGCAGAAAAGACCTCAGGGAAGCAGGTAACTGGGAGGCAGGAGAGGGGGTACAGCAGGCAGGGGAAGAGAGCAGAGAGAGGGAAGGGGTAAGGGAAACAGGGAGTGGGAGGAACTGAGGAGAAAAGGGGGGTGACAGCTGGAGAAAGGGAGGATGGGGAAGAGAGGTGGGAAGGGAGGGCAGCAGGATCAGGAAAGGTACACAAAGGCAAACAGCAGGGGGAGGGGATCCTAGAAAAGAAAGGCATTAAAAGGTTAGCACAGAGGAGGGGGCAGGGATGGGAAAGGTGCACAAAGGTGAGCAGGGAGATGAAAGGCAGGAAAGGAGGGGGAGTGGAGAGGGGGAGGGGTCAGAAAAGGCATGCAAGGGAAACCCGGTGGGGGATCCTGGAAAACAAGGTGCAAAACAAAAAAAGTGAGGGGGGCAGGGGTACATAAAGGGCAAAAAGGTGAGCAGAAGGTGGAGAGGAGCCAGAGGAGGAAAGCACAAAACGGGGAACCAGGAGGGGGCAGAGAGCAGGGAGAGGGAACAGAACAGAGCTAGGAAAGGTGCACTAAGGGAAACGGGGAGGGGGAGGGGATCCTGTAAAGGAAAGGTCCAAAAAAAAAAAAAAAACAGGAGCACGGTGGAGGAGGGGAGCAAGGTGAGTTAAAATACAGAAAGAGGAATAGGAAAGCAGAAGGAGAGGAGCAAAGAGATGAAATGGGGGAGAATGGAATAGGAAGGGAGAGGGAGGAGCACCAGAAAATGGGAATAGGGAGGGGAAGGGAGGAGCAAGGGGGAGGTAAGCAGGGAGAGGAAAGGAGGTAAAAGGTAAGCAGGGAGGGGGAGGGGAGCAGGGAAAGAAAAGGTGCGGAAAAGGGGAACAGGAAGGGGAGGGTTTCAGAGAGAGGTACAAAAGGGGAAGCCTGAAGTGGGAGGAGACCAGTGAGATCAGGGAGTGGAAAGCCCAAGGCAAAAAGTTGAGCAGTGGGGGAAGGGAGAAAAGAGAGCAAAGGGGAAAGGGAGCAGATGGAATGAAGCTAGAGAGGCAAGTCAGGAAAAGAGAGCAGAGGAGCAAGGAGCAGAAGGGGGATGGGAGGAGAGGAACTAAGGACAAGTTAGAGAGGAGAGGAGATAGGCGTGGACAGGAGACAGGAATGGCTCCCAGGAATGACGCCCAACTCAGATGTGGTCTTTACTACAGAGGTGGGTAAAGAATACACCCCACATGAGTAAGTACCACAGGTAACTCACAAGTACAGGTAGCTAAGTTAAGGAGGCAGGAAGCTTCGGCACCCATTTCCACGTTCATCTCATCTTCTGCCCCATCCTCTTCTGATTCATCATCCATCAGGTTCTCCAATTCCTCTTCCTCGTCATCATCATCCTCATAGAAGTCATAGTCGTCATCCTCATCCTCATCCTCATCCTCATCCTCATCCTCATCATCTTCTTCATCCTCCCGACCGATAGAGGACATGCGCTTGCTTTGCCTGGCTATCCAGGCCACATCCCTTTCATACTGCTCCTCATAAATGGCGTCTATGATTAACTGGAACGCCAGAAAACTTGTTGTGGCAACAATGAAGAATAGCCACTCCAATAAATTGTACCTATTTCCATCACCTTCACCGCGTGAGCCACTGTGAGCTTTGTCTGGCTTCTTGTTATCAGACATGGCACAAAGGACACCAGCGGGAAGCTGTGCTAAGTCAAGATAACTGCAGAGAGTCAGAGAGTCGCAATCTAGCAGCTCACTTCTTGGATCTGCTCAGCGATATGGCGTTGACACAATGCATGCTGGGAGAGCAAAGGTGGGGGGTCCTCCCTCCTTCCTCCGGAAGACTTCTATACTTCGGACCCGGTGGGGGGAGGGGATTAGGGTGGGGATGGTGGAAGAAGGGTGGAGTGAACTCTGGACTACTTTATTTTTACGAGGAAGGGTACAAATCCGGAAGCGATGGATGAGGTAGAGCTATAGGCAGAACTTGCAAAAGTTCCTACCCAAGGCTCACAACCCTCCACGAGAACATTAAGCTCATTGGCTGAGGAATGAACATCCGCAGAACTCACACACCCAATCAGTGATCAGGATCTTCACACGTCTCGCGTCTTTGGGAGTCCCGGGTTCTTTTCATTCTCCCGTGGCAACAGAACTGTTGTGCGGTGTATACAGTTTTACAGCACAGCAGATTCTTTGGTACAGAGATCAGCGTGTTTTGCCTAGTCTCCTAGGAACAACTTGTAACAAAAGGGACAGAAGCTTTTAACATGAGAAAACATAGCAATATGTTATTGGCAATTTCCAAACTTCACACCCGAAAGAGAATGGCCATTTGTGATGTATTAATGATATTAAAACTTTTCGTGGCCATCGTTCGGCAAAATTCATGACGCTGAATACGATAGCCTGCTACTCCAGAGGCACCAGGGCTGCTGCAAGGGATTCGTGGTCCAGTCTCGTCATCCTTCACCTCCACCAGTTTCGCCACTCAAGCCACGTAGGGTAGGGTTGTCATAATAGTAGGTGGACACAGCAGGAGAGACCCACAGGTCAGGAGGGTTGCAGAAGGTGTGAAAGGGAGGTGATAAAAGTCTGTACAGAAGTAGTCTCCAGGGGATTGTAACAGAAAGGCTTGTCATCATCGCAGTGTGCGCGTATGCTGTTTTTTGACTTTGGTCGGAGGGAGCTCCATTCAAGGGGTCCAGTTTCAAATAAGAGCACCAAATGTATAATTATGGACTCTTTTGTTCCCAGGATACAAATGGTCTCAGATTTAAGGATTTGTTCTTACTGTACATATTAATGATGTACTATACTATGTTTAGTATGGTAGATATATACATATTTCAAACACATGGTCTAGATTTTGAGCGCGCGCGCGTGCGTACGTGTGTGTGTGTGTGTGTGTGTGTGTGTGTGTGTGTGTGTGTGTTTAGGAGACTCTTGAAACCTGAAAAGGAAACATGCCGTGGTTAGCAAAATCTTTTCTTGTTTTGTTGTTTTGATTTTTGTTGTTGCTTTGGGTTTTTTTTTTTGTTTTTTTTTTTTTTTTTTTTGAAACAAGGTTTCTCAGTACAGCCTTGGCTGTTCTGGAACTCAGGTTGGTAGACCAAGTGTGCCTCGAACTCAAGCATATCTGCTTGCCTCTTACTCCAGAGTGCTGGGACTAAAGGCATGCTCTATCCCCCAATCCCTTGTGGGTGTCAAAATCTTAAATAGGGGAAAGAGTGAGAATCTGTAAGACTGGAAAACAGAAGTGGACTAGTGACTAGTGAAGAAATAGGAAGGGGGCTGGAAGGAGGTAAATGGGGCTTTGGAGGTGGAAAGTCAGGGAGAAAGACCAACATGATCAAAATATGAATGAAAAACTCTTAATGTACTTCATTTCAAATCTAAGAAAAAAACAGAATGGTGGTGGTGTAGGCCTTTAATCCCAGCACTCAGGAGGCAGAGGCAGGTGGATCTCTGAGCATTAGGGCAACCTGGTCTATAGAGGGAGTTCCAGGACTCCTGAGACCACACAGATCAAACCTGTCTCAGGAAAAGTAATAATAATAATAATAATAATAATAATAATAATAATAATAATAATAATAATATAAAGTGAAAGCCAGGAAAACAGTACTTGGAGTTGCTTGCTATATCTTCCATGGGGAAAAGGTCAGAGAAGAGACACTGATGCCAGGGTAATCCTGAAATATTGCTTACCAGAAAATCTCTGAGGAGATGAAATATTTGAAGGGAACTACATCTAAGTTTGCTCTTAATTCGTTGTCTATTTTATTTATCTTCATTATGAAATTGATTTCTTTTTCCTTTGGGTAGTTGTAAGCTCAGCTCTTTTCTTCCTCCTACCTCCCAACTGTTAGAATTACAAGGCATGCGTACCTTTCAAGGCTAGAATTGTTGACTTTTTAAATGCATAAATGCATTTATTATGGTATCACAAGTGAGGTAAATTTTAAAAATAGAATTTATCAAAGCAGATAAAGAGTATATCTTTGCACATTGCTCCAAATAACATATCATTTGTGTGCATAATCATTATTAAGTTTTTTTTCACCTTTTTAAGTGTGGTTACTTACAGTTATTAGTTTCCCTCTGAATGCCACAGATGGGAATAAGTTGTATTTTTTTTATTCTTCATAATGCATTTTTAATTTTTATTTTCTATTGCATCTTTACCCACTGTCAATTAAGTTATACAAGTTTCTGTCTGAAGCCACAGAAACAAACCTGGCATTAGAGGTGGGCCTAAAGCATGAGTCTCTGTAGACTGACCCCTGGCATTTACCTATCGCCCAGGGTCAGAATCCTGACAGTGCTGTATTGAGCACAGTGTTTGTAACCACTGGATCTGGCAAGACTCTGGGTTCCCAGGTACCTGCCTGATGACTAAAATGAAGGCTTCAGCCTAGAAATGTGTCAGGCCTATACAGGTCCAAAGAGCAAAACAATGTTTAGGTGTATCTACTACAAATGGCCTGGCTCTGTAAGAGGACTGCAGCATGACTGTGAATATTATCCTAATAGTGTGAATAGCCTGTCAGCTGAGACTAGTGCTCTTCAACACTTAGTCTGTTGAGTTGATTCATTTTAAAAAGTGATTTGATTTGTATTATTTTGAATTTTTCAGATCATTATGTGATTGTGTGTGTGTTCATTGTGAACAGATAGGCATATGGAGGTGTTGCATGCATATGTGTGTGCATGCCTCTTTGTGTGTGTGTGTGTACGTGTGTGTGTACGTGTACATGTACCTGTGTTGTGCGCATATGGAAGACAACCTCACACAACTTTAAGCATCATTTCACAGGAGCCATTTCCTTTCCTCCCACCCAGGGTCTCATACTGGCCTGGAACTTGTAACACTGAGTAGGCTCTGTGGCCCATGAATTCCAGTGAGTTTCTGACTACCCTTCAGTGGTAGTACAACCGTTTCCTACCATGCCTAACTTTTTAAAAGGTCCATCTTAGGAAGTGAACTTCAAATTTCATGCTTGCAAGGGAAGAATGATATTGACTAAGCCACCTTGCTATTCTTCATTATTGAAGATTTTCTTTTTCTTTTTTCTTTCTTTCTTTCTTTTTTTTTGGGGGGGGGGGTTCCAGACAGGGTTTTTCTGTATAGCCCTAGCTGTCCTGGAACTCACTCTATAGACCAGGCTGGCCTCAAATTCAGAAATCTGCCTGCCTCTGCCTCCCAAGTGCTGGGATTAAAGGCGTGCGCCACCACTGCCCAGCTGGAAGATTGCTTTATTTATGACTATCATACAATGTATTTTATTGGTCATTTGTTGATCAGGCTGTGCCCCAGGATAAACACCGAGGGGGAAAAAATAAGATAAAATAAAAGGGTGTGTATGGATCAGACTGTGGTTTCTGAGAGTAGAAACATCTACATCTGTCTAACAGTTTTTATAGATACCAAAAGTAATGTGAGCATGTTCAAAAGATCCAGCTCCTTGTGATATGCTAATTTTGCCGGGATAACAGATGTGGTTGGCATGGACCTCAGTCAGAAAGTCTGCATGTACCAGATTCTACCAGAAAAGGATCCTGACCTGTAATGTCAGAAATGCTGTGGGCCAAATGCGTGATTGAGAGTCCTTGATACATACTCTTACTCAGAAGGAAATGATACATACAAAGGTAACAGTGGGATAAGATGAGAGCATAAGTCTAGAACACATTATGAGAACTCTGTATCACCAGGCAAGAAAATGTTCCAGGCCCAAAGCCCATTTCTATGCTGCTATGTATAGTCCTACAGACTATGAGTCTGAGTTTTGTCACAAATTTATATTGACAGATTTTCACATGATCACTAATGTTACATTCCTAGGATTAAAAACCACTTATTGTGAGTGTGCCTGCATGCATGCCTGCTTAGGTGACTAGGTGCATGCTTGAATGCCTGTATGTGTTCATGCTTGTGTGCGTGCGTGCCTCTGTGTGTGTGTGTGTGTGTGTGTTATGCATGGTGTTGGGATCCAGCTGTGGTTCCTTATCTTCTGTTTCCTGTCTCAGGGTGTCCAGGCATTGGATGCACACCAGGCTGGAAGGATGAAGCAGAGTCTGAAACAGGTGGAGTCTGCAGGATCCTGGTTCAGTTGGGAGTGAGTACATGCTAGGGGTGGGTGGGGTGAGGGGTGTGGGATGGGGGTGGAAGTGAAGGGGTGGGCTGTGGGGGTGGAGGGAGGAGGTGGAAGTGTTGGGGTAGAGGGAGGTGGAGTTGGAGAGAGTGTGGGGGTAAGGCCTTCTCCAATGATTTTAATGGAACAGCTCTCAGAGGATCTTAGCTTGTGTGCATCCCTTTATTTGGGGTGGGCTTGTCCGCATATACCTTATTCGAGGTGTACAAGGGCTATATATGAAACTTGAGGAGTGGGAAGTAGTTTTCAGGGTGAATGAAATCATTGGTTGGAGTTTAAAGTACGGTCAGTGTCTCATTTGTATGGTGAGGCATTCCAGTAATCCCAGGTACTTGCTGGGCAGGTTCTTACTGGGAAACAGGAAACTGAACTGGTTTGTGAAGGACAACATGAGCTTCCCCAGGTAGAGGGTGTGGGTAGTCCGGCTCTCCAGACAAGGTCAGAGAAGCGGAAGCCCTGGTGATAAGGAGAGTCCATTATTTTGTGTCAAGCTTAGAGGAGTTATCGGAGTTGTCTGGACGTGGTAGACAGTGACCTTAATTAACAAGTTTTTCTACTTGTTTGTGAGTGTGAGTGTGGGTGTGGGTGTGTGCGCTCGCGAGCACATACATGCTTTTGGAGACAAGAGATATACAGCTGATATCATTCCTCAGGAGCCATATACCTTGTTACTTGATACATGGACTCCCACTGGCCTGAATTTCCCAGTGCAGGAACTAAGGGTGCACATAAGTACACTTTGCTTTTTCCTGAGGCCCTCTCTGGGATAGATCTCAGGTTGTCATATTTATAAAGCTACCACTTTACCCACTGATCCATCTCTTTTGCCAAAATTATACTTTTTAGAAAAGATTTATTGTGTTTTGATCAAGTATGCATTGTGTATGGGTATATGCACATGGGTGAGGCTGTCAGGAGGAGTTCAGAAGAGGGGCATCAATTGGAGCTGGAGCTACAGAGGGTTGCAAGTGAGCTGACAGGACTCCCGGAAACTGAGTTTAGGTCCTCTGCTAGAGCTGTCTCTCCAGGCCTGAAATTCTACTTTTCTTATTATAGTGTATAATCATCCTTAGCGTCACAGATTACTTTTGGTAACGTTTTGCTCTCAACTTTAGTGTTTGTATTTATAGTGGATTTCCGTCTGCATTTCTTTTCACGTTGCATTTTTGTCTGTCTTTGCTATCAATATAATGGAGTGTGTGTTGGGAAGCATTTATTTTTTTATTACTACTTTTGAGAGGTTCCATTTTAAAGATGGTTCTAATGAACTGTAGAGATAAGCATCCAAGCCATCTGGGTTGCTCTTTATAAGAAAAAAAATTTTTGATAATAATTCAGTCTCTTGTTGTAATGCAGTTTAGGTTTTCTACATCTTTTTGAGTTGATCTGACACCTTTGTCTGGCCACTATTGGGGTGTACATTTCACAGGTTATATATGTATTGGCATGCAGTCAGTCCAAGTATTGTACTATATTCTTTTACATCTTTTTGTTCACTCAATTAATGTTTTTGGTGCTGCTGACTAAAGCCAGTGCCTCAGGATGGTCAAACAAGCACTCTTACAAGTACCCGGCTCCCATAATAGTGATGCTGCTCCCATAATAGTGATATTGGCCCATTCATAAAGTCAGAGTATTTATGATCTAATGAGCTTTTTATAGGTTTTACCTCCCAATGTTCCTGCACTGAGGATGAAGTTCACAGGTCATGAAATTGGGAGAACACAGTGACACCATGCCTCTTTATCAGTCTAGCTAAAGGTTTGTAGCTATTTTATTTATTTCTTTATTTTTAGTTTTTATATGCAATTTTATATAAATGACATCACTTCCCTATTGCTTTGCTCACCCTAGCCCCTACCATGTCCCCCTCCAACTTCTTTTGTGTCCCTCCCTCACTCTCAAATTGATAACTTCTATTCAGTCCTCTATTACCTCTATTCAGTCCTTCCTCACGTTCCTTCATTTAACCTTTCATATTCTCTTTTGTTCACGTTATGCTGTATGCACAGTTCTTTGGTTTACATTAATGCATATATTATTGCCTAGATTCTGCATATGAAAGAAAACATGCCATTTTATCCCTTTCTGAGTTTCTGTGACCTCCCTTAATATTATACATTTTAAGTCCATCATTTTTCTGAAAAATTTTAACTTCATTTTTCTTCACAATCATATATAATTTTAATTATCCATTCATCTCTTGGCAGAGAACTAGATTGATTCTAGTTCTTTGCTTTAGTAAATGAAGCAGCAATAAACTTGGGAATGCAAATATTTCTATGGTAAGAAAAGGAATTGTCTATGGATGTGCCTAAGAGAGAAATGGCTGGGTCATATGGCATTTCTACTCTAAAATGTTGAGAACTCTCCAAACAGATTCCACAGTGGCTGTATTAATTTGTTTCCCTACCTACAGTTAAAAAGGGTTCCCTTCAATCTATATCCTCTCCAACATTTGATTTTAGATATTTTTGTTTGTTTAGATATAATTTTGTTTGTTTTTATGCTAGTCATTCAGACTGTGGTATGGTGCAGTACCTGAAAGTAATTTTAATTTGTACTTCCCTAATATATAGGGATATTGAACACTTTAAAAAATAGTTATTGGCCATTTGCATTTCTTTTTAAAAAATATCCATTCAGCTCAGTTGCCCACTGGTTGATTGTCACATTTATTTCATTGGTATTTAATTTCTGCAATTCTTTTTAGAGTCTGGATTGTGTCCATTGTCTGAGGTGGAGCTGGCAAAGGTTTTCTCCTGTTTGTGAACTGTCTGTAAGTGCTGCTTATTGTCCCCTTCGCTGTACAGAAACTTTATTTTCATGTAGTCCCATACGTTGATTCTTGGGGCTAGTTCCTCGGTGTTCTACTTTTAAAGTTCTTGCCTGGCCCAATATCTTTGAAGTATATCCATGGTGTGTTTTTCTAAGTGTTTTCAGCCTTTTAGGCTTTAAAATAATATCTTAGATCCATTTGGAATTGGGTTTGTCCAAACTGAAAGTTGTGACTCTAACCTGACTCTTCTGCAGTGGAACTCCTGTTTTGCCAGCACAACTTTTTAAATAGTCCACCTTTGTTCCCCCAATGTATATTTTTCCCTTCTCTGCCAAACCTTAAGTGGGCAGAGCTTTGTTGCTTTAGTTCTGAGTCCACTATTCAATTCCATTGTTCTACTTGATTATTTTTATAACAAGAAATACACTTACTGAATCAGGTTTGAAAAGTTAATATGTCCTTGCATGGCATTGGACACATGATACACAGGGAGATAAGCTACATATGTTGTGTTTTGATTTATGAGAAATATTAAGAAGTCATGAGTGTGCATAGTTAGAGAAAATGCTAGGAAAAGGTATTGAAAGTGAGCACAAGAGATAATTTTGAGATAACAGAACTGTTATAAAATTGAGTAGAATGTGATATTTGCATGAGTATGTAACTTTAATAAGACTATGATTAAACTGAAATGTCATTAAATTTTAACTCAGTATACATGCTAAAATTATCTCTTATGAATGATGATGTTATGAAGCCATGGTATTCTAAGATTCAACAAAAGATCTTAGAGGAAAGATAATATTATTCTCGAATACTACCTAGATTCAATGTCCTCATTAGAGTCATGTCCAAGTCCAAGTGCTTAATGTATTCTGTTCTGTCTCACCCATTCATTAGTTGTAGCCTTGTGAGTCATGTGTGAGCCAATTAGCTATGATGCAAACTTATGATACATTTAAGTTGTCAGGGAAAGAATGTGCTAATCTTACAGAAAAATATCATCTGTTGCTATTGAGTATTTACACGGGGCTTGGGGGAGAACTATATAGAATTTGGGGTTCTTTTTTGTACATGTACGTATTATTTTCTAGTTCTTGAACAAAGGCAGAAACTGTTAGTTGTGCAGGAAAAAATTCAAAATGATTGATTATCCTTTTGTCTATTTAACATATCATATTCATATCCGACTCCCCTCATCTCTGTGTGTAGGTGCATGTGTATATGAACCTTCCTGTGTGTATGCAGTTAGAGTTCAGCTTTGGATGTCATCCTTAGTCACTTTCTACCTTATGTTTTTGTAACACAGTCTCTTACTGAACTCAGGGTCTTCCATCTGGCTAAACTGGATAGCCAGCAAGCCCAAAGGATCCTTCTGTCCTCACCTTCCTAATACTGAGATACAAATACTTGTCGCCATGTCTACATTTTAATATGGGTTCTGCAAATCCAAAGTCAGATCTCTATGTTTGCACAGCAAAGTACTCTTACCTACTGAGTAACCTTGCCTAGCTATCCTTTAGAAAAACAAACTCCCTAATGATTGATATTTAGGGATTACTGATGTAATCTGTTCAACACTAATTTATGTGTGAATCTGTTCAGTCTGAGGATTGATATGTATGTTGCAGTTTGCAATGAATGCTAATGTCAAGGTGATTATTACTCTGACATTCTGGTTTCGTGATCACTGGGGAATGCTGTAGCCTGCCTAATTCTGTAGCAGTCCTATTGAGAGCCTACGATTGCTTTGACTGCATGTATGTGTGTGGGTGTGTTTGAAGAGTTTATATTTTATTGAAGAAATTGTGTTGATGACCTCCTGTGCTTCAGAGAAACTCTTAGCTCCCCATGGGTAAAGCTTGAAGTAGTTGAGTCACCAGTTACTCATTCATTTCTCTTGTTTGTGTGCCTTAAAATAGCCAGGCATTTGAGTGTGGAAAGCTCTTTGGGCTGTGACATTTTTCAGTTGGATTCAATTGATAGACACAGAACAAAATTTGTAATTGAAATCGGAAAGAACATTGAAGCTCTCTCTTTGCAGAAATAAGAGATCAGTCTTGTACTGATTTTATTTTAATGCTACTTCATTTTGTTAAAATGAATTACTTTTATTTAATAAATATACTAAATTGTATAAATGCTTAGAATAAGTTTTAATATAACAGTAAGTACTCAGATTCCCCTTCTAATTTGACTATTATTACTTGTTGGGATAAACCTGAAACATTTTCAGACACCTAAAACGTGTCTTTTACATGAAATATCAATATAAATAACTATTAAATTTTCCTCTTAATATACAAAGCCAATTCAAGTATTCATGCTGTATCAGTAAGGTGCCTAAATTGCCAAAATAATTTTGTTATTCAAGCCTATTGTAAATTGTCCTTTTATTATTAAAATTATCTTTCTTTACAAATTTTAGGGGCATTTATATTTTTATAAGTCATATCACCAAGAAACCTCAAGATAAAAGTTTGAAGTATCCATTGGAGGTCAGGGATAAAATTGAGAAAAAACATTTTTTATGTAAATATAATTAAGAATCATGTTCTTATTTAGGGAGAACTTCACAGTTAGCATTTGCTTTTCCTCTAGGCACAGGTTAACTAACACCTGGGTGGAGAATATCAAAATATGGCATCCAAATGAATACTTGTTATAAATTATGTATATCACATAAATTAGAACTATGCTTTCTTTAGTTATTCTCTTTTCATGTAAGAAAAATGGTAAAGAATAGCCCCTTAGTTTTGTTAGAAACATGGATATGTAAAACTCATCATTTGTACATTTTGTTTGATGAAAAAAATTAGAAAACTTTTAATTTATTACTCCTGAATTTGGACAGTCATTGTTTGTAGTTTATTGAGGGCTTAACTTAGAAAGCCTGAGTTGTCCTTTTCAAGGGCCTGTCTTTATTATTGATGCTTGGCTGGTTCTTGGTAGATAACCCCTGAACTCCTCAAATATTCTGTCTGATAAGTTTGTTTTTGTATGTTTTAGCCTTTGAACCATTCCAGTTTTGTTTGATTGGTTATACTGTTTCCAACAATGGGATTTGGTATGAATGACAGTTTCTGTCCTGGAGAGGGAACTAGAATGTCAGTCATAAGTGCCTACCTTAGGAGTGACACACAGTAATATCCTGGACTTCAAGGATCAGATGACTTTCCCTGGCTGGTATACATCATTTTTAGTAAAATGAGATGTGTGACTTTTCTGGGATACTTGGAAGTTTGAAATCAGTTTCTCTTGCACTTAACTTCATTCATGTCTCCTCCTTGGTGATAATGATTTGCCTTTCTTTAATATAGTGAATCATAACTTTGAGTAGTATGAAAGCTTCCTCGAAGTCTTTGGGTTCTTCAGAAACATTCCCGAACTTAAGTATCATCTTGATGATACTGATCGTGGATCAGAACTGGGATTTGTCAGAATATCCCTAACACACCCCTGTGAGATTGTGCCTTCTTGCATCAAAAGCAAAGTTATGTATACCCACAACATTTCAACAGTAAGATGTGAACAGTTTCAGTACCAGTTGACATCCCAGCATACACAGGGGAGAGGTCTCACAGGACACCATCTCTAGATGACTAAAAAAAAAAAAAAAAAGGGCAATTAGCAAGTGCTGAGAGAGGAAGAATTACTGTTTCCCTAGAAACATACATATCCAGGCAACATTGAACAGATTCAGCAGGTTGTATTAAGTATTCATGCACTATATGTATATATAACAAAGATGTTAAGGAAAAGGAGGCCATGATTTTGTATGGGACAGAGGGCTGAACATAGGTAGGGTAGGATTCAGTAGGGGGTAGGAAATGTGTGATTATATTTTAAATTTTATAAATTAAAAATCAGGACAATTTGGTGAGTTCATTGTTGGGAAGTGGAAAAAGAATGATCTGACAATAATGACAAAGTGTAATGATAAGCTTTTGATGCCTGGATAGCTACTGGGCCACTCACTGTATAAGACAGAAGTCGTTATATGATCAGTTAATGGAAGTAGAAGTTACATGATTATGGAAACAATTAAAAATTGATCCTTGGTATTTGATGATCTGGATCCAAAAGGAAATGCAAAATATTGAAAAACACTCTCAATATACAAGCTCGGGGTTATTTTTATCTGTGATAGATAAAGCAGAGGGGAGTGTTGATGTAGATCCTAGTACTTCGTTTAGCTCAAGACTGATCGGAATTGATATCAAAAGTAAAAATTATATTGGAAAATAGATGGCACTCTATGCCCTGTGGTCACCAAGAAGGTACTCCATGTGGTAGGTGGAAGCACATCAGGAAATGACAAGAGCAAAATGATATGATGTTAAGTAGTTGCTTCCTTTGGAAAATCAAAATCATTAGCTTCCCAAAGAACCCTAAATAGAAATGGATTGTGAGGATGAACAGTCTCCTTGGTTTTAAATATTACAAGTCTACTGCTTAACATTGTGGTATATGATCTAAACATACGTCAAATTTTTTCCTGAGAGACTAGCCAATCTTGAAGACTGAATGAAAGACACCGTATAGTTCATTTCCCCTGAAAATAGAAATGAGTTTTTCACCTACTTTAAAAGCTGCCTGGAGACCTGGCATTAGCAGTCCAAAGCACTTGTTGCTCTTGCAAAGGATGGTTTAGGTCCAAGCACCCACATGGCAGCTTACAACCATCTGTGACTCCAGTTTAAGGGGATCTGATAACCTCTTCTAAGCACCATGGGCGCAAGGCATGCATGTGGTACACAGGCTTACATGCAGGCCAAACACTGATAAACATAACAAAAAGAGAAGTTCTAAAGAAGTTACCTGGAAATACCAGCAGCTGGTATGTGAAATACAGAATCTATGCTGGATTGGCTTTACAAAGACTAAATGTTTACCCAATTTATACCTCTCAGCAAGTGCAGAGTAAATGCTGTCATTTAGGGACACATTTTGCATGCTTACTCCATTCAATCTTGCAAAATCAAGCAGTGCTTTAAGAAGCTGAATCAAAATTTTTTTTCAACTCAATTTCCTCCAGGGGTCTCACAGATGCTACAAAAATGATAATGATTTGCTTTAAAAAAAATAGATAAAAATAAAATGGAATTGTCGAGAGATTTACTCCACTGAAGTGGGAATCTTGAAATAGTTATTAAGGAATGGATTGAATAAACTAGCAGCAATAGGATTGACACTATTACATTGGGAGCATATGAGGATGTAATTACTGTTGAAATTAGGGTTAATGTTTTGATGAGAATTGAAATGTTTGAGCAGCTTTCTATGTGAAGTGGCTGTATCTTCTTTGTCTGTATGTAGTACTGAAGGGAATCTCATGTCTAGAGTGGAATACTTTTCACAAAACCTGCGTAAACAAACCCTGGCTCAGTAACAAAATATGTTAAGTAGGAACCTATAGAATCTACTCGGGATTTCAATTTAAAGCTGTAAGGAACATACTTCCTGGTGAAGCAAAATAGATAATTGCTTTGATTAATAATATGAGAGTACTGCTGCCAGTAAATTCTTGGTATACTAGTCCTGTGGGGATAGTGACAAGGCTCATGGAGGCTAATAAGCAAAAACTACATTATATGTATATGTATGTATATATCCCCCATGACCAACTACTCCTCATCCCTCTTGCCTTCCTGCTGAAACCATTTTTCTTTCCAGCATGTCCCTTCCTACTTTCATGTTTTTGTGACTCACTGTGTTTAATTAGACCCGTGCTTGCAGGAGCGTGGGTGGGGGATTTTTTTTGTTTGAGCAAGGGTCACTTAATAGTGGATATGCCACTGAGGAATATGACTTTGTCTACCCTAGCAACAATTAGTCACCGATTATCTCTTCCCCTATGGATCGTCCCCATCCATGATGGAATGTTCATGGGGCCAATCTTGTGAATCTGTTGCATGTAGTTAGTTTTATGCTACCACTTTTGCTCCGGGACCAGCCACACAACCAGCTCCCACCAGCTTCCCCTTTGCTCTACCTGCTTTTAGGTCTGGGAGGTGACCACGCTACCAGCCTACACACACACACACACACACACACACACACACACACACACACACACA
>JANHMN010000005.1:40310973-40354867 GCA_030674055.1 Rhabdomys pumilio
ACACACACACACACACACACACACACACACACACACACACACACACACACGGGGAGAGAGAGTTTGTTTCTTTACAACTTGCCTTCCTGGCACAATTGCTGGGCGCTGATATCTCCCACCTGGAAAATTGTGTCCTTACCAATTTATTATCTCACTCTCTCCACCTGCCCTAAACTTCAGTGGCTAGTCCCATGTAGCCCTTGTCAAACATTCCTGACCACCTGCCTGTAGTAGTGGCCACAGACCTTTGCTCCCCCCGACCACCTGAGATATCACATAGTTGCTGTGTTCTCCCTCCAAAGCATGGCAGAAACTCCTCTCTCCTTCCTTGTGTCTGCCTTTGTGCAGGTAACCTCTGTTGCTCTGAAGTCATGGTGCAGTGACTATGTTGTTTGCAGAACTATTTCTATTTCCCAGACTGAGTCTCTTATATTCCTTGACCCCTCTTCCATGATGTTACCTGTGCCTTGAAGGGGTGACATAGATTCTCTGTTTAGGGATGAACATTCAGTTATCATGGAGTGTCAGCACTTTCACTGGACAATTATTTCTGCTTGTCACTAATCATAAAACAATAGCTATCACTTTTTTTCCTTCATGTGGAAAATATTCCAGTTTACAACGAATATTTTCATTCCTCTTCTTCAAGGTCATTCAGATTCATTAACTTACTCAGAACCTGCTTAAGAATGATTTGTATCTGATGTAAGTAAGAACTGTAATAAGATGTTACTTTGAGGATGTCAAAATCCTATCAGCAGATGAAGAGCAAAGTACCTGAACTTATCTAAGTGGACTGGTGACGTGGATGATTGATGGTTGAAGCCTGGTCTACAGAGTGAGTTTCAGGACAGCCAGGACTACACAGAGAAACCCTGTCTCGAAAAAACCAAAAAAAAAAAAAAAAAAACCCCAAAAAATACATAAAGGCTGGCTGAACTAGCCAGTAAAAATGAAAGAGCATGCCTAGATGATACTTTAGGAATAACATGGATGGCAAGCACTGATAATACATACATAACACGTGCAACTAAAATTAGAATACTGTTGTTGCCTACTGCAAGAAGTGAACAGCTTGCTCTCTAAGGTTTTGGAGGATGTATAAAGCATATGAGAGAATTCTGTTAACTCTAATCCTAATGAACCACAAGAAGGTTGTATTTGAATGGAGAAGTGAACAGTAATAACAACCCGAATCTGAAACACAATACTTGATTGTTCAGGCAATTATTTTGGATTCCTATGAGCCACAGTCAAGGTTTTGAAAGTACCCGTAGCTTGCATTAATTGCAGGTCAGAGCTAACAAAGGCCAAGGAACACTGCCTAGCAAGGACTGCTAGAATTTTGGAACCGAAATGTGTACAGACACAGCAGTATATTATATATTGTTGAGAGAAAATTGTTCATTATTAGTACTTATTAAAGCTTCCACTAAGAACTGGGAACCAACATAATCTTCAAAGCATTATTTAAAATGTCACGAATTATGTCTTATTAGGAAGGCACTGTTCAGAAGATCTTCATAACGCAGTGGAGGAGCATGCTACTTTATACAGACACATTCTATAAGAATAATACAAGGAAAAAAAAGAATAATGCAAGGACTTATTTTGTTCAAGGTTAGACATGTGTCCTTTCCCTGTTAAAATCTCACTTTAAAATCACCTAGTTGTATGCCATACTCTATTGTCACATGGACATTTCTCTGTGTCAAGCTCTTAACTGCCTAATAAATACAGCCTTGGATTATGGATTATATTTCTAAAGTAGATGGGGGAATAGTCCATTTAGAAGAATGATGAACTATAATTACTGATGGAAAAATTAACTCCAGAGGTGTATATATAAGATATATATATACATATATATATTATATCCCTTATATATATATATATATACTTTGGAACACACATGCAAAACAAACAAATCTTTTTATAAAAAGAAAATGGGAATTTAAGCCATCTGTGACGTTAAGAGATAGGAATTCTGGAAAGTTATTAAACTTATCCTATATCTTGGAATGTCTCCCAGAGACCAGTGGGTTAAAGGCTTAGTCTCAGGTGAGCAGTACAACTGAGAGGCAGCAGAACCTTTAAGAAAGGCCAAGTGGAAAGGCTTAGATTATAGAGGTTATGTGCTTTCTAAGGGGATTGTTGGGCCATTGTCTCTTCATCTCTCTTTTTTAGTTCTGGTGATGAGGGAGATGTGCTTCCTTAGCCATGTCTGTCACTCTGATAGACTTATAAGAATAGAGCCAAACGATCTCATTTGGACCTTGGAAAACTACCAAAATAAGGCTCTTTTTCTTTAAAAAAAAAAACTTGATTTATCTGAAGTATTGTTTATACCAATAGAACACGGATTAACACAATTTGAATAAAGTCAAGTAAAGCATCCATGAGATGATGCTAGTAGGTTAAAAAAAAAAAACAGGGGCAGAGCACAAATATGAAATCCATAGTAATTTTTCATTTTTTGCTTCCTTAGGATTTTGCCAACAAGAAGGCTATCACTACTAATGAATTTTATTGTCTAAAAGTATAATGAACCCTCTTTCACTCGTAAATTTGCCTGCATCCAGTATTTTATTATAGTAATGAAAAGCTAGCTTACTAATATGCTCAGAATACCCAGAGGGGAATGCCCCATATAGAGATGGCACATTAACTATATCAGACAATTATTGGTATCTCTGTGAGGCTATAAATCGTTCCTGACAGGAGCACTTACTGTGGGCCACATCTTGCATACTCAATAAGAAAGACAAGTTCTAAAAATGCTATATTGATTCTTCTAATACATCCTCAGAGACCTTCACAGTGTGAGGGTTTTGGCATTTTGAAAAAGGTTAATAAGTGGAAACATACATATTTTCCTTTTGTTTTGAAAAGTGTTTGTAAACAGAAATAGACGTGCCCTTTTATTAAGTTAAAAATCAGAGCAGAAGATGCTACACTGATTTAGACCACTGAGTTATAATTTTTCGGGCCAATGCTCAGTCTTTATAAACCATACAGCTCAACAACATTTAAAGAGAACACATCAGTGAGTCATATCATATCTTTATTGTCCTTAGAAAGGTGATTTGAGAGCATATTTGAATGGGCAAAGAAAGTTTTCTGAAAGGATTGAAGAGACTCATGTGAAGGACAACACCTTCACATACACACACACACACATGTATGTATTCACATTTGACAGGTGTAGATGTACAGGCAAGTCTAAATTAGGTTGATTTCTTTGTATTTCTGGAAGATTTTGTAAAGGATACAGGTGTGTGCGCGTGTGTGTTTGTGGATATGCATCTGTGTGTGTCTGTGTATATATGTATGTGTGTCTGTATGTTTGTGTGTGTGTATGTGTGTATGTTTGTATATGCGTGTCTGTATGTGTGTATGTGTGTCTGTGTGTGTGTGTATGTTTGTATGTGTGCCTTTATGTGTGTGTGTCTATATGTGTGCATGTCTGTGTATGTGTGTATGTGTGTATATGTGTGTGTCTTTATGTATATGTGTGCATGTGTGTGTTTTCATCCCAATCTATTTTCCTTATCTGTCTCCATGGTCACAAATTGCAGTTGCAATTGCAGTTGTAAGTTCCCTGGGTATCCCTCAGCAAGATACTAACTCTAATGACCTTTATAACTCTATGCCAGTATTGTTAAGACTTCATGAGATAGTTTTCCCCTTCATTTCTTCTGTCAAAATTGAATGTGATAGAAGACAGCTGTATTTACTATGCATTTAAAACTGCCCACTGGTTCTCCCTTCACCTAGTGTTAAGTCTATCTGAAAGAATTGATTGACTTTCTCTTCTATGAGCTGCTGATAGTAAGGACTTCTTAGAGAAACTGGACCAGCACCATTGGCTGAAATTAACATCTTTTTAAAGGAAAACATTCAGACCTGACTTGTGTCCTGTGGCCACACAAAATGACAATGAATTATGCCTGATGTTAATAAGTGAGTGGAACACTAGTGATACTGACTTAAAGACTTTTAAAGGTAGAATACTGACTCAGAATAACTGCTATAGAAAGGGCTTCATTAATTATCTATAGGCACACTTTTGTGTTAAATAGCTTTACATAGGTTAGAAATAATATTAAGTCTAGGGGGAAACCAGAAATTAAATTAGAGCAAAATATTACATGTATACTTCCTTTATAGGATAATGATGCTTTTCTCTAGTCCTATGCTATCTATTCCAGCTGTTAATACATGCATTAATGTTGTTGCTCTGCTATAAAATTATATATTAAACATGAGTATATGGACTTTGTTCTCAGAGATAATACTTCAGAGTCTAGAAAAACATGATTGTGTAGCCTTCTTTTGGTGACATCTGTAATTATCCATTGGTGCTTTTATTTTTTTCATGTATATTCTTCTTAATCCTTTGAGAATTTTGTCCAATGTGTTATGATCATTTTCACTCTTGTGTACTCATAGATTCTTGGCCCAACAATGGCACGGTTCCTTGTTCCTAATTGAAACTTTAAAAAAATATGTATGTAGTGCTTTGCCTGTATGCATAAGTACACATGTGACACACTGTGTGCCTACTGCCAATGCAGACCTAAAGGGAGCATAGGATAACCTGGAACTGGTTTTCCAGGTGCTTGCTGTGTACAGTATACAGGAACTTGGGATGATGATACAGTATTCTTACCCATGGAGTCATCTCTGAAACCTAGAGTTTGATTTGACCGTTATGATATTTTAGAATGGTATCCAACTTATGGTCATTAGTTATCACCGGTGAAGCTATTATTTTATGTGTGCACTGGCCATTGATTGTTACTTCCCTATTTGGAACTGAGGAGGCACAAACGGCCCAATTTGTGTTCCCCAAGCAGCCTGTGACCAATGTTACATATGCATGTAATTATCTGCAGGCAAATTAAATGCTCACAATTACAGGCTCTGCTGATGTTCCTGTGCAGCAGATGTGGCTCCTGTGAGCAGGGATTGCCTTCAAGTTTTGACCAGATACTTATTTTTACAGCCCAGGTGCACAAAGGTGTCCTTCTTGTCCTCCAACCGAAGCTAGCATGGGGACAATATTGATATTCTGAGTGTCTCAGAGAAGTGGACTGAGAGACAGAGCAGCTGAAGAAAACACTTATCTCCATTCTCCCCTGCAGTAGCAGAGCCATGTTTAATCCCCAATTACCATTCTAAATTGTTCTCTGGTGGGAAAGATGCAGATCCCCACTCTTCCAGTCCCACTCCTGCTTGAAAACTAGGAGAGCAGAATACCAGTTGTATGCTCTCCCCCTGAGGCTTATGATCCATGTTCTCTTAGATTCTTGGGCCAACAATAGTGGAGTTCAGCTGAACTGCACCACTATTAAGCACTTAGGAGAGGCTGACAACCAGAATGGCGTTGGAGGACCCATCTCATTTTCTGTTTACAAACGAAGGCTGGCAAATATTCTAGTTGATATATACACATGAGGGGAAAGTACTGGAGACTTTGTTTATACACAAGGTGCTGTCCAGGGCTGGCTTTCCTGTGTATCCCAGGAGGAACCTGGTAGATCTCCTATGTAGTAGTTACTATTCTCAGTGATGGGGGCAAATACTTGACAAAGGGAAAGAAAGCATCAGCAGCTGAGATATCTCTCCATCAGTTAGTGAAAAGGAGAGACCACTATTTGAGGAGAATGAGGAGGGGTACATGGAAGGTTGTGAGGAGAAAAGGGCAGGTTGAATTATAGTAATTAAACTATAATCTCAAGAATAAAAGAGTGATCTAAGGGAGGAAAGAGATTCATTCTCCCTGAGAGTACTGAATACTATACATTGTGGCAATGAGGTCAGAGCAGAAGGGGAGGGGAGGTCCTTGTAGCAACATGGAAACAAAGAAAAAAAGGAAAAAACCCTGGCTTTTCTCCCCTTTTCTGTCTCCTCCTCCTCCTCTGCCTCCTCCTCTGCCTCCTCCTCCTCCTCCTCTGCCACTTCTCCCTCCTCCACCACTTCCTCCTCCTCCTCCTCCTCCTCTTCCTCCTCCTCCTCCTCCTCCTCCTCTCCCTCTTCCTTCTCTACATTTCTCTTTGTCCTCCTCCTTCTCCTTAAACTTACATTCTTTTTTTCTCCCTCTGTACTGTTTACACATTTTTGTCTCATTAGACAAGGTCTTAATCTGTCACCTCGGGTGAACCCATAGATAGCCAGCCTTGAGCTCACAACAATTCTCCCCTCAACTTGATGGCTGATGGAGCTACAGGTGAGAGACACCAAGCATTTACAAAGGTCATGTTTGCTCCTTTCTTGTTTTAACTGGGAAGGGGTGATAAGGTATCTTAATGTCAGCCTGGTAGGCACCAAAGTCTCTATGCAGCAAAGGCTGGCCGTCCTACTGCTTTCTTTCACCAGTCCTTAGGATTACCGCATGCTTCATGAGGCCAACCTACTTCTCCCTAATCATTCAGGCTGGGGCTGCATCCAAGAGCTGCTGCCTTTCACACTCAAGAGTTGCCCCCTGCCCCACCCCACCCACCAGTTAAACATCTCTGAAAACATTCTCCAGACACAAAGTGTCTCACTCATGCCAGAGGCAACTTACAATTCAATCAAACTGACAAATTTATCCATCATAGTCAAGAAAGGAACAACAGGACAGTTGTCACTGTTCTTCAAATGAGGGAGAAATGGTTCTTAACTCTACACTGAATGTCTTTGGGGACAGAGATGCATGTCTCCCTGAGTGCTAGTATTGTAAGGATAAAATCGATACATCATGGGAAGGAGGTTTCCATCTTGTGACTCAGGTTATGACAGTTTGTCCATCCACGGCCACACTAATTTATGTCAGGATCTGCACAGCCCAGCAGTGAGCAGAGCAAACTTGATCTGCTGTGTTTCATAGGTTGCTGCCATGCTTCTCCCTGGCAAGTTAGTCAGGAGGAGTTTAGGTTCTGGTTGGCCAGTGGTGACAAACAACAGAAGTCTCTTGTCCCAGGAATCACTGAGGCAGAGAATAAAGGGAATGTCATGCATTCTATTTTATATGTGCTTGTCATCCTTGAGTCTGGGTGTTGGCTATGTAACCAACTCTCAGGGCAAAGTTAGGAGCTTACCAGGAGTGATATCCTCTCCCAGCTAAGCAAGGGAAATGTTGGAAGCAAGTAATTCCCAAGACTGAGTCTGCTTTAGTTAGGGTTTCTATTGCTGTGATGAAATACCATGACCTTGTGGAGACAGAGGTTTATTTGGCTTATACTTTCATATTGCATATTGCTCTTCATTACTGAAAGACATCAGGATGGGAAATCAAACAGGGCAAGATCTTGGAGGGAGGAGCTATGCAGAAGCCATGGAGAGGCGCTGCTTACTGGCTTCTCTTCCACTGCTTGCTTATTCTGCTTTCTAGTAAGACCCAGGGATGGCACCACCCACTGTGGCCTGGGCCTTCCCCTATTGATCACTACTGGAGAGTATGCCTTACAGCCAGATCTTATGGAGGCATTTTCTCAACTGAGGCTCCTTCCTCTCTAATGACTCTAGCTTATGTCAAGTTGCCATACAAATCCAGCCAGCACAGAGTCTGTAGGGCAAATGGAGCCTATGGGCAATCCCAAACTGACCTTATATAGTGTCTGAAAAATCATGTCTCAGAAAAGGCTACAACATAAATATAACTACTTTATTCCTGTGTGTGGTGCCTCATATCTTAACTTGGTACTGCTCATATGACTGACAGCTCAATAACGATTCTGTCTCTGACAAGGAATTGCACAGGTCCCCCAATTTATACTTATGCGTCCCTAATGGAGGAAACACAGCCAGTTGGTGTTTCTGTAGTAGGCTCTTTATGGGGCTGTGCTCTGAGAGCTGGATCAGATGTATCTAAAGGAGCAATGTTTTTAACAATGAATCAATTACAGACCTACAAGGAGTGAGAGATGTTATTGTGTCTGTGTGAGTCTGTTTGGCAATTGACTTATTAGTTTTAGGATGCAGGTGCTTGCTGCTTCTTGTGTGGGAGAGAGATTCTGGCAGCTCCTGCTGAAAGCAGCCTGAAAAGGCTGAGTCACCCATCAGTGTTTTTCTTTGCTTGATTTTCTGAGTTAAGGTGAGAGGACTGCAATGCTCAGGAGCCTTTGAGTGTCTGTTTTCATAAACCAGATGTCTCTAAATATTTTTATGTAAGCATCCTTTATCCCCACAAGGGTTTATTTCCTTTTCCTGTAGCATTTAAAAATGTCATGAGGCTGTGGTGTATCCAGCAGCAGAGTGCTTCCCAGCAGGTGGGATTTCCAAGATTCATTCTTCATTATTGAAGAGTGCTACTGAATTGCATCATGTCAATAAAATTATCGTAGGTATAATAATTCTTATAGCAGGTTAATAAACCTACTCAGCATATTATATTATTGTTAGACTGGAGAGCATGGCACAGTTTTCAGTGGTGTAGCAAATAGGGCTTATTTTTATATTTTTAAAATATAAACTTTAAAACACTGCTTAAAAATTACATATTCATAATTAATACTTTTTGGAAAGGAAAAATCAGTTTCCCCAATGGTGTGTCAGTGCATATATCAAATACTCTTGCCTAAGGCATAGTTAGCTAATACAGAAGGGACTCCATGTTTTTTGTGTACTTTCAGATTTGTTTAGATGGGTTTTGTCCTACTAAGATTCTTTTAAGTGTGTTTGTATTTTTATTTATTTATTTGTAAACAACAGAGAGAAAGAACATGACGTTTATTAGATAGGGATGTGGGTATTACCTGGGAGGAGTTGGAGTTGGGAAAGAATATGACCAAAATATATTGTATGATAAAAATTAATTAAAAATTCTACTATGCAGATTTAGTGGGTTTAAGAACAGCACATAGATGTTTGAGTCAAATGTGGTGGTGATGATTTGGGAGGAATTTGGTGAAAGTAAATGGAGTGACGGTTTTCTAAAACAGACTGTATTAGAGTATTAAATTCTCGAGCAATAGAAATGATCATTTTACAACGTTCTCATGTAATATATAATGTACTTTGATCACAAGTCTCACATTATACTCTTATTCTGACAACCACAAAACCCTTCTTAGTAAAACATTCCTTTTCTATTTTCATGTCCTTTTTTTTTTTTTTTTTGGCCTGTTGCATTTGCTTCCAATTGCATTGAGCATAGTTAGGTAAACATAAACTTGAAGGTGACTATTTCACCAAGGAATACAATTCTCCCCAACCCAGTAGCCATTAACTGCCTGTTCTTGAGGGATGCTTAAGGTATCCTGAGCCTCTCCCTTACCTATGATGGAATGATGATGATTCCACAGCTAACCACTATTACTGTGTGTTCATTGGCACAATAGTTACATCGAATCTTAAATACAATATTTCACAGCACTGCTTCCTGAAATACGTATGGCCATATAGTACACTTGGCAGTGGAAGTTTTGTTTACTACCATAGGGCTTCAGAGACCAATATTATTATTATTATCTACACGTGGAGGGTACTTACTTCAAGCACTATTATTCAAATTATGTTACTAACTTGTTTATTTTTTTTCAAACAAACAAAAAAAAGCCATACATTTTCCCCCAATTTCTTAACTCTGCCATAATACCAGTAGTGTATAAAAATAAAATTTGAGGATCATTGAGATCCAATACATTTTGATTAGGAAAAAAACCCCATGACAATCCAAATAGCATTCTCAGTTCATTCATTTGTTGACTTACGTTATAAAAGATTGAACGCTTAAAACATTTGTGAATTTTGCTGTTAGCCCTCTTCCTTAGACTATTCCAATCAATTTAGTGATTTACTTTGCCATTGGAGTGTATGACTTTGGAAAATAGAGTTCTGTATGTTAGAATTCTAGTCACTGAATTAGACCTTTCTATGGCATTTCTGTGCTTGTAGCATTGCAGGTTTCTTGGGAAAGGATCTTTTGTCTTAGTTTTCATGAATGCCACCAGCTGTTCTTAGTAATAGGATTAAGACTCACTGTCTCTTGCGGTCTGTACATAAACTATGCTAATGACAATCGGGTATTAGCAACAAGGTATTTGAATATATAAATCCAATATTCCTCACATGTTCTGATGCCACATCTTGGCTTCTCACATCAGCATTTTTCTTTTGACTCCTGGCTGCTGCCTCAGTTTGAGCAGGAATAATGCTATAGGGAAATGGATTCCTGCAAGGGAGAAAGAAGCAGATAACAGGTCCCTTCCTACATCTTTTTGTTTGTTTGTTTGTTTGTTTTGCTTGTGTTGCCATCTCAACCAAGATGCTCTCTGCACCAGGGCAATAGTGTTTAATTGGGGACCTGAAAGAAAGATCAAAAGAAATTTTCTGACTTCAATGGTAATTGCTGCATTAAAAAAAATCTCTCTATAAAGAGCGGTACAAAATTTTAACATCTCTGTGTTTTTTGGTTTATTCTTAAATTTTAATTTATCTGCCATCATTATATCTCCACATATGTATTTTATTTCCGTTGTGACAACAAATTTTTGGCATACCTTCATATGGTTTCTGGAATATGGTTTCAAGGCATAGGTAAACATATTATTCACATGCCCCAGTTGACTTTTGTGACTATGATAAAATATTAACCAAAACCAGTTTGTATGTGGAGGATGAGTTTATTTGGCTATAAGCCCCATCATTGGAGGAAGCCAAAGCAGAAACTCAAGGCATGAACATAAAGCAGAAAGTAACAGAGAGAGGCTGTTTAGTGGCTTGCTCCCACTTCTTTTGCAAAACTACCCATCTTACAGAGCTCAGACCTATCTTCCAGGGTTGGCACTTCCTGCAGTGGGCTGGGGTTCCTATATCAATTAGTAATCAAGAAAATGCCCTGTGCACATGCCAACAGACCAATCTCATGAAGACCATTCATTCTATCATGGAGATTTCCTCTTCCCAGGTGTGTCCAGGGTTTATCAGGTTGACGAAAAAGCTACCTAGCAAAACAAATACTTTGAATAGGCTAATGTGCGCTGTTCTAAAATAGAGAGTTGTTCTTCACTATTAGGTAGGAGTCCAACACTGAACACATGAATTGCATTTTAACTATTTTGGAAATTCAAGTTGGTATTCTGTCCTCTGGGTTCATGAGTCATTTTATTTTGAGAAGATACCATAGAGAATGGTCTTCTAGGGATACATTTTAACTCGGGCTTTCCATTTGAATGCATTCTGATTTAAGTCAAAATAAAGTAATATGTGGAAAGAAATTAATATCTGAATTTGTGTAATTTTTTTTAGGAACAGAGAAGAGAGAACATCTCATTCATCCCTGACTCATGGGAGAGTTAAAGTTTATTTTTGAAAACTGGAACAAAGGCAAGAACTGTACCTATGCAGATTTGATTTCATTCTCAAATCATCAAAACTGCGAGAAAATATTTATGCTGCTGGTATGTGCATTTCCTAATCCCTAGTCTTTCCATATATATATATATATATATATATATATATATATATATATACACAATATACATATATAACACATATACACATATATACAATATACATATGCATATACATATGTTTATTATATACATATACATTGGTTTCATATCAGTTCAACAAAGTGGAATGAACTTGACTACAACCAGATATTTTACAACTACCACATTCTCTCCATGTAAACCCTAATAATCCTACCTTATTCTTTAATACAGTGATTCTCAACCTGTGACTCATGTCCCCTTTGGGGATCACATATCAGGCATCCTGTATATCAGCTATTTACATTATGATTCATAATAGTAGCAAAATTACAGTTATGAAGAAGCAATGAACTAATTCTATGGTTGTGGGTCACTGCAACATAAAGACCTGTATCAAAGGGTCACAGCATTTGGAAGGTTGAGAAATACTGCTTTAATAAAACAGCTTTCCAGAGAAAGTGGAAAATGTATTTTCCTAGATTTAGTACATGCAATTTCCAAAAAGAGTAGTCCATTACCTCATTGTAAATAGTAACAGACTCTAAATTTCCCTTTTAATATCAAAACAAGATGTTGCTATTTGATATTTTTTTAATAGTTAAAATATAGGAGTTTACTGAGAGAGTGTGTCTTCCAGTACTGTCAGACGCTCCATTCATAAGATCTCACCAATGTAACTGCCCAAATATAAGGGAGACAAGGATGACACTGCTGTGCCAGGGAAATGTTAGTGGTCCCCCCAAAACACACACAGGAGCCAATCTGATGCAATTCACAGCAGGGTCTTTATTCTGTTCGAGCTAGCTTGCTCCTCGTCCAACACACCACTGTCATGCAGGACAGTTTTGGTGGTGGGGGAGTCCTGAATGTCTATCAAGGCAAGGCTTTATAGTAAGCAATAAGGGGGGGGGGCGGTGAGTGTGCAAGCATCTAATTGGAAAGCTACTGTGACCTTTAACATAATTGGCTGGTGCTGGGAGTCATATCATAAACTTAACTTCTGCTCCCCTCTGCATTGGTGGTCGTTAGGCAGGGGCTGGGCTTGTAACCTGGGGTGCAGGTTTGTTGGGGGAAGAACCTGGAGATGATGGTCTTGTTGGGGATTAGCCTAGAGACTGGAGCTAGGCTCAGGTTTTGTTGGGGGCCAACTTGGAAACTAATGCTAGGTACCAGCCTGTTAGTTTGCCTGAGTTCAAATTACATCAAGTTCTCTAAAATGAAATCTGAATTTAAAAGCTTTGGCATCTCAATATCAATGGGCATGCCAGAGTAGACTGGGAAAAGTCCACAAGGCCTCAACTCTGCACAAAGAACTACAGGCAACTGAGAAAAGTCAGAATAAGGAGGGGTGGGCTTCCCTAGGAAGGAACACACCATTGGTTGTCCAGTGCTAATGGTAAGCTCTGAAAACATAAAACATCTGAGTAGCGTACAGGCAGAACAGATTACATTTAGGAATATATATGTAAATACATATATACATGCAGTATTAACGATAAAAAAGGGGCCATGATTTTGAAAGAGAGCAAAGAGGGGCATATGAGAGTTTTTGGAGGGAGGAAAGGGAAAGGAGAAATGTAATTATACTATAATCTCAAAAGATAAAAAAAAAATGGCTGGACAGTGGTAGTGCATGCCTTTAATCCCAGCACTTGGGAGGCAGAGGCAGGCCGATTTCTGAGTTTGAGGCCAGCCTGGTCTACAGAGTGAGTTCCAGGACAGCCAGGGCTACACAGAGAAACCCTGTCTCGAAACACCAAAAATAATTTTAAAAAATATTTAAAAACATATATGAACTCAAAGGGAGATTTCTATGGTTTTTGCTAGATAGTTTATGACATTTAGTGGGAGCATTATTTCTCCAAATAGCATATTGCATTTAAACTATTTATATACATATATACGTGCACTTAAATATATTATACATATTACATATTTTTAAGTAAAATAATATGTTTCCTCGTGGCATTTTCAATCATCTTTTGTGCTCTTTCCCTTTCTCTTCTCTCTGTATTGCCTTCTTTGCTTCCTCGTTAGAGTTCCCTATGGAATGTAGCTTTGCTATCCCACCTAAGCTCTGAAAAGGAGCCACACTACAAGACCCCACCCAGCTTCCCTTGAATCCATGAATAAAAGACACACACACAGTTCTTCAATTTCAACTTGCCCTTTGACACAATTGCCTGGTGCTACTTATTTTCTACCTGGAAAAGCAGGCCTGTATCAATATTCTTATCTCTGCACCTCTCTACCTGCCTTAAACTGTAGTTTTTGAGTTACTTCTAGTCCCCCCTAAACACCCCTCTCTGCCTGCCTGTAGGAGCAGCCTGTGTGGCCCCTCCATTTGAGATCACATGGCTGGTCACCTTTATTTTTCTCCATCACAAGAAGCATGGTGAACTCTGCTCTCCTTTCCTTGTGTCTGTCTGTTAGCCTCCAGGGACCTGGAAGTCCCATCTATCCCTTCCTCTCAGTAATTGGCCCATGGCTTCTTTAGTGACAGATCAAGAACCAATTGGCAAACAGGATCTTATCATCAGAACCACCCTTACAGTTTCACCTACTTTTCCCATTTCCTTTCCTGTAACATCTGTGTCATACTATCCCACTATCTTATCCCATACTATCTTAGAGATCTCTCCTCATGGTCCCATTCTTACTTCCTGGTTTCTGTGGTTACTTTGGATTATAAAATAAAATCTAAAGTTTCAGAGCTAGAATACACAAATAGAAGCCACTTCTAGGCTTTGTCCTTCTGGGTCTGGGTTTCCTCTCAGTGTGATATTTTCTAGCCCTATCTATTTGCCTGTAAACTTCATGATTTATTTTTCTTCATAGCTTTACAGAATTAAATCGTTTTGGTTTCGGAAGTCCAAGAGATACTCCCCAAAATAGACTATTGCCATTGTCCTTAGCTGCCTATCAGAACCTGAGGTAAGACCTATTACTTAATATACCACACACTTCAGACAAAGGACTCAGGGGAGTCAGAATGAAACTAACCTGGGGCCTGGAGAGATGACTCAGCAGTTAAGAGCACTGACTGCTCTTCCAGAGATCCCGAGTGAGTTCAACTCTCAGCAACCACATGGTGGCTCACAACCATCTGTAATGGGGTCTGATGCACTCTTCTGGTCTGAAGACAGCTATAGTGTACTCTTATAAACAAAAATAAATAAATGAGATTTAAAAAAAAAACAGAAACTAACCTGGACACTTCAACCCAGAAGACAAGCTCTCATACTATCCAAAGGTGCTTTGTAATGTGCCATGGGAGAAGAATAATCAAGAATTTTACAAAGGTATACAGCCTATGTCCCATAACAATGAATAACATGGCAACAACATGCATGAGTATAATACCACAAAGGGTAAGAAACTGCAGTCTAATGTGACTTAAGGAACATTTAATTGCATGTAATTCATGTCTTCTACTGTAAATCTACCCTTGGTTTGTGAGGTCATAGAACCTGCCACTACCCCTCTCTTAAGCCAACATAATTGAAAACTGTCTTCTAAATACATATCCTTATCTATACAGATAAGTATATCTTTTATCCCTCATCAAAGAAGCCTCATTTTATAGCAGTTAGAAACTTACAAAAATTCATAACTGATCAAAATACAGAGGACCAGAGACCATGGGGTGGCAACTCCACTTGAGCCATCTACCCCTATAGCTCAAGAAACATTGAGGAAGTGGTGACAGAAAGATAAAAACCAGAGGATCAGGGCATTTGCAACATGATAGCGTCTTCTAACATGAGTTGCACCCATGAAATCTTAACACTATGGTGATCTAAACATGACCTGCACAGTGATAATACCAGTTACCACATCAATGTGGATAGGAGAAATCTCACAGTCTCATCTCTAGTTGAAGAGCCGTAAGAAATTAAAGGCTGTTAAGAGGGGGAGAATCAGTTTTCCCCATGAATGAGACTCTGGATAGATTATCCATCCCCAAACAGTCAGTCCTAAACATATTTACATACAAAAACACTGCATGGACTCTGTAGGTTAACTTTATGCATCCATGTTATGCTAATTTAAAAAGAGAGATCATGAATTTGGGAGCCAGTGAGGAGTAAGAGAGGGAGGAAGGAACAGAAATGGTGTTAAGTCATGGATGGAATTCTCAGTAAGTATATACAAAATAAAATATAAGAATTTGAACAGTAAAAAAAATGAAAAATATAAGTCACACATACACAAACACAGACACACACACACACAGACACACACACACACACACACACACACACACACACACACACACTCCATATAGCTTTGGACAATGAGATTCAAGTTAACTGACATTCCTTGCTACTGGACCAAAACCATTCATTGCTAAGAACGGAAACTGTTTAGTGAAGAAACAACAAGAAATATTGATGGTATTGGCAGCTTTGTACAAGTAAGCTTCCATCCTATTGGGCCAGTAAAGTCACCTGATCAAATACAATGAGAGAATTAACTACTCATAAAGAATCCCAGTAGGGGCCCTTGACCTGAGCTCAGCAAGTCACCCACACCTACCTTCAGCTCCCTAGTCCCATGTACCCATTTACCAAGTCTTCCATAGGCTACATGATTATATTCTTATGAAATTTGGCCAATGTGAAAGGGAATTTTATACAGTTTTTTTTCTCATAAATGTTCACAGCCCCCTCTTAGAAACTGGGCTGCCAATCTCTGGCCTCCAAGTGTTATATATGTTAATAATATATAAGCATGCTTCTACCATGGTTAAAAGTAGAGAACTCCAATGTCATAAGAATATTCTAGTAAACAGTATGGAATTTCTTGGGACTCTTATTTCATTGATGAGAATTTGCAACCAAAGAAATGCTTGGAGTGAATTCTGACCTTACTATTCATTTTTGGATTGTTAGAGTTCATATTTAAAATTTTTTTTTTAAAGTTCTGGAGAGTTTTGTAAACTCAAGGACCTCTAAGAAATTTGGGATTGATTAAGCTGAGTCATGTCAAGTATCCTAAACATATCATCTTGTACTGAAGTTGGAAAGGAATTGCATAATGAGGTGATAGGGCAGTTTCATGGGATGGTTTGAGAGAATCCCCTAGTGTTGTTCATCTTTGAAATGGATTAATCTCTTTTGTTGAAAAACATACCCATCCTTCAAGTTACCTTTCCCACAGCTTCTGAGTATACCTTGTCTTAGTGATTCAAACTGAATGAAGACAAATGAGACTTGGTAAATGTGGTATGGGCTAGGTTTAAATGATGGGTCATAGACTTCATCAAATAAGAGTATGGGCAGAACAGAAGACTGGAAGATAGTTTTGTTTACTCTGACCCTGTAGAGCAAGTGTTAAACTTTTGAAGGAATTTCATTCTTCCATACTTGGAGAAATGATGGGATGAATATGTGTTTATATAACTTTTGAGGGGAGCTGTGTCAGTCAAACCTTTTCATCATTGGGGCAAACATTTGAAAAAAGTTTGAAAGGAATAATGATTTCTTTTGGCTCATTCTTTCAGAGGTTTCCCCATGAGGTTGGCTCAGATCTATCACTATGGAAATGAGGTAAGGCTAATCCCACGGGGTGAAAGCATGTGGTTGATGGTGTTTTGGGGAACAGTGGGCAATAAGAAACAGTTTATGTTTAGACATATTTTGTCTGATATGAAACAAAATGGCTAAAGTGGAACACCTTGGAGAGGAGGCTCTTGGTCGTTACAAAGTGGTTGGTAGCAGATGTCCTGGGGACCCAAGGTATACAGTGATGTAATCTGTCATTTAACTGTTTCTGGCAGAATGCTACCTTTATGTGGCTTCTGAAACTTGACACTTATTCTGAGCTTTAGTTTTAACCTTTGCCCTCCCATCTTGCCTGTTTGTCTGTAAGCCCGTGTGCCAGTTTGCATGTGCACCTATGCCAGCATGTTTGTGGCCCGTGTGTGTTGGCCATACATGTGGGTACCTGCAGGACACTGCCTGCCTAGCATCCCATTCTAGGAAATAAATTGTGTCCTATCTTCATGTAGCTCCTCAAAATCTCTTAGGCCTCCAACCTCCTGTGACCCTCCTACTTTCCTGTCACTAGAACATGGAACTCACAGCTGATAGCCTCGTGAAGGAAGAAGACATTTTAGGAAGGGGTCAAGGACAAAATATTTTTCTACAAGCATGCCCACCAGTGACCCGTCTCCTTCAGGTGGGCCTTCCTTATCTTTAAAATATTCAACACCTTCCAAAGATAGTTCCATCAAGTGAGGCAAAAGTCCTTACCATATCTGAATTTTGGAAACATTTTATGTTCAAACATCAACTAGGCACATGCAGACACCGGCCAGCCTTGTAATTCATTGGTTACTATAGATCATCTGACTGTAGAATATTCCCTGATTTATCTCTTGTTTCTTGTTAAACAAGTGGTCCCTTCATATACTCCCACAAACCCTCAGAGAGCAGGTTTTTAGAAGGATGCTCGCAATGCAGTATGGGGTATACAGTGGGAACATACGCACGCACACACTGGAAGTGAGCACAGTCTCTCCAGTGTGAAGTAGAGCACTATGCAGCGACCTTCAATGGTGTGAAGCTTCATGAGCAAAGTAACTGAAGGATGAAATATATATAGTTCACACTATTATGTCTAGGAAAATTACCATGCAGATATGGTGCTACACATACCTGCCTCGCTGTGTTTCGGTGAGCAGTATATGCCCTCCAAGTCACAAGGATGTGACTGTGCACTGTCCTGGTTGGTGGTCCTTGCCACCTGGAAATGCTGACTGCACTTCTTACTCTGACCTATTACTGTGTGTAATAGGTGTATTATTATTGCATAGAAATACTAGATCTATTACTGTGCTTTCCCAAAAGGAATGTTAAGAGGTAGTTGCTCTTTGGAAGATCAGCTCATGGACACTTTGACACAGACTTGTGGCCATCTTCCTGAATTCTGTATCAGTTTTTTTTTCTTTGTTTGTTTTGAAATATTTTTGATGTGAAAAATCCCAACGGTTTTACTTATGCAACTCCTGTCTGCATATATTTGGAAATAATGTGATTTCAAATCTATTCACTCAGAATAATAACTCAAATCCATCATAATTCAATACAAAAATTATGTTTTCACAAAAAGTACTTATGGTTAATATTCATCCATTGATGCCATTGTCACTCAGTTTAATTTATTAAATTATGATGTTTTCTAGACTTTTAAAATCACAGAGCTTATGAAGGCTCAGACCTGCATATTTTTGTCCAGAATCTCTTCATCTCTTGACTATGAAGAGGTTACTCATACTTTCCTTCAACTGGAAAAACTCATGTTGAGTTGCTCTAAGAACCATCCATTCCTGTTGATTTCATATAGCTATATATCTAATCTAACAAGACCTTCGGTGGCATTCATCCGAAGTTTGTTGTGCTTAGTTGTTCACATGCCCGCTGGCGGGAAGAATACTGTGTTAGAGTTGACTCAGAGAAAAACATATGGGAGTTGATTTTCTGTTTAACTTTCCATGTCAGGGTCTAGTGGCATCATCTTTGTAGCTAAAATACAAATAGGGAATTGTTGACCCAGGTAAACAGTCCAAATCAGAACTGTGCCCCACTGATCCTGAGAACTGTTTGTTTTCTCATTCCTCTATAGGACTGCTCAAATAGGAATGGTATCTTCGCTTAGTCATAGCAAGAGATGCTGCATCATAATGTGTCCCTAACGTGAGTGACTACATATAACAAACTCTCTGTGCTTATGTACTCTGTATCTCAGCAGACCTACTGATTTTTTTTGAAGATTTTAATGTAGGTTTATAAATATGAGGTATAAAACATTATTCAATGATGGCATGTTTTCAGCATAACTAGTTGAGCAGATTCCCAAGTTTGATATGCTCAGTTTCAGCTCTTTATTACTCAAGAGCACTGTGTACTTTGTAGGGCTTGTTTATGTTCTCAGCAACCATTTTGTCCTCACGTACTTTCAAAGGAACATCTGTCGTATTGCAGGCTCAACTTTCGGTGGCTCTGGCAAAACTTGTTGTTGGTTTTTCTTCCTCTGAGGTCCATGCATTTTATCTTTATATTTTTTTCTTTAGAAAATACATTTATGTGTTTCTCTGTGTGGCCAGGTGAGGGTTTGAAAGCCAGAAGACAAAATGATGGGTTAGGTTTTTCTTCTTCCACTATGTCTGTTCCTTGTCTGATACCTAGGTCCCCCAGCTTGGTACCAGAGAGATAATTGTTCTCCCAGGAGGAAGACTTGCCCTTTCTCTCCGATAATTTGGGCTCAAAGCTAAATCTATAGGTGCATATTTCATGTCCTTTGTTTTTCTATAAATCATAGCAAATTATAACACTGCTTCAGGCAAGGTATAGTAAGACTAAGATTGTCTCTCTTAAATCTTGCAAAAATTGAAAACAATTTTTTTGTTTCTTTCTATATATTGTCATTTTTTATAAATGCAGGTGAGCGTTTGAACTCTGAGCTGGACCTTATGGCTTAGGATTCCAGTAAGAGGAGGATTTATGTGTATTTCCTGGTTTCCTTGGAAAGGTAACACCAAAGGGAGAAATTTTAATGAAATTCTGGTTTCTATGGCAACTAGGATATGTCAACTTTATACTCGAGGGAGAAAGGTTTAACAAAGCTGTTTACAGGCTAGAAAAGATAAACAGCAAAAATATGACCTAATGAGTGGTGTGTGTGTGTGTGTGTGTGTGTGTGTGTGTGTGTGTGTGTGTGTGTCTATATGGAAAGTAAGTTATTTTATTAGATATTAGAGGCTGTAAATCTTCCTGCTTTGTTGAATAGTCTACAAGTTTATACCACAGAGAATCTGCAGTTATGAGTCACCTGTCATTTTTTTGTGTTTCTATGTCCTCATATAACTCCTACCATGTAAGAGTATTATTTTGTGAATTCCTTAAGAAATATCAAGGTTCCTATGTCCTGCTGTTTTTCTGACTCTTGGGCTCTCCACCCCCCTGTGGTCCCTTTTTAGTTTGCTGGTTTCTGCTGTTGCTCCAGCTTACATACCAATATCTATAAGTTAAGAGCTAAGAACCCCAAATAAGAGAGAATGTGTGGCATTATTCTTTCTCAGTATGAGTTACCTCTCTTAGTGTTATATATGTTAGATTTCTATTTACCCAAAAACTTCATTATTTCATTGTTCTTTACAGTTGAGTTAGAATTCCATTTGTGTGGAATTGTGTATGAATACCACAGTTTCATTATCCACCCACCAACTGAAGAACATTTAAGTTGTTTCTCTTTTCTAGCTGTTTGGACTAGAGCAGCAATGAACATGGCTGAGCAGGTATCTGTGGAGTGTGGTGTCAAGTCCTTTGGGCAAGAAGTAGTATATGGAGTATGGAAGAGAGCTTTAACTACGGAGTGAGGAGGGAGCAGAGCTCTAACTGAGGAAAGAAGAAGTCTGGCAAAACAGAAGAGTGAGGGAGGAGGGATCAATAACAACTAAAGATGGTTGAAAAAGACATAGGGAATCACTTTTATATTAGATGTACCTAAGATTGTAAATAATGTGTATATATTTATAGATATGAAATTATATGCATATGAAACATACACAAAAGGATTAGGAGGTATGGCCTTGTTGGAGAAAGTGTGCCACTGGGAACAGGTTTTGAGGTTTCAAAAGACTCCAAATAATAATATTTAGCTTTCAATGATTTATTTTCACAAAATGGAAGATGATTAATCATGTCTAATTTTGACTTAGTCCAGGTTTGTCATCAGACTTTGTTTTGTAGGAGTTTTGCTTTGTGTTTACAGGTATGTATATGTAGGAGGCATTTATTTGTGTCTCTCTACGTGAATGAAAGTTACAATTGGAAATTTGGTTAGGACATCTGGAATATGCCACTTTCTATTGTTCATTGTTGTGCTCCTTTAAAGATTCTGCTTCTCCAGGCTCTATCCTCGAACTAATTTGCATATTACTTGCATAATTAGGTATACAATCTGTGATCAATGTGAATTATTAATATAACAACTTTTCAAAGATGTTTTTTTCGCATGCTCTTTTGTGTGATATCATTTTTCCATGATAACTCTACCTTTATAAACTCACATCTGGTGTTTTATATTTCCTGAAACTATCTCATAATAAATGCATATGCATATGCAATTGCATTTCCCTTCATAGTGTTGAGGGTTAAATCATGCCTTCTTCACCATCCACTTCCATATTTGCTCTCTTCTTGTTTACTATGTATCTATGTGATCATGTTTCTATACTCTTTAGGACACTGACATTTTTATGTTGAATTAAGCATATATAGCATTGTTTTTAATATGTGTCTTTATTTTACAACAGCATCTCCCTATGCAGATCAAGCAGACCTGGAATTCACAGATATCTGCCGGACTCTGTCTCACCAGTGCTGGGATTAAAGGCATGTACCCCCATGCTCAGTATATGTATATATGAATGTCTGTATGTTTATATCAGAATCTTCTCCTCTTCTTTTCCTTCCTTCAGTCCCTCACATGTATCCCCTTGGTTCCTCTCAAATTCATGACTTCTTTTCTTTAATTGTTCTTACACACACACACACACACACACACACACACACACACACACACGTACATATATATCCTAAATATATAAATATGTTGTCAGTCCATATAATGTTGCTTTAATGTGTATGATTTCAGAGCTGACCAGTATGTAATCTGCATTGTGTGTATTACGTTGTTGCCTAACTTGAGTTCTTGAGTTTTTAAATCCTCATTTTTCTTTTTCAGTGTACTAAGACCCACATTAATCTTTGAAATTGATAAATAACTTCATGTTGGCTTAGAATGTAATTCAGTGTCTCATGCACAACAGGTTGTTGTATCTAATTCATTGTTCTTATGAAAAATTACAATGCAATGAATGACTTATTACATTATAGTTTATCACAACATCACAAGTATATCATTAGATTAAGAAAGAAATATGCTGTCTCTTTCATAATGTTAGTCACCTGAACATTAGTAATTGTAGACATCACACTACTGGGAATATCAGTTACCATTACTTTTTAATCCAAGGTACTGTGTGTGCTTTTTACAAACATTTAATTATATTTTTATTTATGTGTACGTGTCTATGTGTGTGCAGGTGTCTTCAAAATCCAGAAGATGTCAGTTCCCCTTGAGCTGGAGTCACAGGCATTCGTAAGCTTCTGTTGTTGGTGCTAAGAACGAGATTCGGATCTAGAAGAGCAGCTCTTAACTGCTATAGCTCCAGCCCCCTGCATGTGTAATTATTACAGTTACAAGTGATGTTTGGTACCTCCACTGTAGCGAAGTACTCAGGATCAACAGGTAAGCATACCTTTGAAAGGCTGTTGGCCTATAAAACTAGAAAAATAATCCTAAATGGGATAGAGTATTGGCCTTTGAAATGGAGATTATCCAGTATAATTAAAAAAAAAAACAAAAAAACAAATGTCCTAAAAGTAAATTATAAAGTAGTTTTGTGATCCAAAGTACTCTGCCTTTACTTTTCTAAGGGGAGACAGTCCTTCCAAGTGTCTACTCGAAGAACAGGTTTTAGGACTCAACCAGTTTAGGAAAATAGTGCAACTCAGCAGCTGAGTACTGAGAATTTGGTCATTTGAAAATGTACTTTTATGGTTATATGACATAATTTGGGAAAGTGAGAAACAAACTTTTTTTTTTAAGTCTCTAATCTTTTTTTTTTTAACAGTCCAGTTGTTATTCTGCTCCCAGTCTGCCCTCCAACTGTTCCTCCTTCCATTCCTCCTCTTTCCACCCCGCCTGCAAGAGAATGTCCCCACACCCCCACACATGCCACCAGGCCTCCTCATTCCCTGGGGTCTCAAGTCTCTCAAGGATTAGGTGCATCTTCTCTGACTGAACACAGACACAGCAAGTCCTCTGGTGTATATGAGTCAGGGACCTCATATCAGCTGCCTGGTTGGTGGTTCAGTGTCTGAGAGATCTTGGGGGCCCAGGTTAGTTGAGACTGCTGGTCTTCTTATGGGGTCGCCCTCCTCCTCAGCTTCTTCCAGATTTTCCTTAATTCAACCACAGGGGTCACCAGCTTTTGTCCTTTGGTTGAGTCTAAGTATCTGCCTCCAACTCTTTCAGCTGCTTGTTGGGCCTCTTCAGAGGTCAGCCATGCCTGTCTGTAAGCACACCATAGCCTCAGTAATAGTGTCAGATCTCGGAGCCTCCCCTTGAGATGAGTCCCAATCTGGGCCTGTCATTTGACCTCCTTTCCCTCAGGCTTTTCTCCATTTTTTTCCCTGCAGTTCTTTTAGACAGGAATAATTCTGGGTCAGAGTTTTAAACTATGTGATGGCAATCTTGTCTTAGAGTTTTACTGCTGTGAATAGACATCATGACCAAGGCAACTCTTATAAGGACAACATTTAATTGGGGCTGGTTTACAGGTTCAGAGGTTCAGTCCATTATCATCAAGGTGGGAACATGGCAACATCCAGGCAGGCATGGTGCAGGAGAAGCTGAGAGTTCTACATCTTCATCTGAAGGCTGCTAGTGGAAGACTGACTTCCAGGCAGGTAGGATGAGGGTCTTAAAGCCCACACCCACAGAAACACTCCTATTCCAACAAGGGAACACCTCCAAATACTGCCACTCCCTGGGCCAAGCATATGCAAACCATGACAAACCCCATCTCTCCAAATGATGCCCTGTCTTTCTACTGGAGGTAGACTCTACAAGTTCCCAGCATTTCATCTGAGGTCCCTCCCTTTGAGTCCTGAGAGTCTCTCATTTCCGAAGTCTCTGGTACATTCTAGAGGGTCCCCCACCTTCTACCTCCCCAGGTTGCCTGTTTTCATTCTTTCTCCTGGCCCTCAGGGTTTCAGTCCTATTTCCCCCTCCCATTACCTAATTATGTTCCCCCTTTCCCCTCCCTCTGCCTCCCATGAATGCTTTCTTCTCCCTTCCAAGTGAAATTGAGGCATCCTCACTTGGGCCCTTTTGCTTGTTAACCTTCTTGAGTTCTGTGGATTTTCTCCTGGGTATTCTGTACTTTTTTTTTCTTTTTGGCTAATATCCACTTATTAGTGAGTATATACCATGCATGTTCTTTTGGATCTGAGTTACTTCACTCAGGACGATATTTTCTAGTTCCATCCATTTGCTGGCAAAACATATGATGTCCTTGTTCTTAATGGCTGAGTAGTGTTCCATTGTGTAAATGAACCACATTTTCTGTATCGGTTCTTTCTTTGTGGGATATCTGGGTTGATTTCAGCTTCTGGCTATCACAAATAAGGCTGCTGTGAACATAGTGGAACATGTGCCCCTGTGTCATCTTTTGGATATATGCCCAAGAGTGGTGTAGCTGGGTCTTCAGGTATATCTATTTCCAATTTTCTGAGGAACCTCCAGATTGATTTACAGAGTGGTTGTATTAGTTTGCAATCCCACCAACAATGGAGGAGTGTTCCTCTTTCTCCACATCCTCACCAACATGTGCTGTCACCTGAGGCTTTGATCTTAGCCATTCTGATTGGTGTAAGGTGGAATCTCAGGGTTGTTTTGATTTACATTTACTAATGACTAAGGACTTTGAACATTTCTTTAAGTGCTTCTCAGACATTCAAGATTCCTCTTTTGTAAATTCTGTTTAGTTCTATATGCCATTTTTTTGATTGGGTTGTTTCGGTTTTTTGGTGGTTAGCTTCTTGAGTTGTTTATATATTTTGGATATTAGCCCTCTACCATATGTGGGGTTAGTGAAGATTTTTTTCCCAATCTGTAGGTTGCTTTTTTTGTCCCATTGATAGTGTCCTTTGCCTTACAGAAGCTTTTCAATTTCATGAAGTCCCATTTATCAATTCTTGATCTTAGAGCCTGAGCCATTGGAGTTCTGTTTAGGGAATTTCTGCCTCCCTTCCCCATGCCAATGAGTTCCAGGTGCTTTCCCACTTTCTCTTCTATTAGATTCAGTATATCTTGTTTTATGTTGAGGTCCTTGATCCACTTGAACTTGAATTTTGTGCAAGGTGACACATATTTATGTATTTTCATTTTTCTACATACAGACGGACAGACTAGTACCATTTAATGAAGGAGCTTTCTTTTTTTCCATTGTTTGTTTTATTTTTGTCAAATATCACATGTCCTTAAGTGTGTGGTTTTATTTTTGGGTCTTCAATTCTATTTCATTGATCAGCTTATCTGTCTCTGTACCAATACCATGCGGTTTTAAATACTATTGCTCTGTTGTATATGTAGCTTGAGGTCAAGGATAGTGATTCCCCCAGCTATTTTTTTTTACTGTTAAGAATTGTTTTCACTATTCTGCATTTTTTTTTTTGGTTTTTTCAGGTGGATTTGAGAATTGCTCTTTCCATGTCTTTGAAGAATTGTGTTAGAATTTTGATGGGGATCGTGTTGAATCTGGAGATTGCTTTAGGTAAGATGGCCATTTTTGCTATGTTAATTCTGTCAATTCATGAGCATTTTCTGAGATCTTTGATTTCTTTCTTCAGAGACTTGAAATTATTGTCACACAGATCTTTCACTTGTTTGGTTAGAGTTACACCAAGATATATTACATTATTTGTGACTATCATGAAGGGTGTTGTTTCCCTAATTTCTCTCTCAACCCATTTATCATTTGTATAAAGGAAGGCTACTCATGTGTTTGAGTTAATTTTATATCCAGCCACTTTGCTGAAGTTGTTTATCACCTGTTGAAGTAGACAGCAGGAAATATTCAAGCTCAGAGCCGAAATCAACCAAATAGAAACGAAGAGATCTATACAAAAAATCAACAAGACCAAAAGCTGATTCTTTGAGAAAATCAACAAGATAGCTAAACCCCTAGCCAGACTGATTAAAGGGCCCAGAGCCAGTATCTAAATTAACAAAATCAGGAATGAAAAGGGAGGCGTAACAAAAGAAACAGGAAAATTCAAAAAATCATCAGATCCTGTTACAAAAGCCTATGCTCAACAAAACTGGACAATCTAGATTAAATGGATGCTTTTCTAGACATATACCAGATATCAAAGTTAAATCAAGAGCAGGTAAACTATCAAAACAGGCCCATATCCCCTAAGGAAATTAAAGTCATTAAAAACCTCTCAACCAAAAAAAAAAAAAAAAAAAAAAAAAAAAAAAAAAAAAAAAAAAAAAAACAAACAAACAAACAAACAAACAAAAAAACAAAAAACCAAAAACCAGGGACAGATGGCTTTAGTGCAGAATTCTACCAGGCCTTCAAAGAAGAGCTAATACTAGCACTCTTCAAACTATTCCATAAAATAGAAACAGAAGGAATACTACCTATTTTACTCTATGCAACTACAATGACTAAACCACAAAAGGACCCAACAAAAAAAAGAGAACTTTGCTGGGCAGTGGTGGCGCATGCCTTTAATCCCAGCACTTGGGAGGCAGAGGCAGGTGGATTTCTGAGTTCAAAGCCAGCCTGGTCTACAGAGTGAGTTCCAGGATAGCCAGAGCTACACAGAGAAACCCTGTCTCGAAAAAAAAAAAAAAACAAAAAAAACAAAAAAAAAAGAGAGAGCTTCAAACCAATTTCCCTTTTGAATATCGATGCAAAAATACACAATAAAATTCTCACAAACTGAATCCAAGAACACATCAAAACCATCATTCACCACGATCAAGTAGGCTTTATCCCAAGGATGCAAGGTTAGTTCAATATATAAAACAAACTTTTAAAAAATTTTCAGTTATAAAGCTGATGCCAGTTCTATATGAATTGTCACTTAAGTACTCTGTAAAAAAAGCATTGTTTCAACAGTAAGAAAGACTTCTCTGAAGACATATCTTTTATCAGGGACATAAATAATATTAATATATATTATATATAATATACATTACATATATGTATATATATAATACATATTATTACCCAATATTTTGACCAATTCATGGCTAAACTAGTCAGTCTTTAGAGCATGAAGATTTATGTTAAAATCAATCTGGAGATGGAATGGTGCAAAAATAATTAAAGATGTAATTTTTTTATAAAAGGCAATTTTGTAAGCCAATTTTATTTTAATAAAGGATACTTCTGACTCATATTTTAAAAATACCTTTTAGAGATTTAGAAGTCAAAGCCCAGAGCTCAAAAGAAGCTGTAATAAAAAGCTAATAATTGTAGAGAAAGTGTATTTGTGTTAAAGGTGGAAAAAATGAAAATTATCTCAGGAGGCTGTTGTGACAAGGTTTATATAAAAAATTATGGTATTTAAATTTTTTTTTATTTTTGAGCTTATGTAATTATAACATTTCTCCTTCATCTTTCCTTTCTCCAAGTCATCCCATATACCTCTTTTTATTATCTTTAAAATTCACGGCCTTTTTCTTTCTTTCTTTCTTTCTTTCTTTCTTTCTTTCTTTTTTTTTTTTTTTTTTTACTAATTGTTAGTGGATGTAGTGGATGCATTTCTGTTTGTCTATCATCTATCTATCTATCTATCTATCTATCTATCTATCTATCATCTATCTCTATTCCAAAGTATAACCACTTGTTTTTACTTCACATATTGTTACTCATATATATGTTTTCAGGGCTGAGTATATGAAACTGAACAACCAGTTTGTGTTCTCTTCTCTAAAGAAAATCAACACTCCTGATCCCAGCATTCCTCCATTGCTTATAGTTCTTATAGACTGAGGCCTTTTGGCCTTTTCCCCATTCAGTTTGGCATGTCCATTGGTGCCATCTGTGTTCACATCATTTCTGGGCAATCATGTTGATAAGACTTGGTATAGTTTCTGACATTACTAGGAGACACAGTCTCATAGGAAACTCTGTGACCATGTAGCTCTTACAGTCTTTCCTTCTTTTCTTCCTATAGAGAATGTGCTGCACATTCGTGGATTTTGATTGGTTGTGGGCGTAAGGACACATGTTTATAGGTTGTTGATAGGGATTATGCAGGTTTAATAAATTAGTGGTGGTAGATTCTCCTTCAATGACCATGGCTTCACTAGCCTCAAGTAGTTAGTTAGGTTTCCAGTCCCAGGTATGATGGCACTCTTATTAAATGGATCTTAAGTCAAATTGGAGAGCTGTTGGCTATTGCCAGTACGGTGCCCTTCATCTTATTGTGCCATGCTGATCGTTGATGTAGTCCATAAGCATCATAGCTGGGTAGCACTGTTGAGTTCTTCTTTCCTTTGTAAACTTGCATGGAGCCTTCTGGTATCATAAAGTCTAGTTCTCAGGCTGGTGGAATTCAGGTCAGTTCCAGCTCTGGAGCCAGTGGACCTATTTCTGAAGTGCATGGTTCAGCAAGAGGGATTTACCTTCCACGATTGAGGGGTGACTAAAGGCTAAAGTAATAAGATGCAGTTTTTGAGGTCTTTTGGACAACCCTGCCAATGACTCAAAAAAAGATTGCTCTGCTCTTCTCTTCTCTTCTCTTCTCTTCTCTTCTCTTCTCTTCTCTTCTCTTCTCTTCTCTTCTCTTCTCTTCTCTTCTTTTCTTTTTCTCTTCTAAATGATATAAGTCATCACTTGGGAAAGGGGCTAACAATTTTGAGCTAAAACCATTTCTCCAGAAACTGTGGCTGTTACCTGGAAAATCCAAATTACTTTCCATACAATTACCTGATTTCTTTTATTCTTCGATTCGTGAGTAAATGTTATATACCAGAAGTTAAGCAAGGACTTTAACCTGAAAAATATTTATTTTGAAAGATGTATTAATAAATACATTTAGTGTTTTGAGATAATGTCTCAGTGTGGCCTAGGCTGGCCTAGAACTCACTGTTATGCGGGTTGGCCTTGAACTCAATGTAGTGCTCCTTCTCAGGTTCCTAAGTGCCAGGCTTATAGATGTGAACTACTACATATGATTTGAGTCTATTTCTTTATGGTCTACTATTGACTATGATGCTTTGGATTTCAGGGTGGACAGTAATTCCATTTTATAGATATCATTTGATTTGATTCTAGGCACAGATATTCAAGGTGTTTTTTCAACATATGACCTTTGGAGCAATTGAATGTCTTATGGTTATTGTTAGATTTTTTTCTTCTTCTTAAGTTTCCTTTATTTAAGAAAACTGTTTTGAATTTTTAGGTACGTGGGCAGAATTAGAAGAGATCACATTGAGTGAGACCCTCCAGATCCAGAAAGACAAGGATCACATTTGCTCTCATCTGTGGCTCCTAGCTCCCAAACTTCAAGTGTGAGTATAAAACCCTGCATAGGCTTAGAAAGCAATAAAGTGAAAGGGACCATGGGGACTGGAAAATGATAGTCTTAATTCTTGACAGAATGTAGAATTGCCTTGGAAGAAAGTCTCCATAAACAATCATTTAGATCAGGTTGGCCTGTGGGTATGTCTTCGAGGGATTGTCTTAAATACTTGAATTGATATAAGAAGGTCCAGCCAAAAACGGAAAAAGCCTAAAATCCTGTACCATTCCTTGAGTTTGGGTCTTGGACTGTACAGGAAGGAAGAAAGTGAGCACACACGCATCAATTGCCCTTTTCTTTTTACTGAGGACATAATTTAATGTGACTGTTTCCCTCAAGCTTTTGTTGCTGTGACTTCCCTGATAAAATGGGCTATACTACGTTGCTTTTGTCACAGGGAATTTTATTGCAGCAATGTGATACAAACTGGGATACATGGTGTTGTGAATATAGTATCGATACTAGTTAATATAGTATTGATTAATAAAGTAATGATAATATTTAATACAGTGTTGATTAACATAGTATTGATACTATTGTGAAAATATGATAAATATCTGTATATCTTTAGGCCCAGTTCTATCATCTATATCTATTTCTCTGCTTATTTAGAGGAAGGAAAGAGGTATTCCTACTAGCACAGAATAAAGAAACAAAAGTATCTGTAAGATTATATTTACTATTGTGAGGGAACAGCAAAATTATGTTGTTTAGCATACTTTCTTTGTGTTCGTTTCTTTCAAACACACATTGCTTTTGTCATCAGAATATAACCATACTATATGTACATATTAAACATACTGCGAAAAGATGAAGTTAAATATTAATATTAGCAAATATTAACTATCATGTACAACTTTTGATGTTGCTGATACTTGTGTATAAACAGGCAGGTAGAATTAACATCTGGAGACATCTGGACTCAACTATTTATAGAGAATCTCTTTGGTTCCTGAGCTTACAATGATTAATAAAATTGTTTTTTGAACAAAAATATTAAACATAGTTTTATATTTTTACTTAATTAATAAATAACTTAATTGGTCAATATGAAAACAACATCTATATTGGAAATAGAAATACTCGAAGGATTGTATGTAAGCAATAGTCATAGAATACAGTCCTCAGTGTCAGATCTCATGTTTAACCAGGAATGATGATACACATCTGCGATTCAAGCTGTCCCAGAGGTTGATGGAGGATAACAAAATTGGGGCTAGTTTGGACAACTTTGTGAGATTCTATTTCAATTTGTTTAAAAATTAGTAAATCATTCAAGTAAATAATAAAATTCTAAAATGAGGCTGAATATGTAACTCTGTGGTACAGAGCTTACCTAGGACAGATGAAGCCTGCCAATTTTCTGGAGCCTTAGGTGTTAGGGTTGTGTTGTGGAGATGTTGTGGGGTGCTAAGCACCTCCACAATCACTTATTCTCTGCATTTTTGACAACTTCCAGATCTCTATAATGCTTTCTTTTTTTCTGTCCTAAAATGATGCTTTTTTGATGAGGAGCTAGAACTGCATCTATTTGTTGTATAAGGGTGAATATTTAGAATACAGTTAGAAAATATATTGGCTTAGGATAATGTTAACGGTAGGTTCTCCTTCAAGATCTATGACCTTACTACTCTGGGTAGCTGGCAGGATTTACAATACCATGCATGAATTTCCTCCTATCAAATAGGTCTTAAATTTAATTCAGCAGCTTTAGCTTACCCACAAAGTAAATACATCATGATGGCACCATTCGGGATATCTTGCTGGGCTCATCATCATTCTTATGGTTTATAGGTGTTACAGCTGCATGGGACTATTAAGTTGCTTGCTTTTCTCTTTGCAACTTACCTTTGGATACTGTGAGAGCTGGTCCTCAGAAAAGAGGCTTCTAGTCAATTGCAGCTTAACTCTTGCTGTGTCTGAAGTATAGGGCGTCCTCAGCAATAGGTTCTTATTGTCAGGTTCTGGGAGGCAACAGCAATAGCTTATATCATTTTGGGAGTCTCTTGGACTCTTCTGAGCAACATCTGGAAGGAAAGTATGTTTCTTATGCTTAGCCCTGGTGATGTTCTTTTTGACAATCTATGAGACTTGGAAGGGGCTTTATCACCCTGTGGGGGCATATCTCTAATTATACTATCTACATATCTTATAAAATAATCTGTTTTCTGTGTTTTTTAAAAAAAACATCCTTAGTGTTGTATATTTTTCTTTTCTCCGTTTTCGTTCACATTGTCTTCCTCCTGCCTCTCTAGTTCACATCCTCTCCACTTTCCCCAGGTCTTTCTTCACACAACCTGTGCCATACTATCCCCTCCTGTACTGCTCCTTATACATACCTCCTGCCGTGGTCCCTTTCTACTTTCTTGGCTCTACAAATAAGGGAGAGTATGTGACATTTTTCTTGTCTTTTACCTCACTTGGTATAAATGTATTCTAGTTCCACCCATTTACGTGAAAACTTCATGTTTTCATTTTTTTTTTGTTTATAGTCAAATAGAATTCCTTTGTGCATATTTACAATATTTTCATTATCCCTTATTCAATTAAAAGAGGCTTAAGTTGTTTCCATTTTCTATCTGTTGTGAGTGGCAACAAATGTCGCCAAGGAAACATCTGTGGAGTAGGATGTCTAGCTCCCTCCTTTTTTTCCCAATCCTCCACTCTGGTTTCTAGAGTGGCTGCCCTAGTTTGCAGTGTGACCAGCAGTGCAGCGATGGTCTCCTTGACATACATCATCAGTAGTGTTTGTTCTCAGCTACTTTCTTGACCTTAGTCATCATGACTGGGTAAGATGAAATCTCAAAGTAGTTACAAATTGATTCCTTTAATTGCTAAGGATATTGAACACTTTTAAAGACATTCCTTAGTTGTCTTTATCTTTATTTATTTCCTTTGGGAATTCTTGCTTCAGGGACACAGCCACTTTTAATTGGGCCATTTATTTTTGATAACTTGTTATTTAGTCATTTTATTGCTTTTACATTCTCTGTGTATTCTAGATAGTTATTCTCTACCAAATAGTTAGCTGGCAAAGATTCTCACACTTGCTTTGGCTTCCTCTTTATTTTCTTGTTGCACAGAAGATTTTTAGTTATATATGACTGAATTTCTCAAGGGAAGACAGCCTATATAGAAAGACCTTTAGAATATCCATGTCTTACAGGCTACTACACATGTTTTCTTCTAGCTGTATCAATGTTTCGTATTAAGTTCTTTGATCTGTTTGGAGTTGACTTTGTGACAGATGACAGATATGGTTTAATTTCATTCTTATAGATGTTGACATTTACTTTTCCCACCACCATTGTCAACTATCAGACGGCTTTAATTATATGAACTCATGTATGACTCTTCTGTTTTTGAATAATAACTTTCTATTTTAGTATTCTTATACAATGGGCTTTTTCAAATATGTGTGCATAGTGATAGTACCAATGTAACAAAACCTAAGTTTCTGAAAACATATGGACATAAGTGAAGGTCATCTGGGTTATAACACCAGGAAAATAGACCAACAGACCTATGGTGATGATAGACAAATTAAGCACAAATTTCTAAAGCACATGCAGAGATGTTACAAAATTCTCTGTATTCTTTTTAAAACTTTATTTATTCACTTTGCATACCTATCACAGTCCTCCCGTCCAAGTCTCCTCCTTACAAAACCCCTTCCCCCGCTACCCTTGTCTTCTGAGAAGGGGGAGGTGCCCCCAGGATCACCCCAACTTGGCACATAATAGATTTTACAAACAACGATTGTAGGAAATCAAATCATACATACAATAACCACATCACTCCATTTGCTGAAATGAACTCTGTTGTTGTGTGGCTCAGAGACAGGAAAAGAAAGGCAATGGCAGTGCTTCTCTGAGATAAAGTTATAGGAGACTGGCACCAAAGACCTGCCAAGACACAACAGAAATTTAAAGATGTGAAATGGATTCCAAGAAATGGAAAGGGAGAGAATGGAAGAAAGAAATATCAGAGGACAGAGTGGTACAGTAATATTCCTCAGAACTATGGGAGCTGCCTGTCACAGACCTAAGAAGTTGTCTTGAAGAGCCAAGGCTGATCTAGTCAGAAACACACATGTGCCGGAGAGGCTGAGGTTAGGTGTCTATTCAAATGAAACACCAGCTCTTTGACAACTTAGATGCAGTAGAAGGAAATGGATCAAAACTCTTGGGGAAAATTTTCAAGGTTCAGTGAAATGACATAATCCATTTACTTAGGGAAGAGATACATGAAGGAACGGATCACATTTCAATGAGGAAGGTGGAGGGAAGGCCTGGGGTTTACAGTGACTCTCCAGAGTAAGCAGAGATCCAAAGTCCTAGAAACAAACAACAGACAAGGGGTCTGCTAGACCTGAAGCAACATATAAAGGGATGAGGTTATTGGCTGTTAGTGAGCCTCGGGATCTCATAAGAGATAATCTGAGAGGCTGAGTTCTGTCTCTGAGCAGAGGGAGGTCCCTGTATGCTACTGCTGTCGAACTATCTGTGAAGATTGGAAGCCCAGTTTCCCTGAGATGCACAAGCAAACATCCTCACATCTTTCCTGTTCTTATGGGAAAAATAGGGCACTGCTATGAAAAAATAAGTTTGTCAGAGGTGGGGTGTTGTCAGTAAGGGAAAAACGGGTTAGGAACTGCAGTTTCTCTGTGGCATTATCACTGAACAAACTGAAAGAGCCAGGGGTCAAGTAGAGAGGGTGATGTGGGAGGCAGACACAGTGGCAATACATCTGAAGAATGCTGAACTGATCTACGGATAACCTTTTCTTTGGAGAACCATCTGGTTCTCATTAAGCATACTTTGTACATAGACAACGGGACAATGAGTTCTTAACACCACCAGCAAGAATATCTGCTGACCCAGAAGAGCCTTTGCTAGGAAACCTGTGCTCTATGCCTCAGCTTAGGAAAGTCACACACAGAACTTAATTAAGCCTGAAAAAAATCACGGCATAGTATCTTTTTGTTTTTTTTTTGGGGGGGGGGGACTTAGGTTTTCAAAATGATAAATCATAACGTAGTAGAAAACAGACTTAACTCAAGAATTTTCTAAATATTTGGGCACCTAACATTTTACAAGAATGCTCAATAAATGATAAACAGCGGTGTCTGGCTGCCACGTGTTAGTTTCCTAACCAAATGTATTGGAGCCCAGTGACAATATTTATTTTAATCTTTGTATCTTTTTTTAATGGCTTTGGCTGTTTTATCAAGTATTATGGCAGAGCTAAACAAATAGGAAAGAGACTATATCATTTTCAAAGCATGGAATAAATCCTACCTGCTGCACCACTGGAAAATGTGCTAGCTTCTGGTTTCTACCATTAATTAAAATGTGTTTCATAACCTGCCATGAAAATTATTATGCCTACTGTAACGTCAGTGACTTATGATTCAGCTTAGTTGTATTATTCATTAATGAGGAATGGATATAGGGTCATACACATGCTAGGCGAACAGTGTGCCACTGGGTCCAGAATAGCATCATGACACATCTTTAAATGTTTGTTCAGAGACTCCTGATTTATGAAAGAAGACACTCAAAGGCTCCTGAGCATTGCAGTCCTCTCACCTTAACTCAGAAAATCAAGCAAAGAAAAACATTGATGGGTGACTCAGCCTTTTCAGGCTGCTTTCAGCAGAAGCTGCCAGAATCTCTCTCCCACACAAGAAGCAGCAAGCACCTGCATCCTAAAACTAATAAGTAAATTGCCAAACAGACTCACACAGACACAATAACATCTCTCACTCCTTGTAGGTCTGTAATTGATTCATTGTTAAAAACTTTGCTCCTTTAGATACATCTGATCCAGCTCTCAGAGGACAGCCCCTTAAAGAGCCTACTACAGAAACACCAACTGACTGTGTTTCCTCCATTAGGGATGCATAAGTATAAATTGGGGGACCTGTGCAATTCCTTGTCAGAGACAGAATCGTTATTGAGCTGTCAGTCATATGAGCAGTACCAAGTTAAGATATGAGGCACCACACACAGGAATAAAGTAGTTATATTTATGTTGTAGCCTTTTCTGAGTCATGATTTTTCAGACACTATATAAAGTCAGTTTGGGATTGCCCATAGGCTCCATTTGCCCTACAGACTCTGTGCTGGCTGGATTTGTATGGCAACTTGACATAAGCTAGAGTCATTAGAGAGGAAGGAGCCTCAGTTGAGAAAATGCCTTCATGAGATCGGGCTGTAAGGCATACTCTCCAGTAGTGATCAATAGGAGAAGGCCCAGTCCACAGTGGGTGGTGCCATCCCTGGGTCTTAATAGAAAGCAGAATAAGCAAGCAGTGGAAGAGAAGCCAGTAAGCAGCGCCTCTCCATGGCTTCTGCATAGCTCCTCCCTCCAAGATCTTGCCCTGTTTGATTTCCCATCCTGATGTCTTTCAGTAATGAAGAGCAATATGCAATATGAAAGTATAAGCCAAATAAACCTCTGTCTCCACAAGGTCATAGTATTTCATCACAGCAATAGAAACCCTAACTAAAGCAGACTCAGTCTTGGGAATTACTTGCTTCCAACATTTCCCTTGCTTAGCTGGGAGAGGATATCACTCCTGGTAAGCTCCTAACTTTGCCCTGAGAGTTGGTTACATAGCCAACACCCAGACGCAAGGATGACAAGCACATATAAAATAGAATGCATGACATTCCCTTTATTCTCTGCCTCAGTGATTCCTGGGACAAGAGACTTCTGTTGTTTGTCACCACTGGCCAACCAGAACCTAAACTCCTCCTGACTAACTTGCCAGGGAGAAGCATGGCAGCAACCTATCAAACACAGCAGATCAAGTTTGCTCTGCTCACTGCTGGGCTGTGCAGATCCTGACATAAATTAGTATGGCCGTGGATGGACAAACTGTCATAGCCTGAGTCACAAGATGGAAAACTCCTTCCCATGATGTATTAATTTTATCCTTACAATACTAGCACTCAGGGAGACATGCATCTCTGTCCCCAAATACATTCGTGTAGAGTTAAGAACCATTTCTCCCTCATTTGAAGAACAGTGACAACTGTCCTGTTGTTCCTTTCTTGACTATGATGGATAAATTTGTCAGTTTGATTGAATTGTAAGTTGCCTCTGGCACGAGTGAGACACTTTGTGTCTGGAGAATGTTTTCAGAGATGTTTAACTGGTGGGTGGGGTAGGGCAGGGGGCAACTCTTGAGTGTGAAAGGCAGCAGCTCTTGGATGCAGCCCCAGCCTGAATGATTAGGGAGAAGTAGGTTGGCCTCATGAAGCATGCGGTAATCCTAAGGACTGGTGAAAGAAAGCAGTAGGACAGCCAGCCTTTGCTGCATAGAGACTTTGGTGCCTACCAGGCTGACATTAAGATACCTTATCACCCCTTCCCAGTTAAAACAAGAAAGGAGCAAACATGACCTTTGTAAATGCTTGGTGTCTCTCACCTGTAGCTCCATCAGCCATCAAGTTGAGGGGAGAATTGTTGTGAGCTCAAGGCTGGCTATCTATGGGTTCACCCGAGGTGACAGATTAAGACCTTGTCTAATGAGACAAAAATGTGTAAACAGTACAGAGGGAGAAAAAAAGAATGTAAGTTTAAGGAGAAGGAGGAGGACAAAGAGAAATGTAGAGAAGGAAGAGGGAGAGGAGGAGGAGGAGGAGGAGGAGGAAGAGGAGGAGGAGGAGGAGGAGGAAGTGGTGGAGGAGGGAGAAGTGGCAGAGGAGGAGGAGGAGGAGGCAGAGGAGGAGGCAGAGGAGGAGGAGGAGACAGAAAAGGGGAGAAAAGCCAGGGTTTTTTCCTTTTTTTCTTTGTTTCCATGTTGCTACAAGGACCTCCCCTCCCCTTCTGCTCTGACCTCATTGCCACAATGTATAGTATTCAGTACTCTCAGGGAGAATGAATCTCTTTCCTCCCTTAGATCACTCTTTTATTCTTGAGATTATAGTTTAATTACTATAATTCAACCTGCCCTTTTCTCCTCACAACCTTCCATGTACCCCTCCTCATTCTCCTCAAATAGTGGTCTCTCCTTTTCACTAACTGATGGAGAGATATCTCAGCTGCTGATGCTTTCTTTCCCTTTGTCAAGTATTTGCCCCCATCACTGAGAATAGTAACTACTACATAGGAGATCTACCAGGTTCCTCCTGGGATACACAGGAAAGCCAGCCCTGGACAGCACCTTGTGTATAAACAAAGTCTCCAGTACTTTCCCCTCATGTGTATATATCAACTAGAATATTTGCCAGCCTTCGTTTGTAAACAGAAAATGAGATGGGTCCTCCAACGCCATTCTGGTTGTCAGCCTCTCCTAAGTGCTTAATAGTGGTGCAGTTCAGCTGAACTCCACTATTGTTGGCCCAAGAATCTAAGAGAACATGGATCATAAGCCTCAGGGGGAGAGCATACAACTGGTATTCTGCTCTCCTAGTTTTCAAGCAGGAGTGGGACTGGAAGAGTGGGGATCTGCATCTTTCCCACCAGAGAACAATTTAGAATGGTAATTGGGGATTAAACATGGCTCTGCTACTGCAGGGGAGAATGGAGATAAGTGTTTTCTTCAGCTGCTCTGTCTCTCAGTCCACTTCTCTGAGACACTCAGAATATCAATATTGTCCCCATGCTAGCTTCGGTTGGAGGACAAGAAGGACACCTTTGTGCACCTGGGCTGTAAAAATAAGTATCTGGTCAAAACTTGAAGGCAATCCCTGCTCACAGGAGCCACATCTGCTGCACAGGAACATCAGCAGAGCCTGTAATTGTGAGCATTTAATTTGCCTGCAGATAATTACATGCATATGTAACATTGGTCACAGGCTGCTTGGGGAACACAAATTGGGCCGTTTGTGCCTCCTCAGTTCCAAATAGGGAAGTAACAATCAATGGCCAGTGCACACATAAAATAATAGCTTCACCGGTGATAACTAATGACCATAAGTTGGATACCATTCTGAATTTTATATACTGCAATGCTGAAAAATGTAAAACCTGTGCACTAATGCTTGTCTAGAGTCTTAAGAATCCCTATTGGGAATGAACTTGCCAGGCTTCAAGTTTATTACACATCAGAATTGAGGAACTTCAATCTCTATTTTGTGAATCAGGTACACACATTTTTAAAAAATTCATTATCCATTCATACTTTAGAAACTTTGCCTTCTAATATCTCATTGTTTTATTGTAAATCATTACTTAATCTTTTTACATTCCTATTTTCTTTTGAAAAATAAAACATAATGACAAATATTAAAGCTAGAACTTTTAAATCAATTGAAATCAGTCATAGACCTTTAACCACTGAATATTCTCATTTCTATGTACCCTTATTACTTACATAGAAAAATCTATTTTGTTGGTGTGGTATTTTGAATGAAAATGCTCTCCCCCTAGGCTCTTATATTTGAATACTTAGTTATCAGGGAGTGGCACTACTTGAAATGTATTAGGAGATATGACCTCATTTGAGGAGTGTGTCACTAGAGGTGGGCTTTGAGATTTCCAAACCCCCAGCCAGGTCCTGTGTTAGTCTTCATTTGCTGATGTGTGCAGATCTGGATGCAAGTCTTTGAAGCTTTTTCTTTTCCACAGTGTCTTCCTGTGTGCTGCCATGCTCCCTGGTACCTGATGATAATGGACTAAACCTCTGAAAGTGTAAGTAAGCCCCAATTAAATGCTTTCCTTTATAAGAGTTTCTGTGATCATAATGCTTTCACAGCACTAGAGCACTAAGACGTTTGGTAAGAGATGTAGAGATTTCTGAAGCTTAATGAGATTGTTCTTTTAATGTCATTTTATTCCTGACATGAGATTATTCAGTACCTTTTATTCTTTCCTTTTCTTGTTTGTACATTTGGCCTTTACTTTATTCATTGCATGGATTGCAAATTAATTTTGTTAGGGATATTTTGAGGTGTAGACATACTAATGCATACATATGCTATCCTATTATATGTCATATTTTACTAAGTTAACTTCATCTACATGATATGCAGAGCTATAAATAAAGAACACATATATCTCAAGGTATTTGTGTACACAACTGGATGACAAGGGACATATACCCATTAGAATGACAGGACAGTTCCATTCTTTAACATTCATTTATTTATTTGTTTATTTACATTACATACTAATATAAGCTGCCCCTCTCCTCCCAGCAACCCCTTATGCAAATCCTCCCCCATTCCTCTCTCCTCCCAGCTGCCCCCACTCCTCTCTGGTTATCATTGCATCAAGTCTCTGTGATGCTAGGTGTATCTTCTCCAACTAAAGCCAGACAAGGCATCTCAGTTAAAGGAATGGGATCCATAGGCAGGCAGGCAGGCAGCAGATTCAGGGACAGTTCCATTTAAAATCTTAAAAATACTTCCTCTTTCTTCCTCTTTATCTGTGTGTGTTGTGAAAAAAAAGGTGGAAGAAGACACTGAGGAGGTAGTCATCTTAAGGGAGAAAGCAAAGGGATAGAAAGAAAGAAGGAAGGAAAGAAAGAAAGAAAAGAAGATAGAGAGAAAGGCTAATGGAACACAGGTAAGAATGGCATTAAAGCAGAATGGGGCCCATATTAACAGTCATGCTCACAGACAGAAGTTTATTGTTATCATTTTTCTTTATAATTTTCATCATTTAAATCATTATTTTTACTATGTAATCTTTGGAAAGTCAAGAATGAAGTTTTTGCTTTATGTGTGCAAGTATATGTCTTTATTATAATTAACACACAGTTCATAATGATATCATGTGGCTGAGAAATATGTAGACCATGACATGGCAAGACTGCTCACTTCAGGATAAGTGAAAGGCACTTGAGAAATATGCAGTTGCAGGAGCACTTGAACCCATTAGTTTCTTTTTGCAGCCAGAACATTTAACCTTTCATGTGAGAGCTATACTCAAAATGAACATTCTTCGTTGGGGAGTCACAGTTGAGAGAGTTCTGTACAAACAGACCCTATTGAAATGAGTCTTATCTCCCTTCATCCAGCCCACACACTGGTTACCTCTCCAGAATTGTTTCTCTCTGTTCAAATATAAAAACTGTTAGTTGTTTTCTGAAACATCCTTGAGTCTTTGTTTCCTTATAAAACTTTCGATGATTTTGGCATCGGATTTATAAGAGACGTTGGGGAGAATTTAGGCCTTAATTAACATCTTCTTTTCCAACAGAATTTTAAAAACATAATGCCAACGTTAAAATTTATTCCAAACATTTTTAACATTAGAAATTTCACCGAACACCTTTTACACTTTCCAAAAATGCATTTCTTGTCCAGCAGCAGTGTTCAATGTCGAAAGTCAAAGGCTAATTAGGCATACCCTGCACAGGTGTGGGAGTATTCTCGGACACAAAAGCAAGGGAAGTGGCGAGTAACTGACATATTGGCTGCTTATGTCTCTTCTCAGGAATGGCCAATGTTTCTCAAGTTACTCAGCTATAACAGGGCTTGAGACATGAGGGAAGGGATCAAAACCAGATTTGCCAACAAAATATTTCACTGACTGAAACAAGGAAGTGCAGAAACACAGATGCATATTCTCTGTCTGTCTCTTTGTCTCTCTCTGTGTCTCGGTCTCTGCAGAAACACAGATGCATATTCTCTGTCTCTTTGTCTCTGTGTGTGTGTGTCTCTGTCTCTGCAGAAACACAGATGCATATTCTCTGTCTGTCTCTTTGTCTCTCTTTGTGTGTCTCTGTCTCTGCAGAAACACAGATGCATATTCTGTCTGTCTCTCTGTCTCTCTCTCTGTGTATCTCTGTCTTTGTCTTTCACTGTCTCTCTCTCTCTCTCTCTCTCTCACATAATAATCATCGATACCTAAATAGTTATTTTAGATGCTTATTAATATTCTTGCAAACTGGTTTTACCTCTTGGCATTAGAGAGTATAACCTAGTTGTCATAGCAACCAGAGAGCATACAAAAAAAAAAAAAACAGTCTTACATTAGCTTTCCACTGAAACTAAGAAGTACAAATTCCTCTTCAGTATAATAGAGCAGGTCAAATTGTCATTTCGCCAAACATTTCTTGGAATGAAATAAAAGGATTTGTAAACAATGGGATTAGAGTGAAAGAAAGGCTGGTTAACCATCCTTTCAGTCATTCCAAACCTGGACTCAGTCGATCTCTGTTTATGATCATGGTAGAATCTGAAATCATTGATTTTGGTGTTGAAAAGAATCTCAAAATTAATACATTTATTTCAGAACCCACCCTGACCCATTCGCAAGCATGTAAGAACACTTAGAAGAGTAACACATTCCTTTTACTGCATGTGAAATTCATCCTGTGCGTCAGGAAGTTCCATAGCAGCTCAGTGATTCACATATAATGCATGATGCCAAAGGCAAATGAACAAGGTAGAAGCTTAAAAGGTTAGAATTTGGGCATTTGTGATAGTTGTGTGCTTTTTTTTTTTTTAATATGGGAGGATGAGATTTTTTTTCTTTTCTGATATCTTTGTTGATAATAAACCATTTGTTTATAGGAATGCTCAGGAGTATAATGATATCATATTTAGGGATATTTGGTAATTAAGGAAAAATAAAGAAGAGGAAGCTTAGTATTAGTCCTCCTGATATAGTATTTGGGTCACTAACTGCTGAAAACTTGTCTGGGCTTAGCATACTTGTGCATTGTTAGGTAAATATTAATGAAAATGGTATAATCACAATGATTTCAGAAAAGATAAACTGACTTCTAAGTATATGACAAAATGGTGTAAATTCACTTCCTTCTTTCTTCTTCTTCTCCTCCTCTTCTTCTTCTTCCTTCTCCTCCTCCTTCTTCTGGATACCACAGACAAATTCAAGAATCAATCATCAAAGGTCTCCAAAAGTGGAAGGATGAAGTTGTCAGCTCAGGGAAATCAAGACAACACCACTGTGAGTTCTTGGAATTTCCTTTTATCTGATGTGTATTCATTCCTGCCTTGGTTCTAGAAATTCCTATATCCAGGAAGTACTAATAGGTATAGAAGACGAATAAATAAGCAATGGAAGCTTTGTCTTTTTGGCCAAAGCAAAGTGGACAAACAGGAAAAACAACAAAGACATAGTGGGGAGATGTACTCTGATCCAATGTCATTGGACAGACAGGAGGGATCAGTGGGAATCTAGTTGGGACAGAACACTGTGAGCAAGATAACACTGGCCAGAGTTCTGAGCACTTATCTGCCATTGAAGATCAATGTCACAAACCTTGCCTGATACCTTCAAGTTAGGCCCAAATGGAGTGACTGCCTATTGAAACTAATGTTACTATAGGATAGAGAATTTCCTAACATGATGTTCAAAATGTGTAGGCTTGAGTCAAAAATCACTCTGGAAGACAAGAATGGTAGTGCATAACTATTGTCTCAGAACTTGGCATGCTTGGTAGGAGGGTCCCACATTTGAGGTCAGATTGAGATACTTAGGGAGACTCCATCTCAAAATAGAAACAACAACAACAACAACAACAACAACAACAAATCACTTTTCATGCCAAGATCCATAGCAAACAATTGGAATGTTAAGCTAAGTGAAATAAGCCACAGACAAAAAGTTAAATATTATATGATTTCACAAAGTTGTTCTCATAAAAACTGTTAGTAGTGTGGTTACCAAGGGATAAGGGCTGAGAAAATGGAAGAAATATTGCTCAAAGGGTGAAAATGTCAAATTATACTATGACAACATTCTGGGGATCTTAGGGGCAGCCTGAGTGGTGATGGGTGTGTTGATCTGTAGTAATTTTTAATTGTTGCATATTTGTACCTTGAATGGCTACACTTTTTTCTTATTTTTTCAATTCAATATTTTGTCACAAAAATGGATAAGGCACATACATCCCTGTGCTCTGATACAAGAGAGCATATGAAACTGGTAAATATGAGCTTACCATTTTAGGAGCTGTGCCAGTCCCTCAACAATGATGAAACCTACGTGTACTGTAGATTACCTTTTCATATGCGAGTGCTTTACATAATTGACATGCTAGATTTTCTTTTATACAATGAAATTTAGGCATGTTTACGATGACTACAGAAACTTTCTGTACATTAAGCAAACACTCATTGTTTTAAGTAGTACATAGTTACTCAAGTTATAATATACCTTTATTTCTTAGAAACAAGTAAAAGACACTCTTCTAAGAAATGCAAAAGCAGCAAGAACTTACCTTAAACATTCTTAAATCCACAGGGTGTGGCAGGCAAGTTTATAAATATACTTTCATCATACCAAGGGATATTGTGAGGGGTATATCCTCTGTGTGTGTGTGTGTGTGTGTGTGTGTGTGTGTGTGTGTGTGTGTGTGTG
>JANHMN010000005.1:40357435-40424326 GCA_030674055.1 Rhabdomys pumilio
GAGAGAGGGAGAGAGGGAGAGAGGGAGAGAGGGAGAGAGGGAGAGAGCAAGAGAGAGAGCGAGAGAGAAATAATCCATGGATCCATGGATAAAAGGGCAGAGATTTTAAAGAAAAAGAGCAAATAGGAGCATAGGGGAAGACTTGGAGGGAAGAAAGGCAAAGGAGAAATGATGCAATTATATTATAATCACAGAAATAAAATGAAATTAAGTCTTTGAAAAAGTACATTTTACATTGATCACTGCAGCTATTCACTGAGAATCACATACAGCTAAAAAAGTAGGTCAAATAGAAATGTCAAAACTAATAGAATTACATAGAGAGAGCAATGCATTCAAATCTGTTAAAATGCACTGAAATGTAAAATATAGAAATTGAGGGTTTTAAAATAACAAAGTAGATGAAGTGAATAGAGAAATGGATTCTAGAAAAAAAGCCTTGTGCTGATAAAGACAGAGAGAGGATGGTGAGATGGCTCAGCAGATAAGAGCACAGACTGCCCTTACAGAGGACCTGAATTTTGTTCCCAGCACCCACCTAGGACAGTTTACAGCCTCCTGTAAGTCCAGCTTCAGGGGATATGATGCCTTCTTCTGGGCTCCACAGGCACCTTCTCTCACAAGTACTAACACTCCATCCTTTACATGCTCACAATTAAAAAGAAAACTTTCAAAGAAGGCATAGAGTCAACTTGTTCTGCCACAAGATTGTGGGAAAATACAAGAAATTTCTAGCACCCAGTGCAAAAAAAGAAAAAAAATGAGGAGCAAGTAACAATTAAAGTAAAAAGAAAACTTTAAAAAGCTCAAATTGTCTTCCAAAATTGATGCAGAATATCAGGGAACACTTTCAAGAAATGATATTGTAAAGTCAAGAATAATCCTGAACAAGTATGGTAGGAATGAAGAAATGCAGTGTTACACAAGACACCTTTGGAAAACACAAGCATGTTGATCAGAGTTGAGTAAGGAAAGCGGAATCCACATACAGTAAGAGATTATTTAAATAGAGGGACTTGGTTAAACAGGCTTGGGATGCCTAAATAGACATGCAGAAATGACAGACACCATGAAAGAAAGGGAAAGGTGAATTTTTTTTTAACCTCCAAAGCAGGGAAAACTAAGGAAAGACTGGTATGTTAAGTACTCTCAAGGGGTAATTTTCCCCCTCAGAGAAAATGCTTAGTACTTTTTATGTTAATTTATTTATTTATACCCCAAATGCTACCATTCTCAGTCCCCCCTCTCAAAGTCCTTCACCCTATTTCCCTTCTTCTCCTCTGAGAGGATGGGCCCCCCATGAGTATCTCTCTGCAAGACTAGGTGCATCTTCTCCCACATGGTAGCCCTGTTGGGAAAGAGATAGCACAGTAAGGCTACAGCTTTAGGGACAGTCTCTGCTCCAGTTGTTAAGTGACCTACATGGAGACTGAGCTGCACATTTGCCACGTATGTGTCAGGGGCCTTGGTCCATCCCATGTATGCTCTTTTTGTCATTCAGTCTCTGAGAGCTCCCAAGGATCCAAGTTAGTTTACTCTGGTGGTCTTCCTGTGGAATTTCTATCCCCTTCAGTCCTTCCCCCAACTCTTCCATAAGAGACTCTGACCTCTCTCCAATGTGTGACTGTGGGTGTCTTCATCTGTTTCAGTCAGCTGCTTGGTGGAGCCTCTCAGAGGACAGTTATGCTAGGCTCCTGTCTGCAAGCATAACAGAGTATCATTAATAGTGTCAGGGATTGGTATTTGCCCATGGGGTGGGTCTCAAGTTGGGCCGGTTGTTTCTCAGAATATTGGAAATACCTAAAGACCCAGCTATACCACTTCTGGGCATATACCCAAAAGATGCTCCCCTGTACCACACAACCTCCTCGAGAGGCTCAGAGCAGGTAAAGCAAAGCCAAACCAAATTCTTTTTTTCTGTGCAGTGTGGAACATTATGTCTAGTATTGAGCCTCCCAAATTTCAGACTGTAAATGTCAACAGTGTAGATCCGAGGAAGGGTGATCTTAGTGAGCTACTGCCCGCAGCTTTCTTGGTAGACGTAATTCAGAACTTTGGAGTTTCCCGACGGGAAGAAACTATGAAAAAAAGTCAGAGGGTGTGGTCTTCTCTGTGTCCCTGTCTCTTTCCTTCTGAATTTCCTTTTCACTTCCTTCTTTTCTCCTTCCTTCTCTCCTTCTTTGTCTCCCTTTTCAATATTCTTCTTTCTATTCTTCCAATTGTTTGTGATATACACATACATATCATCACTAATTATGAGAGACTTTATAAGTCAGAAAAGAAAATTTGATCATCTCTATGTGTGCCATGTCAGCTTCCTAATGCCACAGGCTAATTTTCCTTTTTTTTTTCTGTCTTCACTATTTCAAACCATCAAGAAATAAGGAGATAGCTTAAATTTGTTATTTAAAACATTAAATTGACTGATTTTACAATTGCTAATATAATTTTTTTAGTCATTCTGTTGAGAATGATACAATAATGGAATATAAATTTGGGAGCTGTATTCTATTAGACTTTATATCAAGTGGAGACTTTAAATGTGCCTGAAAGAAAAAAATCCAGGCAACAAATCTTTCACAAGATTATCCCTAGCAACACAAATGTCAATTGGCAGAAAATCATTTTGTAATGAATTTGATAACTCTTAGCCTCCACACAAATTAGAAGCTATGTCTCTAGATATTTGGAAAACTGAGGCTCTCTCTATATATATATAAAATCTCCTAAACATAGCCAAGTAATTGCATTATAATATAGGAGACACTTATACTATTCTGGTATAGTAATTATTTCCAGGTCTAGATGATGTTTATGATAGATTTTTGTAACCACAGTAGATATTTGATATTCAGTTGGTTTGATACAGATTATGTAGAGAAATTTAGGTAGTTGAGGAAAATCAGAAGGTTTCTAAAAGTGAAATAAAATGTGTAGTCTGTGTACTATTAAATAACTGATTTTAGTTTTTAAATTTTACACACAGAGTTTTGGGGAATATATGGGGAGGTGAGTATTGCAGATGTAGGATAGTGGTGGTTAAAATATGAATTTGGATAAGGCTGAATTTTGTCATCTTAGAAAACAGAGATTCTGTATTTAATCCTACAGCTTACTGAAAGTGTAAAGAAACTTAGGTAGATTTCCTTCAGTTGTCTTGTTGCACCACCTAAGACTTCAATGACTAGAGTGAAGAGGTAGAGATGGAAGGCACGGACAGCTTTTTAAAATATTTTTTTAGTCCTGGTTTTTATGGAATTGCTCTGATTTTTTCTCTCTTTAATTTGATGTTGGCTATATGCTTGATATTAGTTGCTTTTGTTATATTTAAGTATGTCCGTTGTATCCATAATCTCTCCAGAACTTTTACAGTGAATTAGTGTTGAATTTTGTCAAAGGCCTTTTCTGTATCTAACAAGATGACCATGTGGGATTTTTTTTCTTTTAGTTTGGTTACATAGTGGATTACACTGACTGATCTTTGTATACTGAACCATCTCTGCATTGCTGGCATGTAGCCTCCTTGATAGTGGATGAGTTTTATGGATTTAGTTTTCAAGAATTTTATTGAGTAGTTTTTCATATATATTCGTAGGGAAAATAGTCTGTTGAATTATTATGTGGTTTGGGTATCAGAGTAATTGCGGCCTCAAAATTAATTGGGCAATGTTCCTTCTGTTTCTGTTTTGTGGAGTACAGGTTTTCAAAGTATATTTTTATAATTTGGATTTCCTTGGTATCTGTTGTTATTTTCATCCTTTTATTCCTGGTTTTGTTAACTTGAATATTCTATCTTAGTGCTTCAAATTGCACCTGGGTCCTCTTGAAGAGCAGCCAGTGCTCTTACTCTCTAAGCCATCTCTCCATACCCCAGCAAATCAGACTTCTATTACAATATGATAAGAAAACTTTTGTAAAGCAGAATCTGCTCCCTTACTAAAAAAACTAAATAGTACAAAATACTAAATAATAATACACTCTTGACCTCTCTGTATGTCAGCTGGGGCACTGCTCTTGCCTTCAGACTTGGGCTCTAATGGGAATGCTACACTATCGTTTCTTCACGATTTCAGGCTTTGGAACATGAACTTCAGTTGTACCAACAGATTTCATAGGTTTCTGGCTTGTCTACATCAAGTCTTGGAATTCTACCTCTTAATAATTCTGTGAGACAATGCCTTGTCTAAACATATGTTCTCTCTCTCTCTCTCTCTCTCTCTCTCTCTCTTTCTCTCTCTCTCTGTGTGTGTGTGTGTGTGTGTGTGTGTGTGTGTGTGTGTTATGAAAAACAATGAAACACCATGGATGTTGATAATGGAAATTAGCTTTCACATATTATATTTTATATAAATAATTATGTTCATATAGGCATCTAAATTACTTTTCAGTATCTGACTGTATAATGGATATAACTAAGTTGATATCCTAGAACCACAACATATTACAAACAAAATAGTATTTTTTAAAAAAAACATTAGATTTTTTTCATACAACATATTCTGATTGTAGTTCCTTCTCCCTGAAGTCCTACAAGACTGTTCCCAGCTCCCCACCCACCCAAACACAGAAATCCCACTAATTACACAAAATTTGGAACCTACTATAGAAGCAAATAACCTATAGGATAACAACAATAATCAAAAATACCACTGGGTTCGTTTTGTGTTGGCCATCTACTGCTAGGCATGCGGCAGGATGGTTTGTATACACAGACTCTGTTAGATAATATTTTTTTCTTTTTCAAGGAGTGGTTATCAATTGGAGATAATGTCTAGGTTAGGCATGGAGGACTGTATCTACCTCTACACTTAGCAGGAGAACCCCTTCTGGCTTGGAGGCCTTATGTCTGCTGCCACTGTCTCTGTGAGTTCATATGTGCATTGGCTCTGCTGTGCTCAAAAGACCTTGTTTCCATGGTGTCCTCCATCCCCTCTGGATATTATAATCTTGCTGCCTCTTCTTCTGAAGTGATCCCTGAGCCCTGAGTGAAGGGATTTGATGGAGACATCCAATTTAGGACCAAGTGATCCAGAGTCTCTCACTCTCTGTGCATTGTCCAGTTGTGAATCTCTGTATATATTCCCGTCTGTTACAAAAGGAATCTTTTTCTGATGATGGCTGAACAAGACACAGATTTATGAGCATAATGTCATTAGGAAACAGTAATATTTGGTTCCATCTCATGGAATGGGGGTTAAATGCACTCAAGAATTGGTTGGTTATTTTCACAAGCTTTGTGTTGCTATTGCAATAGCATTTCTTGTATGCTGGTCGTCATTGTAGATTGAAGATTTTGTAGCTGGGTTGGTATATACCTTTCTCTTTTGGTAGCATGCAGAGTACCCTCCAGTACCCTGAACACTAGTTAGTAGAGGTGAGAGATTTTGGGAGGCACCAGCTTGTTTTCTCCATGATCAATGAGTTGTGTAGGTGTTGTCCAGCAAACAATAGCCTTGGCAATAGCCAAGGGGGTTCCCATGAGCCTTCTTTGGCCCAAAACTCAATTAAACATAAACCATTTTCAGAGTCATCATTTGATGACAAGAATTGTTCAGTTGGTGCTCCATCTCCTCAGTTATTTTGTGAGTCTATATAGATCACAAAATACATTATATGTATATATTTTAGGAAGCTTTTTCTGTATTATTTTTCTATACACCCCCGCAAATGGCCCTTAGTTTTAGCCATCCCTTCCCATATTCCCTTCCTTACTACCCTCTCTGTGTCCCTCCTCACTTGCTCCGCCCATTCCAGTCTGTCCCCCCATCCATCCTTAACTCTTTTATTTCTCAAACTCCTAGTTTGAGTTAATTATTCCCCCAGTCACTTACTCCATAACTAACCTTTGTAGTTATATGGATTGTAGCCTGCTTATAGAAGACGTATCAACTAACATTCACATAGAAGTGAATACACACCGTATTTGTCTTTTTGAGTCTGAGTTATCTAACTCAGAATTTTTTCTAGCTTTATCCATGTACCTGCAAATTTTATGGTTTTGGTTTTTTAACAGCTGAATAGTGTTTCATTGTGTAAATGTACCACATTTTCTTTATCCATTCATCTTTTGAGGGGCACTTAAGCTGATTCTAATTTCAGGCTGTTATGAATAGAACAGCAATGGACGTGACTGAGCAAGTGTCTCTGTAGTAGTATCTAGAGTCCTTTGGGTATATGTCCAAAAGTGATATAGCTTGATCTTTAGCTACATCTATCTACCTAGAGTCCTGAGAAACAACCACACCGATTTCCATAGTGGCCAACAACTTTGAACTCCTACCTAACACCAATGGCTAAGTATTCCTCTCACTCCACATCCTTGCCAACATAAGCTGTGTTTTGATTTATTACTCTTGGGCATTCTGACCAGTGTAAGATGAAATCTCAGAGTAGTTTTATTTGCATTTCCTATAGACTAGTGATGTTGGTCATTTATTTAAGTGATTCTAAACTATTTATATTGCCTCTTTCGAAATTAATCTATTTAGATATGAATTCCATTTTTTTAAAAATTGGGTTATTTGTTTTTTTTTTTTTTCAAGACAAGGTTTCTCTGTATAGCCTTGGCTGCCCTGGAACTCACTCTTGTAGACCAGGCTAGCCTCGAACTCAGAAATCCACCTGCCTCTGCCTCCCAATAGCTGGGATTAAAGGCGTGTGCCACCACTGCCCGGCTTGTTTTTTGATGTCCAAGGTTATGTTCATTATGTATTTTAGATATTAGTCCTCTTTTGGAAGTAGAGTTGGCAAAAACTTTTTTTCATTCTGTAGTATGCTGCTTTGTCTGGGTAACAGTGTCCTTTGTCATACAGAAGCTTTCCAATTTCATGAGGTCCCATTTCTTAATTATTGATCTTAGTACCTATACTATTGGTGTTCCATTCAGAAACTTGTTTCCTGTGCTAATGAGCTCAGGACTATTCTCAATGTTCTTTCTTATCAGATTCAGTGTATATCGTCTTATGTTGATGTTTTTGATCCACTTGGAATTGAGTTTTGTGCAGTGTGATAGGTATGGATGCATTTGCATTATTCTACACGCACCCATCCAGTTTGCCTAGCCCTATTTGTTGAAGATGCTATCTTTCCCCCCAGTATTTTTGGCCTCTTTATAAAAATCAGATGCATGACTAAAGGAAAGAGAGGGGGTAGGATTCAGACTTAGGAAGAAGGAAATACTGACTCATGGCAATGAGAATGAACTTACATGGCATTCATTATCTTAAGTGAAACCCATGAAACACATCAAAAACAAATATGTTTTCTGAAATATGTGTAGGGGAGAGAAGTAGCCGTTACCACATATCAAGTTGGGGGGAATGAAGAGGATGTAGGTGAAACTTTCAGTTACAAAATAAATAAATCCTGAGGTCTACTGTACAGAATACTTACCACAGTTAAAAATGTTATTTGTACTTTGGATAAAGAACAAACATTTTTATTGCTAAAACATTTTTATCCCTTTTATTTTTTAGTTTGCATTCAAAATATTAGAATTCATGATGGCATTTTGTAAATAAATGCCTTTATATTTGGGCTGTAAGATGTTGTTCTTGTTACTCTCACCCAATCTGATTGCTCCGTTCACCCACTACAGATGCTATATACAAGAATTTTTATGTCTGTCTTCATAGGGGAATTAGTCTGTAATTCTCTTTCTTTGTTGGGTTATTAAGTAGTTTAGATATCAGGGTAACTGTGAACTTGAAAATGTAATGTTCCTTATGTTTCTTTTTTGTGGAGTAATTTAAGGAGTGTTGACATTAACTCTTTTTTAAAAGTCTGGTAGAAATCTGAGCTAAGATTATTTGGCCTTGGGCTGTTTTTGTTTGGGAGAATTTTAATGACTGTTTTAGTTCACTGGGGTTATAGGTCTTGAAATTTCTTGTTTGGTCTTGTTTTAAATTCAGTAACTGATACATGGCAAGAAAATTATTCATTTCTTTTAGATTTTCCAATTTGGTGGAGTATAGGTTTTTAAAGCATGTCCTTATGATTCACTGGATTTCCTTCCTGGTATCTGTTGTTATGTCCCACAGCTTTTCATTTTTCATTTTGTTAATTTATATCTCCCCTCTTTGCTTTTTAGTTAATTTGGAGAAGGGTGTGTCAGTCTTAGTGATGTTCTCAAATACCAACTCGTGATTTTTTTATATATATATTTGTTTCAGTTTTATTGATTTCAAACCTGAGTTTGATTATTTCTTGTCGTCTACTCCTTTTGGAAATTATTTTTTCTTTTTCTAGAGTTTTCAGATGTGCCATTGTTATTCATAAAAGAGCTCCCCAATTTCTTTACTTCGTGCTATGAACTTGCCTCTTAGAACCACCTTATTTGTGTCCCATAAATTTGTGTATGCTGTTTGCATTTTCACTTAGTTCGAGGAAGGATTTAATTTTTTAATCTCTCAGGCAATCCATTTTCATTCATTAGTGAGTTGTTCAGTTTCCATGAATTTGTAAGTTGTTCCTTTTGTTGTTGATATCCAATTTTAATCCGTGGTGGTCAGACAGGATCTAGGGTGTTATTTCTGTTTTCTTGTATCTGTTGAGACTTCCTTTGTGTCCAAGTATGTGGTCAATTTTATAGAAAGTTCCATGAACTGCTGAGACAAAGATATAATCTTTTGTATTTGGGTGGAAATTTCTGTTAACTTCATTTAGTTTATTATGCCATTTAGCTCCAGCATTTCTCTGTTTAGTTTATGTCTGGAGAACCTGTCTATTAGAGAGAGTGGATTACTGAAGTGTCCCACTATCATTGTATGAGAGTCAATAGGTGATTGAAGCTGTAGTAGTGTTGCTTTTTATGAACTTGAGTGCACTTGTATTTTGGGCATAGATGCTTAGAATTGCAACACTTTCTTGGTGGATTTGATGAATATATAGTATCCTTCCCTATTTCTTGAGATTAGTTTTGTTTTGAAGTTTGTCAGATATTAAAATGGCTACATCAGTTTGTTCCTTAGGTCCATTTACTTGCATTATCTTTTCCACCCTTTTAGCCTGAGGTAATGTCTATCCTTGATGGTACGATGTGTTTCTTGGATGCAGCAGAAGGGTTGTTCCTATTTTTGCATTCATTCTGCTAGTCTGTGTATTTTTATTGGTGAAATAGAGACCACTAATGTTGAGAGATATCAATGACCAACTTTTATTAATTCCTGTTATTTTGTTGTTGTGATGAGGGTTTCACCTCTTCTTTTGATTTGCTGGTCTGGGATTATTTATTCTTTGTATTTTTTTTTTGAGTGTGATTAACACCTTCAGGTTGAATTTTTCCTTATAGTGCCATCTGTAGGGCTGGATTTATAGTTAGATACTGCTTAAATTTGGTTTTATTATGGGATGTCTTTGTTTCTTCATCTATTGTGATTGAAAGTTTTTCTGGGTATAGTAAGCATGGCTGAGGGCCACACCTTCTAATAGTGCTACTTCCTGTGCCAAGCATATACAAACCTTCAGAGTGATTTTCACTCTCTGTTCCAGTCTTCAGCTCTAATCCCCTAGTCTTTTTATTTATAATAGCAGCTTAGATAGTATGAGTGGTTATTGAGATAATTTTCATTTTCGGGTAATATGTGATATAATACAACAACCTGATGTGACAATAGTAAAATTATAAAATGTGGGGCTTTCACGAGACACTTAAAAGATAAAAGGGAAAAAGTGATTACATGTTTAGAGTTTGAAAGGGAAAGCCCTCAAGTTGTGGCTCAAGGAGAAGGGGATGCCCAACTTTTTGAGAGAGCACTATACTTCATGCCACACACAAAATTTTATTAAAAACCATTATGAAATTAAATGTTGACCCTAAAATTATAGAACAACTAGAAATAAGTTGGAGACCATTTCTGTAATCAACTTTTCTAGGATCTGATAATAAAAGCATGGGTTATAACAGAAGAAATAGATTCACGTTGTCAAAATTACATCTGTCTTCCTCAAGGGACAGTATTAACAGAATTGCAAACCAAGGGATAGAAAAGCTACTTTGAAATCATACACCTAGTGTGTTATAAAATTTTTAACTTTGTCCGTAATTTACATCTCAGTTCTTAGGTAGTTGCCCCATAAATTTTGCTCAACTTTCACAGTCAGTTACAGAGTTGGGGAAAACGTTCTTATTTCATATTTTCCAGAACCTTGTGAACATACACATAGCCCACAAACCTCCACCACTGCACTAGAACTGAATTTCTGTGTTCCTACCTGGAAGCAAATAACCATGGTTGCCACAAGATGCCAGGAATTGTGCTAAATAAAGATGTATAAAACATTATTCATTGTTCAGGGAACAACCACAGTTCATGCTAATCTTTTAATAATACAGTGGAAGAATTCAGCTTCTCACAAACTTGCCATGCCAGATTCTCATTTGTATGAAAATAAATACCCTTGCATTTACTGTACCACATAGTTCCTTTATGGATTTGTCAGCTGGACTCTCCATTCAGATGAGCAAAATAATTATATTTCATGTAATTCTATGCAAATAACCATTTCAAATTCTAAGTTTAAAAGAGGGTTTAAAAACATTTTGTATGATATATCTTTGTGCTGTGCTTGTTAGTTTTGTCAACTTTCTAGAGTCACCTGGGAGGAGAGAACCTTAGTTGAGGAATTGCTTCCATAAGATTGGTTTATATGAATGTATGTGTGTGTGACGGGGGGCATTTTCTTGATTTATGGTTGATGTGGAATGGTGCTCTCATCTATGGCTAGTGGTCCTGAGAAGGTGGTCCTAGTTTATATAAGAAAGCAAGTTGGCTAGGCATGGGTAGCACATGCCTTTAATCTCAGAGTCAAAAGGAAATGGAAAGTGGATGCCTTGTAATTTCAAGGCCAGCCTGGTCTACATAGTTAGTTCTAGGCCAGCCAGGGCCACATAATGAAATTTTTGTCTAAAATGAGAGAGAAAGCAAGCTGAGCAAGCCATGGAGAGTCATATAGTAAGCAGCACTCATCCTTGTCTTTGTAGCAGTTTCTCCCTTCAGGTTCCTGCCTTGAGTTTCTGTTTTGTTTCCTCACGTGATAGTGATGTGGAAGTGTAAGCAAAACAAATCCTTAAGTTACTTTTGGTCATGGGTTTTATTGTAGGAATAAAGAAGCAAAATAGGAGAGTGCCTTAAAACTACAAATAACATGAAGTGCTTCCGTGTTGGCTAGTTTTATGTCTACTTGATACAAGCGAGAAGAGGGGTCTTTAGTTGAGAAAAATAATTTAGCAGAGTGGCCCAAGGGTAAGTCTGTTGTGCATTTTCTTATTTAGGGATCCATGTGATAGGGCCTAGCCCATTGTGAGTGGTATCAGCCCTGGGCAGTTGTTTCTGGATACTATAGGAAAGTTGGCTGAACAAGCCAGGAGAACAAGCTATTATGCAGCATTCCTACATGGCTCTGCATCAGTTTCTGCCTCTAGGTTTCTGTCTTGAGTTGCTGCCCAGGCTTCCTTAGAATGATGGACTACAACGTGTAATACGAAATAAAACCCTTTCCTCTCCAAGTTGCTTTTGGCCATGATGTTTCATCACAGCAATGGAAACACTAAGACAGATTCCTTATAATGTATTGGCATATTTATTTAAAAATGACATATCCATTCATCTGAAAGTAATCACTGTCAAATGGAGTTTATTAATATGTATTTCATCCCTTTGAATTATTCAATGCTGTGATTTTTAATTTGCTCACAGAGTTGTACAAACTGCTACTATCAATTTTTAAGTGCAAAAGTAAAGCTTCACAGTCATTTATAGTCAGTCACCTGTTTCTTCTTGTGTACTATCTATCTGTCCTCCTATAAGTCCATGTGCAACTTTTTTGGTCTCTCAATATTTGATTATCTTTTTATTGTGATTACTGTTGTTTTATCACCATTCTTATTATACCTATTATTAATTCTCTCAAATATCTTGATCACAGTTTCTTCTCGATCCACTCCTCCCAGTTCCTCCCTGCACCTGCTTTCACCCCCAGATCCACTCACTGCTCCTCCTGTTTTACCTGTTCAGGAAAGAGCAGTCCTCCCAGTGATATCAACTGAACATGGCAGAGCAAAAGTCAATAAGACTAGGAGCAAACCCTAATTCTAAAACTGGGTGAGACAACCCAGTAAGAGGAAAAGGGTCCCAAGAGCAGATAAAAGAGGCAGAGACACCACTTCATTGTGACTAACACCCCCAGTGTTACGAGTTTCACAAGAACAACAAATGGTGTTTTGCTCAATGTCTTTCTGGCTTCTCTCCCCTTTAAATAATAACACCTCTGGAGCTGCTATTTTCTTCTCCAGTTCTATAATTTCAATTATTGTCCTAACTGTACATGAGTGAAATCATTCATTATTTACTTTATGTGTCTATGTGAGCATGTGTGTGGGGGTGGGGTGGAGGTTAGTACTTTTGGAAAATAGAGGTAGAATTAGGTTGTCATTCTCTCTCTCTCTCTCTCTCTCTCTCTCTCTCTCTCTCTCCCTCCCTCCCTCCCTCCCTCCCTCCCTCAACCTCTCTCTTTTTCTCTCTTTTAATTTTTGCCACCTTCATTTTTGAGACCAGGTCTCTCATTGAACCTGAAACTCAAGGCTTTGGGTAGATAACTAGCCTCTGAGTCCACGTGCCTGTGCCTCCTTATCCCTGGGATCACAGGTATTCACTAGCACACAGCATTTTTATATGGAGCCTGGGGATCAAACTCAGGTCTTCATACTTGTGTGGTACTTCATGGCAGGTTTTTTACTAATGGAGTGTTACTCCAACCTCTCCCCCAAGAGCTGTTTTTCTAATATTGCTCACCAAGAAACAAAATTGACAACAGCCTCTCAAGAAAAATGACACAGAAGTAACAATGTACTCTTAGGGTCATTGTGTGTTTATTTGAGACACAATTGTGCTATGCAGCCCAGGCTGATCTCAAACTCACCATCCTCCTGTTTCAGCCTCCTGAGTTCCTCACCATGATCATGTTCTCCACCATGACCTGTTTGAAGTAATTTTTAATTTTCAAAATTTGAAATATTGTCCAAAGTGTCAGAAATGGAATAACCCACAAAATTATTTCTTGCATTTCTCATAGAATGTGTTTATATTTGTATTTAGTTTTAACTTTGTTTGTCTTTGAGATTAATATAGAATATTTATTATATATATTTCTTTGATCAGAATTAATTGAAAAAAAAAAAGATGTGAATGACAGTGAGAGCAGTTTTATTCCTGGTAATCTAGAACCAAAACCCTTTGAAATACTTTACTCTCGCCTGAACATATTTACTAAAACTGCCTTTGAGTTTGCTGAAAAATTTATGCCTTCACTAAGTTCCAGCACAAGACAGGTCTACATTAATTTATGGCCTAGAAAAAGCCAGAATTTATAAAGCCCACCAATCATTCTCCAGAGGAAAGGGAAGGATATGGAGAGAGATGACATCAAGAGTGTTATTCTCAAGTCAGACTTTTCTTCCACAAACAAGCAGTTGGGAAACTAGTTGATCTATTATTATTATTGTTGTTGTTGTTGTTATATTTAATCTTTTTTACAGTCCAGTCATTATCCCCCTCCCAGTCTGCCTTCTGATAGTTCCTTATACCATTGTTCCTTCTCCCCCTACCCCCCCACCTGTCTCCAAGAGGATGCTCCTAACCTTACCAGCCCCCCCCCACTCCTTGGAGCTTCAGGTCACTCAAGGGTTAGGTGCATCTTCTCTGATTGAACCCAGACCAGGAACCTCTCTGCTGTATATGTGTTGGGGGCCTCATATCAGCTGGTGTCTGCTGCCTGGTTGGTGGCTCAGCATCTGAGAGATCTCAGGAATCCAGGTTAGTTGAGACTGCTGATCTTCTCATGGGGTTACCCTTCTCCTCAGCTTCTCCTAGCCTTTCCCTAATTCAACCACAGGGGTCCCAGGCTTCACTCCATTGGTTGGGTGAAAGTATCTGCATCTCATATTTTTCATTCCAATACTCCTCCAGGCCTTTGTTCTTTGAACACATGTGACTTAACCTTGAATTAACCTGATGGGAAAGCAAGAGTGTAGTTATATTCTGTCACTGGATCTTATTGGAGATAGCTTTCTTTCTGCATATTTCAACTTTTTACCTTGTTTTTTGAGTCTTTTTTTTTGTGGCAGTAAAGTCATGAATTGAGCAACTGTTTGGCCTTCATGCTCTCTCCTAAGCTAGGTTCCCTGATACATGTGAGCCAGATGTCCATTCACAAACACAACCCCACAGTCTCTAGATTGAATATTGCACCATGTGTTTGTTATGAGTTTTGTTTTTTATCATCCAAAGTTTGTCTATGTTGTTCAATAGCATGTGCCAGGGATTCTAAAAATATTAGATCATATAAAATGACATCAATATGGAGATGCTACAAACATGGGTGACATCTTTGTCCCCTTTATAAATTCCAAATGAAGGAATCAATTCCAAGGGAATTAATACAACACAATTTTGCTTTTGTTCCAAATTTAATTAAAACCCTAAAAGCACACATCATGTTTACTTGCTTTCTCTAATGTTGCCAAAGTGCTCCAAATTCTTGGATTCCATCAACTTAATTCAGGAGCTACATTCTGGGAAACATTTTACTAGCGTTGGTATAGTGATTTCAAAGGCTCAGCAATCATAGATGTCAAGTGGCAACTCTCTTAAGAGCCTGTCTTTCTCATAGGCAAGTAAACAGCAGGACGTAAGAGATTTGGTTTAGATAGTATTCCTTCATTGGGTATGTTTTCGAAAATAATTTTACAGACTTTAGACAATTGTCCCGTGTCAGGCTATTATCTCAGAACACAATAGAAGGTCTTGACAAAGCCCGTAGTAACAATTGGATGGTATTTGATGAAAGGGGGTGTGATATTTAACTGGTCACCTTGGACAGACTGAGAATCACTTAAGAGGTAAACCTCTGGGCTTGCCTGTTAGCAGTCATCTGTATTAAGTGAACTGAAGTCTGAAGAGCCACCCTTACTATGGGCGGCACCATTTCTAGGGTGTGGAGTCCAGATTGAATAAAAAGGACAACGAGAGCTTAGTATCGGAATTCATCTCTTTTCTTCCTCACAGCAGACACAGTGTGACTAACTGCCTCAAGCTCCCATTGCCTTAACCTCTCTGCCAAGATGGGCTGTACCCTTGAACTAAGAGCAAAAGTAGACCTTCCTTCCACTGCTTTTCTCACAAATTTTGGCAGAACAACATATAGCGTCTAATACAGGGCACATGAACACAACTTCAGCTTCACTACTACCAAGAGGTAATGCAGAATCATGAAGATTAAAGGGAAAACATTTCTTTTCCATGGGTCCATTATGAAGGAAGCCATATTATGAAAACATCTGTGGGTTAGTAAGATCTATTTATCAATGCATTACCTTATTTTCCTTTGGCTGATTTGAATAAATAGTATAATGAAATATTTTGTAGAGTCAGCGAAGGCAGACAAATTATTTTGTTTATTGTTATTATGTGATGGGAGGCATGTGTGTGTCCATGGCATGCATGCAGAGGTCAGAATATAACTTTCACAAATCCTTTACCTCTTCCCACAGTGGAATATGGGGAAAGAATTTGATTCATAAAGCTTTCACAGCAGCTATGTTAACCTAGTGAGCTATCTTGCCCACCCCTGGCTGGTTTCTGATCTGAGAGATCTTTCAGTCTTTCATCACTCTGTGGGATGTGCTGTTACTTACAGGTTTTCCTTAGATTCCTTATCGCAATGAGGAAATTATTTTCAACTCTCATATTGCTTTTTTAAAGTAAAATAAATTAATCATATTATAGTTCTATATCTCAAAAGTATGATATGTGTCTTACTGTACTAAATAAAGGTATTACAGTATTTCATTCTCTTCTGTAGACTGTAGATGGAAAATCAGTTTCCTGTCATTTCCTGAATTCTTGCTTAGCTTCTCCTTCCTTCATTTTCAAGCTAGTAATAACAGGTACAGTCTTTCTTACATTGCATCGCTTCAACCTCCTCTTTGGTCTTTTAAACTTTTTGGATCAGATTTATTAAGATCCAGTGGGAAAGTAGAAATTGTACATATTTTACTATATACATATGTATGATAAAATGAATATTCACCTAATCATGGCCTCTAATATTCACTAATCTTTGTAATAACAACATTAAGATCTGGGTATTTAATGGTTTTAAAGCATATAATACATGATATAACTATTGTTACCATGTTATACAGTGGATCTCCAGAATGCATAAATCCTGTGTATCTGAAAACTTGTGACCTGTGACAAAGAAATTACACCTGCATATCTTGCCTCCAGCCTTGACAACCATCATTCTCTTTTGCTATGGGTTCAACTTTAAAAACAAACAAAACAAAACTCCTCACCGCATATATTGCTGAGATCATGCTGTGTTTATTTTGCCACACTTCCCTTAGTTTACATAGTGTGATGGCCAAGCCAACAGGTTCATCTATGTTGTTTTAAAAGATTTTCTTTCTTTTTAAAAAAGATGAGTAGTATCATTTTTTTGTTATGGCTGATAGCCACAATGATACACAAACACTCTCTCTCTCTCTCTCTCTCTCTCTCTCTCTCTCTCTCTCTCACACACACACACACACACACACACACACACATACACACACACTCTCACTCTCTCTCACATACCTCAATCACTCTCTCACACACACTCACTCTCTCAAACACAAAACTCTCTCACACACTCACTCTCTCACATACTTTCTCTTTCACATACACACTTATGTTCTCTCACATACTCTCTCACACATACACTCTCATACACTGTCCTTTACACACACTTTCTCACAACACTCTCTTTCACATACTCTCACACACACTCATTTTCTTTCTCGAGTACAAAACTCTCTCACTCTCACACACTCTCTCACACATACACTCATTCTCTCTCACACACACTCACTCGCTCTCTTACACACACTCTTACACTATTACCCAAACACTCTCTCATGCACACTCTCACACTCACCCTATCACATATACATTCATTCTCTTTCACACACACCTACACTCACACTCACACTCTCTCACACACACACACACTCATTCTCTCTCTCACACACACCACATCACATTTCACTTTCTAGAGACTCCATTTAAAAAATATTTTTAGAATGATTATTTTATTTTGTATGTGTGTTTTGCTTGCATGTATGAACGTACTTCATGTGCGTCCTCAGTCTCTGGTGCCTTCAGAAGCCGGGGGAGGGCATCAGATCCTCTGTAACTAGAGCTATGGGTGGTTGTAAGCCATCATGTAAGTAGTGGAAATCAAACCTGGTTCCTCTGCAAGAGCAACCAGTGCTCTAAACAGCTGAGCTATTCTTTCAGCCTCCTTTGAGATACACTGAAGTTTATTGTTTGCTATAATAAATCATACTTCAGTGAATATAGGCATGTAGATATCTATCTCCTTGTGGTAGTGATTTTATTTTCCTTGGTTGTCCACCCAGAAATAGGTTTGCTAGATCACATGATCATCTGTTTTGAGTTATTTAGGATCCTTATAAACATTTTCAAAGTGAACGTGCTAAAGGTTCTCTTTCCTTCATACTCCCATCAGCATACATCATCTCTTGTCTTTTGGTTTGTGATTAACGTATGCTAGATGATGCTAAGGGTGTGCTTTAAGTTCTCATCAACTTAGTGATGATGAGCCACCTGTTTGTTGAGTGGATATGGATATGGATATGGATATGGATTTGGATATATGCCAGCTGGCCTTTTTTGTGTCTTTTGAGAAATGCATATGCATATATAGGTACTCTGACCAAGTTTCTTTAGCTCTTTTTATGTTTTGGATACTAACCCTTATCAGAACATTTTTAAAAAATTATTTCTATTGATGTGTATTATTGGATTGTGGTGTTTTTGTGTTCCATGTTATCTCCAGGTTCCTTCTTTGATTCTAACTCTGTAACCACATTTTTACCTTGTGCTCCTTGCTAGTAACCTACTGTGTGTTCTTGGTTGCATTCCATTGGTTTTGTTTCTTGGAGCCATTAAAACAACAAAACAGAACAAAACAAAACAAAACAACATCAATAACAACAAAGAATGCTAATGCAGGTAGTCCAGCTCTCCCTTTCTCTTCCCAGGGTTGCTGTTGTGAATTACATTTGATTGTTTAATGACTTTTTGTTTTTTATTTTTATAAAAGGTACTGCATTATATTCTCTGTTGTAAGGTCATTGAAGTCTTTTCTACAAGCCTTTTAAGGAATGCTCGTGATTTGACAATTTTTAAAAAACTATTTAAAGGCAATGAAAAGATATAAAAGAAAAGGAAAAAAGAAGAGGGTGAGGATTCTTCTCGGAGTCACTGTCCACTGGTTCTAAGCTGTACTCCTTCATTTATTCAAGTTACCAAGAACTCAAGCTTAGGTTTTGCTACTTGAATACCTGCAACCGTGTGATCAGGCAGAAGTAAAGACTCGAGTTTGCTCTTTGTGTGTGTGTGTGTGTGTGTGTGTGTGTGTGTGTGTGTGTGTGTGAGAGAGAGAGAGAGAGAGAGAGAGAGAGAGAGAGAGAGAGAGGCATCTTCTAGGTTCTCAAATATAACTAGTGAAAGCACTTTACTTTTCTCAGTCTTCAGATGCTCCTCCTGTCTTTTTCCTTGCCCCATCTCCTTTGCGGGGGGGGGGGGGGGGGGGGGGGGGGGGGGGGGGGGGGGGGGGTGGGGTTTTGGGGGAGGGTCTGGTACTTAGTCTGTTGGAACAATTTATAATGATTTTTTATGTGTATTGGTGTTTTGCCTGTACATATGTCTATGTACCACATGTGTGTAGTGCCCTCAAAAGTCACAGGAAGGCACCAGATGCCCTGGAACAAGTTACACATGGTTGTAAGCCATTGTTTCTGCTAGAAACCAAATCCTGGGTCCTCTTCAAGTGCAATACGGTCTCTTAACCCTTAGCTCTCTCTTCAGCCTCAGTCCATTATTTCTTTCACCAATCAGTGTTTATTGATGCTGGCAAATGTCACTGAGGGGGGAGGCTATCGAATCCTAAAGCTCTAAGGGAGGGAATCAAGATCAAGTCCCTTAGCAAATCTGTCATGGATTTGTCACAGAGAATGAACTGTACAACCTCACCTCTCTCTCTCATAAAGAATAGCAATGTTAATGGCATTCTTTTAGTATTATCAGGCATGTACACTGACATCTCAAGGTCAGCTCAGACCTAGGAATTAAGGGACTATAAGGGACATGTAAGTAATAATGCGCCAATAATCTGCTATGATGTAGCAGCCTTCTTTTTCCCTTATAGACTCCCTTGGTGGTAATATATGTATGCTACATATCTATTAATTATGGTTTTTTTTAAAAGCCTCCACAAAATCACTACCTTAACTATTTTCAAATGTAGAGTTCATTATTGTGAAGTACATTCATGCTGTGAAACACATCTCCAGAAAATTTTAATTTGGCTAAAGTGTAATTCTGTTAATAAATATGGCTTGGCTCAGCCAGTAAAGGTACTGGCTGCAGGCCTCAGTTGCATTGCCAGGTTCCGCATAGTGGAAGGAACCAACTGAATCCTGAACCTTGTCTTTCTGACCTCCAGACACATACTGTGACACATGAACGACGATTGCCCCCAGCCCCAGACCCAACAGAAAATCAAAACATAAAATGCAAGAAAGAAATCAAAGAAACAAACCACCCGCCTCATTCCCCACTTCAGCTTCTGTCACTTTCTCTCTACTCTTTACTAGAGGATGAATCCTCTTAGATTGCATATGTATATGGGTCAAATCATGCCTCTGCGTTACTTCATCTTGAAATCCATCATTCTTTTTTGGCATGTGACGGGGGGGGGGGGGGTGTCTCCTTATCAGTCTTTCCTGCTTATTTCTTGACCCTGCTTTGGTCTGTGGGGGTAGGTTTGAGCGAGCTGCTAGGAGCTCAATGCCTATTCCTTTTAAACAATACCGTCTAGAGCAGTGATTCTTAACCTGTGGGTCTCAACTCTTTTGGGGGTTGCATATCAGATATTCTGCATATCAGATATTATAATTTATAACAGTGGCAAAATTATGGAAATGAAATAATTTTATGGTTTGGGGTCACTACAACGTGAGCATTAGGAAAGTTGAGAACCACTGGACTAGAGAGAAATTTCACTGGAATATGATCGCTTCCATGTGTCATCTCACTAGAAACTAATTAAAAAGGACAAAAACCTGTATGTTTATGGAGCCAGAATAACAACAGCTAAAATAAACTCACTCCTTTCAGCTCTACCTGGGAAGAGCATGAAAACACATTCCAAGAACAAACCCATGCTTTAAAGAAACTGAGGTCACTCTTGTATTAATTTCTTGGAGTTTTCTCACAAGCACTCAGAAATACCCCTCCACAACTCCATTCTTGGACTGTGTTCCCACAGTTTCTTATTTGAGATGTTTGTCTCATGACAACATGAACATTTCTATAATGTTAATACAAAATGCATTAATGAATTTAGAGATTTGAGGGAATGGGTCCGAGGGGGGTTACAAGATCAAATCTACATGTGTATATGTGGTTTGTGAGTTTGTGTTCCTATGATTAAACATCATGACCAAAAGACTTGGGGAAGAGAGGCTTTACCTGGTTTATATTTCTATGTCACAGTTCACCATGGAGGGAAGTGAGGGCAGGAACCCGTGTTGAATCGGTGTGGTAGGAACCATGGGGAAATGCTGCTTATAGGGTTTGTCTCCATGACCTGCTCAGTCTGCTTTCTTATATACCCCAGGAATTCCTGCCCAGAGGTGGCACTGCCCATATTGGGATGGGCCTTTCCAAATCTATTATAAAGACTTGCCTACAGACCAGTCTGTTGGAGGTAATACCTTCAATTGGGATTCCCTCTTCCTATGTGTGAAGCTGACAAAATTTAACCAGCATGTTTTATGTTTGTATGTGTATGAGGTGCCCTTGTGTAAGTGTGGACTGTAGAGCTGTACTGTCCATTAAATATGGATGAGTTAGCGCTTTATAGTTTATATGGAATATTCATTTGAAGTTTAGCTAGGAGGTGATAGACTATGTCAAAGGTTTGATGGCTGTCCGGGATCTCATAATCCTTCCCATTAAAACAAACAAACAAACAAACAAACAAACAAACAAACAAAAGCTAAAACAGCAAATGCATGACACCAGTGTGATCATGGTATGGTTGGTTGTTTACATTTAGGGGGAACATCTTTATGAGTTTTAACTAAATGGTCATAAAATATTCCATTTATAATTTCAGCATAGAAACCCTTAAAAGAGTTTCTGATTTCACACTGGTTGTTAGATTATGAGAGTCTGCACTTGAGATGATAAGCTTGTTGATAAGAGTTGTTTTGATTTAATGTACCACGTACAATTGATCATATTTATATCTTATTAACTAAAAATGACTGGCTAAAGTTCACATAGAAGAAGGATTCTATGTGAATAAAAATGAGTGAATTATGCACTTTAAAAAAGTTTATGTATATGGTTAGATGGATGAGAAGTAAATCTTCATTTGATTTTTAGTCATGTGTATGTGTGTATGTCATATATGTTTAGGTACCTGTGGGGACCAAAAGAGTGCATTAGATATCTGAAGCTGGAGTTACAGATGGTTGTGAGCTGCCAAAAAAAGGTTGCTGGCAACCAAACTTGGGTCCTCTGAAAAAGCAGCAAGTGCTCTTAACCACTGAGACACCTCTCCAGCTCCAAGAATAAAATTTAATGTCTAGTTAAATATGTGTAATATACTGTTAAATATGTATAATACTAGTGTTTTTACTATGTAGCATAGGTTAGCTTAGAACTTATTCTGTAGTACACACAGACTTGAATTCATCGTCACCCTGCCTGTCTCTGAAGTGTTAGGGCTATAGGTTTGCAACACCGTACCTGAATTACTAGTTTCTTAGCAGTAAGTTAAGAATGTAGTACATACACAGGATTACATTATAATTTACTAATACTTATAGTACTTAAAAACAACTTGTGTGCTTCATATAGAAGAATCAGTTTATAACTTAATAATTTCAGCTTTTAGTTGCTAATGATAAAGCTTTTAGCTTCTTTGACTCATATGGAGATCATTTCTCAATTTTTTTTTTTTTATTTCTGGCACCAAAGTATAGGTTACAAGTGCTCTTCATTTGATTAGATTATTTTCGAATAGGCTCGTGAGTGGTGTAAGAATGATAACAATAGGGACACAAAGGGACAAAATTTGTCCATTACTAATGAAGGGTGCTATGATTGGCTTCTGATTCATTTAAATATCATGTCAGCTACAAGAATTCAAACTATGGGCTTGCTGGAGAGAAATATACTTCATTGTGTAGGAATGACTGCAAGAAAAAGACTGAGACTATTAAGTGTGACTAATACATCCCTTATTTAATAGGGATAGATTATACTATAGGAGATAGCATTCAGACTTAACATTGGGAGGTGGGCTATGAGAATCTGTGGGTACATAGTTATTTTGATCTCCTAGATAAGATCAATGTAAGCGATATAGAAGTAGAGACAGGAAGCTAAGGCTATCAGTAATTTTTTTAGTAGAGGTAACCCCTTTTCTACTCCAGAGGCTCCAAGTGCTTCACATCCCTCCAAATAACAACATGGTCAGGACTCACACAGCAATAGCCAAATCCTACTTCTCATACCAACTTCTTAGTTGACTGCTGTGATACAACACTTGCTGTGATAAAACACATACTTTTATTCTTGAAAAAACATTGATTTTCCATTTCCCCATTTACGACTTAATCCCATGTAGGAATTCTGACATGTTCTGTATTAGACAATCTCCATCATCAGTTTTGATTCCTGTTTTGTTGAATTTTTCTTGAGAACTGATTTATGAGTATTTTTAGGATTAATATTTAATTAGGGTTATTAGTGTTAGAACTTGGTTGTGGTATTATATTGAATTTTGGTGGGCCTTTTTAGCTTTGATGTTTTTAACAGAAGGATATTTGAATTCTTTGGGTATTCAACACCAATAGCTACTTGGTATCCTGAAACTTGCAGATCTTTTGTATTAATTTGTGATTACTGTTGTATCTTTTAATTGATTTGTTTATCATTGTGTGAGTAATTGTGAGATTTAAAGTGTTACCTTTAAAAACTAGGTTTTATTTCTGGTTTTAAATATCTTTATTATTTCTCTCAGAATTTCATGCAATGTATTTTAGTCATATCCATATCCAACTCCTCCCAGATCTTCCCAATGCCTCCCCCGACTCACCCGACTTCCTATTTTGACTAAGAGGTTGTTTTTTGTTTCAGCCCAAATACTCTTGGGTATAGGACAGGCCCCTGGAGTGTGAGTGACCTGTCAGAGGTCAAACCCTCAAAGAACAAAACAAAATAAAACAAAACCAAACAAAACAAAATGAAACAAACAAACAAAAACCCCTGATTTTTTTCTTTCTGGCAACGATTAGATGCCAATAGTTCCTTAACTAGCAGTGAAAATTCATGCCCACCAACTTAAATTCTGTAATGAGAGTTTTGTGTGGTTTGAGCTTGTGAAGGTGTTGTGTATGCTACCATATTTGTGTGTGTGTGTGTGTGTGTGTGTGTGTGTGTGTGTAAAACATTTCTTATGTATCTAGAAAACACTTTTCATATAGTCAACACATTTTATATAGTCTCTTACAATCTCTTCTTCTCTTCTTCCAAGATGATCTCAGCCTTGGGGCAAGCAGTATGATAAGGATGTTTATGGATTTCTTTAAATTTTATTTATTTATTTTAAATTTCTATTACTTTTAATGATATGTAGAGGTGTGTATCTGGTTCTGGGTATGTCAACACAAGGACAAGTGCTTGAGAAGGACAGAGGCATCACACACCCTGGACCCTCCCTATGTGGATGGTGAGAACCAAACTCGGGTCTTCCGCAAGAGGAGCAAGTGCTGTTACACTCTGAGCTATCTTTCCAGCCCTGTACACTTTTGTTCCAGAGTTTTATACAAGCACACAATGTGTATTGATCAAATTCCCTCCCCTTTCTCTCCCATCCTCTTCACCACTTTCCCTCTGAATTTCATGTGCTCATTTTTTTTTGTTTTTTGTTTTTTTTTTTTTGTTTTTTGTTTTTTTGTTTTTTGAGACAGGGTTTCTCTGTGTAGCCCTGGCTGTCCTGGAACTCACTCTGTAGACCAGGCTGGCCTCGAACTCAGAAATCCACCTGCCTCTGCCTCCCAAGTACTGGGATTAAAGGTGTGCGCCACCACTGCCCAGCATTCATGTGCTCTTATTTTGAATACACTGACTTCATTTAGTACTGCCTATATGGACATGGATGTAGAACCACCTACAAGGGCATGAATAGGCTTTCGGGAGCAGTATCCCTGGAGAAAACCGACTCATTATCCCAAGTAGCCATCAATCTCAATAGCTTCTCAGCCAGAGTGGAACTTTAGGAACAGCTAGTGTGACTGTTTTGATTTTATGCAGGGCTTGTGCATGCAGCCACAGCCACTGAGAGTTCATGTATGCAGTGGTGCTATCGTAATTAGCAAAGAGATTTTCACAGCATATGCCCACTACCTCCAGCTCTTACAATCATTCTACTCTGTATTTTGATTTAGTGTCGATATTATAAATGATAGTCAGCAGTGAATAACTGTTGGGAAGGGTACTAAGAGATTAGAGATAGCTAAGTAATAATACTTAGTATTATAATAAGTAATAATAATAAGTATTATTACAAGGGTCACAAAATTTAAAGAATTAAAGTCTAAAATTAAACTTACATTAGCATTAATTATTTTTAAGGTAAGCAAACAGGTTATATTAATGTCACCTAGCTTAAGCATATAGTGTGTATAAAAATATTACAGAATTGTACTATAATATTTGAGACTTTCACATTCTCTCACCACTGAGTCATTCCCTTATCCAGGGTAATTTCTAGTCCTGAAACCTTCATTCTTGGTATTATTTACAGACATGCCACTTATTAAGCATCCTCATTGTTGCTTTGCTCTATCTTTTCTGAGTTCAGGTACATGAATACTTGCTATTGTCTTAGTTTCCTACTGTACTCAGTAAAGTAGCATGCTGTAGAAGTTTATGACCTGAGAGCTGTACGATCCACCATGCAGCCTTGATATGTAGCAGAGCACCTAAGTTAGTATAAGCCTGCCCTGTCATTTTCAAAATGATGTGCCCGATAACATATTTTCAAGTGCATATCCTCATTGCTAAATGATTTATGTATCATATTTTTAAAATCCTCCCGTCCAACTATAAATATTTCGGTCAAACTGTATTTTTTTTTTTCATTAGACTCAGTATTCCCAAAGAATTAACTTTGAGAAATTGTTTCTACCACGTTTGTTGCTTCAATGAATGGCCTTTGCACTGGGGTTCCTTAGTCAAGCTTCAGAGAGCCTACTCAGACACGTACATTTCAGCTACATGATGATGAAAATCGACATCATAACTGTGTATAATGAATTGTGTTACTTAATGTCCTTCTGTACTGGCTGATTCTGTCACCCTGCCTAAACAAGTGTATTAAATAAAAGGAAAATGGGGAGACACTCATTCAATAAGAAATACAACCTAATTTTCATTAAAGGGAGCTTCTGTAAGGTGAAGGGCGTGGGAAGGAAAACTAGTTCCTTCTCCCAGTAGAAGACAAACATTGAGCTGATACAGTCTACACTGAATATGTATGGTATTACAAATGAGGTTCATTTGAACTGCACACACAGCTAAAAATGTGGTTAGGTCCAAGCACTGATTTTTTTTTTATATGAGCATTAGCTTTGCTAACATTTATTTTTACAAAAGCTCACATCCATTTAGGATTACCAAGTCACTGGCTTTGGATTTTGACTTTGCACTGTACACATTCAACTACACATATTCTTATTTCGCTTAAAGAATATTTCTCTGATTCATTGCTAAATCCCCAGCTGCTTGGACATCTACTTTCAGCAGTTTCAAATTACTGCTCTTGTCCAGCTGAAGGTTCAGATGATTTTATGTATTAAAGATTCACATGTTTGCTGAGCAAAATGGTACATACATGTATTCACAGCACTCCCCAAAGCAGGAAGAACAGTGGGATCAGAAGTACACAGTGAGCCTTAAATAAATTTTGAGTTCCAGGTCAGTGTGGGCTATGTGAAATCATGTCTCAAAAAGTTTATCATATCCATCTTTATGGAATTGCATGTCTCAGCATCCCATTCTTTCCTTGTTTGGATACAGATACACAGATATATAATCCTTTAAATATTGTATATGATCTCCATGCAGTTTGGCAGACCCCTAAGTAAAATCTGGTTTTGAAATTGAGCAGTCTTCATTTTTTAATTTTAATTTTATTTTTTGAGAAGTCTTCTTTTAACTGGAGGGTCACCTTTACACAATGGCTAGGTTAGATGACAAAACAGGCTTTTCCCTCAGATTAAAATCTTATGCTAAGGATCCAACTTGGGACAAATTTACAGCCTGCCTTAACAGCCATAAGTGCTTTAAAAGCCACATAGTCTGGAAGCAATGTGAAGAAGCTAATTTCATTGTTTTCCACAGACCAAATACCATATGATGACCTATTCAAAGGGCAGAGATGTCTCAGTTCAGCATATGGCAAAAGATAAATGACATCTCTAAAGGGATCAGGTGCCCCAGTCTTTACATCAAACAGAGTACCCAGCCATTAGCTAATGTGAGGAAATCTGAGACTCTCATTTTCAAATAGAGAGAGCCTATAAGCTTAATACTAAGAGATAAAAGTGTACAAGAGTCTTTGAGTACTGGTGCCACACATCTTTAATCCCAGCACTCGGGAGGCAGAGACAGGCAGATCTCTCTGGTCTACAAAGTGACTTCCAGCACAGCCAGGGTTACACAGAGAAACCCTGTCTCTAAACACAACTACAAGAAGTATATTAGAATACAGATTTAGGATTAGATTAGGACACAGAAATAGCTTCCTAGGAATACTGAAGGGGCAATATGTTGGAACCCAAGGGACACAGTATTATAGTGTACATATAATGCATTTTCCCAGATCATAGAGTCGACATACTATATGGTATGGTATGTCACAATACACTCTTCAAAGCTATATGGAAACTATGGGGGTTGACAGATTATGCATATAAATGGAATGCTGGAAAATTTTAGGCAGGGTCCAAAAGCAGTTTTGTTAGATATGAAGCATAAATTATTGGGAAGATTTTCTTTTAAAATAATACAAAAATCAATCATGAAAGTGGGCATTTATTTAGAATGAAAACTTATAACAAGAGTTAAATGCTGACAACACTTACAAGTCTTAAACAAATTGTGTGTGCATATACATATATTAATTTACACAAACACCACAATGTTTCTATATAACTAAAGTGAAATGAACATCTAAAGTGAAGGATATGATAGTTTTATTTTAAAGCAAATACCAAAATTCTGCAAATTGTACATAAACACAGAGCTGTGTGAGATGAAAACAAAAGAGCTCAAGAGTGAAAGTTGTCTCACTCTATGAGGTAAAAATGGAAATCGGTTTGTGTTAAGCCCTTAGTACATCTTTTCACATCAACTTTCTTTTTAAATATACTAGCTTTTCTAAGATTTAGTCTTACAAAAAAAATCTTGTTTCAAGTAACAAGAATGACTAACTTTGTATACATCATAACCATATACAGAATAACTGCCACATGTAGCAAGCAAAGAACTTTTGCTGTATGTAATGTTTTTCCAATTTTCCAGTTTCTGGTCCATCTAGTAGGTTGGAATGATTTACCAGTTGGCATTTATGTTATTGGAACCAATTGGAACCGTTCTAGAAATAAGCCAGATGCTAAAGCTTGCTTGGTTTGAGACAAATGACTTTACATTTGGAGAAAGGACTCTGAACACAGTGCTTGTTTTTCTTAGTTTATATCAAACTAGATGGATTTGAAGCAGCAACCCTGGACTATAGAGTGGTTAGACTATTGACACATTAATTTTCACTGTTCTACATGTGCTCAAATTGCTATATTAAGATCTACTCATGATAATGAAGATAGCCAGAAGTTTATCTGTTTTAGGAAGTTATTCAGCATTGAAAGACAGACACTCCTCAAACTGGAATTTCAGAGAAGTGTAGAATGAACAATCATTTTCTGCATGCTGAGATGTTATACACATACACACACAGAGATAGATTACACGTGGATAACCCATTTACTTTTTAATTTTAGATTGTTTTCTTGCAGAAGCAATTGTGGTTAGTTACATATGTGGCAAATTTTAATCTATCTTTGGTTCTATGATTTAGAGATATCTTTCCCAAAAATAAATAGGCATGACAGGAAAAATAAATTGGCTATCTTAAGAGAAAAGTCAGTACTTTATAAAAAAAAATTGACCAAAAAATATATAACTGGCATTTGTTTTAGACATCTTTTCTTCTTTAGACATCTTCTCTTGCTTAAAATCTAACACCAGTGCAGTTTTATTGAACTGAATGTGCATAATGTATTTACCTATACAGCAAAGACACAAAAATATCATAAAACAAAATAACAATTTTCCCCTAAAGTTGCCTAAGAATTATGCATTCCAAAATATATTAGAAAGTCAAACTGCTAAAAAATATACTGATGAAGCTAAATCTGAAGAAGCAGAAGAAAATAAAGGTGGATGTATCAGTAACTGCAGATCACACAGATCTTCACAAAATAAAAGAACTTAGAATTCAAAGACCCTCCCTTCATTTTCAGAAAATATGTATGTGTTGGAACTTTTAGAAGATTACTTTTCCAAAGCTTCATCTAGCTTCCATTTTGGTTTTAACTCTTGGCAGAATTAATGACCTTCGTTTGGCAATGACCTGCGTCTCTTTTCAAATAGGATTTTGGAATCATATAATTCTCTCTCCCTACAGCCGAGGGATGGTCCCTTTAGATACTTTGCTTCAGCTGCCTCATAATCTAAGCCATCAACAGCAGAAATGGAGCAAATAATTGCTTCTGGTAGAAGAACTTCCAAAACGAACCTAATTTTGTCATCTTTTATCAGAGTCAGCATCTTCGGGTCAATTTGCTTATACATTTCTTGTAGATATTTCACTACCTCATCCAGTTGATCTTCATCTTCAAAGTAGGTTTCAATACAGGGTGTGAAGCTCTTTGCATTCAGAAATGATTTCAGCCACTTGGATTTTTTTGTGCCCTTTAAAATGCCCAGGAGGTGGTCCTCTGTTCCTTTGGCATTGACAATGAAATCTACCAGGTTCTTGTTAGCTCGGTCCCGAGCAGGCTTCATGCGGTCAGGGAGAATTTTATGGAAAGATATTCTCTTGGCGTGGGATGCCACAGGCAACTGCTCCCCTGCACCGTCATTGTGTAGCTTTGGAAATATATTTCTGAAGGTATTTTGCTTGATGATCTTCCTGACTGGATAACTGATGTCAGCAGCGTAATACTCAAAGAATGAGCCGCTGAAAGAGCCACAACCTAGCCTAACTCGGTAGTCACAAATCAGTGACACACACCAATCAATACTCTCCCGGTACTCCTCCCTGGCTTTCTCCACTAGTGCCTGTTTCTCTTTACAGTCATATTTTTTCAGCCTTCTCAAAGATACTCTAACGCCTTTCTTTTGAGGACTCATGTCTGCCTCAATCAAAAGCACACTCGCTTTCCTCTCTTTCCGCCTAATGCTTTTGATCACTGCTGGCCAAAATGGGTATTTTTGATATTTAAACCACACTATCATTCCGGTTTCAAATGCACGTGTCTCATAACGGAGAATGAAACGTGGAAGGTCTTCATCGTCGTCCTCATCATCATTTTCTAGTGCAGCTGCACAGGCAGGATTTAGAGACAAAAGCTTGCCAGAAGCTCGGGCTTCTTCCTCAAGATCTTCTAAATCAAGTCTCTGAAGTAGTAGATCACTGTTGACTGTATCACGGGTAGGAAGGGAAACCTGATAGTCCCCTGAGCATCCTGCAGTGGCTGTCTCAGCTCCTACATCTGATTCTACAGAAGACTGATTTTGGCTGGCATAGGAGCCTGGATTCTGATTTGATGGGCCCTCTCCAGGATCTTCCACAATATTCTCTGCAACAGTAGAGCATTCAGAGGAAACAGCTGGGGCTTCTGAGGGGATGTCTTGGGACTCCTGTTTGGGTACAGCGAGATCTTCTGATGAGGGGACGAATTTTTCTTCTTTAATATATTCACTTTCTTCTTTGAGTGATAAATTCACAGGCATGATTGCTGAGATGTCAATCTTTTTCTTTTCTTCTTTTTTATCATCATCATCTGAAAATGAAGGGTACGTTTGGCAACAGCTTAAGTTTTCTGGTGACTTCGTTTCCATTTCAGTTGGCACACTCTCACTGGCTGTGCGCACCTGCAACTTATCATCAGACAGGGAATCATCACTCTCTGAGCATAGTAACATGGAAGACGAGTCTTCCTGGAGGTTGCTTTCAAGTTTCCGGAACTTCTTATGAGGAGGTGAATCAGGCGGCTGTTCCGGCCCATTTTCAGATGCTGTAGCGGTATGTTCTCCTGACATGCTTGATTGGCTCTGATCTGTTCTTTCTTTCACGATTTCCAGTGCCATTTTCAGTGATCTTTCATAGGCTGTCTCCTCTCTAGGGGTAACGCTGACCTCTGACTGCACTGCTAGAGAGGATATAATGGCTTCAACAGCAGATCTGGTTAGGACTTTTGTGTCTTTGCTTTCCACGGTAATTTTCTCATCCAGTGAAAGTATTTCAACTTCTATGGACAATGTCTTTTTCCTCTTACTGTCTGATGGACTACCAGACCTATCTAAAACTTTTGCTGGCCATAACTGGTCTTTCCAATTACATAGGACATATTCACCATCCATTATGATTTAGAGTAGTGTGCCAAGTAGTTAGTATTACAGACAAAGAGATTGGCTAGCCTTGTGGCTGCAAATACAAGTGCTATCAATACACCAGTCTTATTAAAGTGTCTTTTTGATTTAGAACCACAAAGAGTTTATGGCTTATGTGCACCGTTTTCTTCCACAAATATGTCCCCAGTATTCTTGAACATGTTGTTTGAATAAGAGAACTCTGGAAGATACTGAAATAGAATGAACACTATTAACAAAGAAAAGTAACTTGCTGAAGCACAAGTCAAGCAAATGCAAACAAACTGAAAAGAACTGTGTTCAATGAGAGACCAGAGAGGTCTCTCATTGCAGCTTAATGGGTAGGGAGGTAATAATACCAGAAAATAAACTTGCATGATAATCCCAATTAAAGAACTATTATATTGTTGCTGAAGAATATGCATCAGTAAAAGTACTGTAGCTGTATGCTAGGGAATTTATTTATGTAATCAGATACTTTGATACTCTCATGTATCTGGTATTTCACCTGTGGTAGTGAATCTTCAAATTTAGGATCCATGAGGATCATAAGGGGGGTAGGGGGGTGGCTCACTGAATGTTCAGCTCCATTCTCAAAGTCTTATTCAGAAGTTTCAGAACAAGCTAAAAAAATGTAATTCTACTAAGTTCTCAAATGCTTCTGTTTCCATAAAACTAAAAGGCAATGAGTGAGTTGAGCATATATATGGCTTTACCTCAAACTCTTAAGTGAATTATGTTAATACAAAAGTTGCTTTGAAATTCAAATGTTACAGATGCAAAGCAAGAAGCCAAACCAAGTATTCTTTAAGACATCAATGTTTTCAAATGTAAAGTATTTCCTGAAATGGGAAGAGTCTTACTTACCCTCTGTCGGGTGGACTGGTGGGTAGTCTTGCAGTGTGATAGCCAACTATCTCGGTCCTCACGCCAGCTGACTTCCAAGTAGGCCTTCTATCCTATAGGGCACGTATGTAGTTATACTGCCTTTCTTGGCTCAAGTCCGATCACATGCACCTCTGATATTAACAGAGGCTGTACAAAAGAAAGACAAGAAATCTAATCAATAAAGGGAAGAAGTGTTAAAAAAAAAACCCAAACAAATCCTGCCTACCCAAACTAACAGGCATGCCTTTGTGAAACAAGGGATGAGATGAGACATAGTCATTAATGCAGATGTCATATTTGTTTTCTCCTGTGTTCTTTCAAGATGAAATATTCTTTGCCCTTCATGCTGAAATGGATCTCACTCTAGAGAAGTGGGAGGTGAGGCATGAGGGAAGGAAGGTAACAAATTAGCTTGTGTCTCCTATGAATCACAATATTTAGATTTTCTGATAGAATCTCCCATAATCATCATCTGAATTCCTTATTTAAGTGCAGTTGTTTTCAATGGAATGAGTTATGTGGCACACTGTGTCTCACAGTCTTATTATATATATATATATATATATATATATATATATATATATATATACCCCAGTATCACTGTTTGGTTTGTCTGCTTTATAAAAAATGGTTCCCTGAAGGAAATTTAGGCTTTCTGGTGCCTTTGCCATCTTGTGACCAGTACCAGAATTGCAGCCTGTTTGTGATATAGGCAGGGCCTTAACACAAGATCTTTCTTATGGGAGGACAGAAACTGCACTAGAAATTCTGGAGGTGTTTTGTTTTGTTTTTTGCAGGAGAGGAGTGGGGTTGAGACTTCTTTATGCTAAATATAAGTGTTTAGAGCTAGGAATGTGACTTAGCATTAGAGTGCTTGTCTGGCACATTTAAGATCCTGGGTTTGATTCCCAGTACCAAATAAACTTAAGAACATTAAATAAAGTACATGTAAGGGTTTGTAGTACAGGGTAGAAATACGGTGATGTTTTCACCACAGTATTTCTGTTGATCCAGAGGTTTATTAAATTAAAACGATACAAAATATGTCTACATATAAAAGTACAACTTGACACAAATGTCTGCCATTAATATTCTTCTTCTAGAATTTTGCTTACATAGATAGAAGAATGAATCTCCATTTCAAACCAAGTTCATGAACCCCACTGTAGAGTATTGCTTGAACATAATTCTATATAAATAAGTGTTTTCCACATGAGTTTGCATAACTTATTAAATGAGGTTTGCCCCAAGTGTGTAATATTTTATCTGTATATTTCCCTGAAGATGTAAAACACAATAAAAATGAATTACAACTTTAAAGATATAGATTGGTAAAGCCATCCCTAATTCCCTAACTATATAAATCATGTATATTTCTGTTAGAGATGTGTTTTTCAGATTTAGTTGCATACATTATAGTAACATACATATATTGAGATAGTATATGTAATTATTGATCAAAAATTTCTCTCTTTACCATGTACTTTTTCCCCAGAAACTTTCAAATTACTTCAAATGGAGGCTAATGTTTTTTATTTACCAGATACATAATACTACAGAGCACGCAGGTATCATACCATATAATATTATTTAAATGACTTACAGGGATAAACCAAATACTTTGTTTTATCTGTACACTTAGATGATGCAGAAAATGATTTTTGGCAACTAGGGCTCTACGAATGACCTGAGATAATAAATTGCAAGGAGGACACACACAGAGTTATAATCAGAACAGCAACCATACTACTTATTTGACCAGATCTAGGAAACTTTCCACCACTGGAAAAATTAAGTATGGTTGTGGAAGCATATACGCATGTTTTTGAATATTTGTGTTTAAAAAAATGGGTAGCTGTTTGAGCTTCATTTCTTTCATGGTTATACAAATAATCACAAGGCAAGCTATTCTTATGATATTGAAATGGGTTAAACATTAAAAAATAGCAGCTTGACTACCTCAAAATGCTGAATGCTAACATAGAAGTTTTTGTCACATTTTCAGCCACACACATACACATGCATACATTATGTGTCCATGTCTTCATTCAATTGCACATTTGAGCCCCTTCCTGTACTCATATGTATGTAACATATCCATACTTTTCAGTGTATTCTAATTAGCAGATGTATGAATGCACTGCTGTTAAATACTTCTGTCACTTTTATTTTGATATAAATGAATAAATGTTTGAAACTTCATAGAATAACAGAACACCTCGTAATATCAACAAGGTCTGCCAAGTTAGGAAATTAGCATGAACGGCCATGCTGCCCTGAAGCCTTAATTTAGAGGCTGTAATCTGATCACCCTTTCCCCTCTGTGGACTTAAAAAACCTTGGGAGATACAAAAGTTCCAGAGGATTAATGTCCTCAAAATGCTAGCAATTCTCTAAAAATCACAAACCGTTCCTTCCACCCCAAGATCATCCTTCCTCTTTCCTCATTTTTATCCCAGAGCTCCGAGAAGTCACTAGAAAATAAATTTAAGTCAGACATTACCTTGAAGCTTCTTGTCAGCTGCAGCCTGGTAAAAAGCAGCTCCTCCCCCAAGGCTGGCAGGACAGAACTCACAGGCACTGCTCAGAGAAGGCTCCGCCCCCCACGGTGACGCAGAGCTGAAGGCCACTCCCTGAATTACAGGAGAAACAATTGCCAAGAAAAACCGCTGAAGTGGTGAGACGTGGAAATGTTCCCCTTTAAAGAACTTTACAGTGTAATAGCATCAAGGGTCTGTGTAATTCCCATTCAAACCCCGGGGGTGGATGATTTCTTGAGGAGATTGAAAAACACTTTACTTCATAGTAAGAAAACCCCAGTTTAAATATTTCTTACATATTTTAACTAGCCTTCTTTTCCATCCTATGTCTATAGGGTTTTTTTTTCTTTTCTTTTTACTAGTATGTCTTCATTGAGAAATGATGGGCTTCATACTGAACATTTTTATGCACATATCATGTGCTTTGCTCTTATTTAGCTCCCATTGCTTCCACTGCCTGCTCTGACCCCTTTCCTCTTTCCAAGCACATCCCCCTTCAAAACTTGCACACACAATATACACAATATATACAATATACCCCTCATGCTCCACCTAGGATAAGAACACAACAAAAGAAGAAAACCATATACCAAATTCCCAGATGAAGACAGCTGTAAAATTTCAAAAAAGTAAAAATAACCCACTTGCAAACCAAGTATATTTATACGTGCATGGAAATCCATGCTGGTCAGTATCTTTGCAAGTAGAATGAGAAAGATATTGATTAGGATTGCACAAAACTTTACATTTCCAACAAGATTTTTTTTTTCATTTCTGTGTCCAAAACACGGTACATCTCTCCTTTGACTCAGTTCTTCTCTTACATTCTTCAGGAAAGCTTTGGAGACTGCTTCATATACATGTTTATTTCTGACTAGAAAGTGAAAAAATCATTCCATTTTTGTGTATCATAGACTGTAACAGGAAATAGCCTTTTCTAGTACTTGCTGTTGTGCTTCACACTTTGGAAATTCAAGGCAGGGAGAATTTGTTTTTAATTTACATGTCCTTTTGTTCCTCACAGTATCTCTATGGTAATTTTAAATTAGAAAGCCAGTTTAAGTATAATTATACTTAAATTACAACTGATAACTTGAGAAGTGAGGTAGTTTGTTTGCCTCAGCATAACACATTATGTGACATTATTCATATGGTATGTTTTAAATGAATGTTTTTTTTTTAAAATCACATTTATATAACCTTTAGTATCAGAGTAATAAATACTAATAGACTAATATTAGTCATCTCTAGGCTGGGATTTTGTTGGTAGCACTAATAAATAAATTACACAGTGCTCGTGGTATTCACAAACCTCGTATGTTCACTTCCCAAACATTTTTAAAGGACTTCATCAAGTCACCAGAAAGGGGAGGGTGCTCTGTTTCAGGCAGTCACTAAGGGACCCAAACTTCTTCCACCCTATGGCTTTACCGTCTTCTTGGGCCTGGCAATCCTTTGGTACATAATTTTTGTCTGGCTAGATATCTAAGAGAGAGGAGGATAGACAGTTTTAAGGGCTCTTTCTGGCAAATACCACCACTGGTCTCTGTCCTCTTACCAGAACCCAGGTGTGGAATGTGAGCTACAGTAGAGCCTAGGCAATGTAGTCCTCTTGTGATTCAGGAGGAAAATGAAGTTCTCTCTGCCACCAGAAGGTTGTTTTTTCTTTTCTTTTATTTGTCAAACTGCATATCTGTGAAGTTTCTAAAGGCAACACCACCAAAACTGAATAAACTGCTAGCCTGGGTTCAATGCCCCACTTTCACTATTTTTCATGTTCACTAGAAATTGATCACAATAAATAGATAGTTTGTAAAGCTATTATGAACTAAGAAGTGAACTAGAAAACTGATGTAACTCACTAGAAATGGATAATCGATCATAAGCCCCTAATTGGACTACCACATTCTGATATCAACTTATGGGAACAATTTATATATCTTAGCTATATCCATGTATTTCCCAGTCTGTCTTTAGAATAGCAGCACTAAAATAGTTTATTTTCCAATAACTAATAAAATAAATCATTCTTATAGAATACTAATTATTATTTAATCTAAAGAGGATTCTTGGGCTGATGTATTAGAAATGACTTTATTTAAGTGAAGAGAATTATTTGATTATATATTTTATGACATTTTTCCTACTCATTTGAATGCTCAAGTGCACATAAAATATAATTATTTTACTTCAAACTATACTTTCCTGTCTATTTTCCGTAGCATGCACAAGTTAGCCAATCTTATACCAATTCCATGGACTTTTTATAAACTTTACTGTATTTTCAGAAGGATGAGAAGAGTGATAACTACTGGTAAATGCTAAAATTATACTGGTGCTATTATTATGAAGTAGATGATGTAAAATAATATATAATACCTATCACTTTTACATGCCTGGTAACTTACTATTAACCAGATAAAAGCTCATTGCAGTCTACATAAACATTACTAGTATTAGTATTAAGGATACATGCTAGTGATTTCTTACCACATGCCAGGTACTCGTTAGTCAAGTTCTACATATCCCTCACAGTTCATGTTTTGGAAATTTAAATCCTCAGTGCATAAGTGTTGAGAGATGAGAGACCTTTATGAGTTGATTAAAACTCCAGTGAACCTATTAATATCAGATTACAGGAATGGAAATGGGTTCCAGTAAAACGGTGATGAACTTGGTCCCTTCTCACTTTCCTTCGTTTGTTCTTTCACTATGTGCTACTCCTTATGACCTTGTGATATAATAATAAGGCCCCTGGCAGATATGGCCCCTCAGTTCTTGGATGTTTCAGCCTGCAGAATATCTGCCCATTGTGAAGCAATTTCTTGGTCTCAAGTACCGTTATAATAGCACACAAATAGACTTACGCAGTGAGCATTTTGGGCATTCTCATTTTGTAAACGAGGCATTGGAGATATTAAGGAATGTTTACAAGAATGTTCACAGTGTATCTGGCACACAGCATTTGGACCTAGGTACTCTGACTCCAGAGTTGATGTTTGTAATCACTAAGGCACACTGCAAATCCCTCGCTGTAAATAAAAAAGTTCTATACCTGTGTGGGGGATGAACAGCTGAGCAATGTAATGAATCTTAAAGCATTATGTGCTGAGAGTCACTGAAACTTAAAAGAAAATTATTGTACCTGATTCTGCATCTAGCCTGCCTCCTTCTTTTCTCTTCTCTCATCCTCTCCTACTTCTCCTCCATTTGGCTAAGACAGTCTCATATAATCATTGTACTAAGTGACAATTCATCATCTTTGCCAAATTATGCTAATTACAAACAAGGTATAGCATGCACACAAGGGGAAGGAGTGGGCCACTTAGAACCCGGACATCGTAACACTACAGGGTTTAATAGTCACGATACTTTCAAAAATAATAGGAGAGCAAAGTGAAAAGATTAACATTGCTGATGCTCTAGAAGAGAGGGTGTACGTATAAAATGATAGTATAAGACAATCATGTGGGAGGCAATACAATACAGTCTTTAGATTGTGGGGGTGGTTAACCAGGACTGGAACTGTTTGGGAAAGATTAGGAGGTCTGGCTTTGCTGGAGGAAGTGTGTCAATGGAGACAAGCTTTGAGGTTCTCTCTTTCCCCTCTCTGTCTCTGTGTGTGCTTGCACACATGTGTGTGCCTTATGGTATATGGTGAGCATAGCTGTCTTCCATATGTCACTCAGAGATTCAAATTAGAGGTTACCTACCATGGAGTAAAGGAAAGACTGCTGAGAAAGCTCCAGTTTCAAGGTTCAGGTCCAAAGGTACCTCCAAACATTGAGGGTACTCTGGGCAATACTTCCTGCTTCATCATGAAATGGGAAGAGCATGAAAATAGACAATCTCCCTTCTTGGTAGTACAAGTACATAGGGACTGATGCTATTTTAGGGTAAAGAATTGTGGAGAAAAAAAATCATGTAGTGTACCAGACTCTACTTAAAAATCCAATAATGCAAGTTAGTAAGAATAAGGTGATAAAATACAAGGAACAACATCAAATATATTTTTATGACACCAACATTTACCTGATACCAAATAACACAATAAAAGGTACAGAAAATCACAGACTACTACAATCTCTTAAAATATAGATGCAGAAATCCTCATCAAATGCTATTTCTCAAAGCAATGACATAGATAAAAGATATATCATGATGAAATAAAAGAAATTCAGACTTGGGAATGTAAGGATTGTTCAAAATTCCCAACTTCATCAATTCAACATACCGCACCAGAGGACTAAAAATGATGAAAACTCATAGTAACTGGGGCAGACAGAGCATCTCCCAACATCCCACAGATATTCAGGATAGAAAAACTGAGCCCATTATAAAACAAATCAATCTTCCTCAATCAGATCACCAACATTTACAAAAGCCCTACAGTTAACATTATATTTAGTGACAATACATGGAATGCCTTTCTGCTAAAACCAGGAACACAGTAAGAATATTTGCTTTTACCGTTTCTAATCAACATTGGATTAGAGGCCCTAGTGAATAGAGTAAGACCTGAAAAACCAATTAAATGTGTATGTCTTGGAAAGGTAAAAGTAAAATTGAATTTTAGATAACATGAATGAACTATAAAGAGAATTCTAATGAATCAACCAATCTAGAGTTGACTGTATTTCTATACAACAAAGATTTAAAACTTAAGTTTTATAACTATGTATTATTTTATTTTAAAATACAAGAAGCAGGGCTGGGAGACAGTTTTGTTCATGAAGTGTTTGCATTTGCAAGCACTAAGATCTGAATTGGATCCCTATGACCCACATTTAAAAAGCCAGGTGTTGTGGTTTGTGTTTGTAATCCAGTACTTGGATGGCAGAGACAGATGGATTCCCCAGAGCTTCCTGGCTAGCCATGATTACCCACTTGGCAAGTTTCATGTCAAATAGAGACTCCATTCTCAAAAAAAAAAACCAAAAAAAAAAACCTAAGTGTAAGAACAAATGTGTTGGAAACTTTAATATGCTGATACAAATAATTAAGTATACAAATAAATGGATATATACCATGTGAGTTGACAGAAACACTAATTTTAGGGTGTAAACTCTATCTATTATCACTGTAGTTTAAATAAAAATTCCAGCAGTCTTTTGTGAAAGTTGAAAGAATAACTCTAAAATATGATTGGAGAAGTAGAAGAGCCAGAGTGGTAATGTAAAGGAAATAGAAAAGGCAGAAGACTCACATTATCTGATTTCAAGTTTATGGCAATCTAAATTATATATTATTGATGTAAGATAGACATATATAGGTCAACAGATCACAAATAAACTAGTAAATAATGCCTACCAAGTTTTGAAAAATTCTTCTCAGTAAATGGTACTAGAACATTTTAAGCAAATCTTTTTTATCATGACCCCTTAGTTAAGACTATAAACAAAAATCATTCAAAATATCTCATGAGCAGTTCTATAAAATCAAATTTCTATAAAGCCAAATCCATAAAATATTAGGAGATTGTCTTTGAGATCTTGGATGAGCCAAAGGTTTATTAAAATACAAAGCCAGAAGAAAAAAAAACCATGAACCATAGCTGCTTGAAATTTTTTTCAAAACTAAAATGAAAAAAAAAATCAGAGCTGGAGAAAAAAATATGTGCAAGACATATACCTCTTATAGAGCTTGTATCCAGGATATATAAAATGTTCTTAGCATTTAGTAAGACTAACATCTCAATTAAAATATATACACAATTTGCAGTTAAAGACATGAAAGTATGTTCATTATCATTAGTAAATATAAACAAGGAAAAGATAATGAGGCATCATTAACACCTTTATAATAACAGCTGGTATTAAAGAGGAAAAAAATTAACAGAAGAGATTTCAGAAAATGATGCAGAGTAACTCACATATTGCAAAAATATCAAACATAACTTTAAAAACAGCCCAGAACTTGTTAATGTAGTTAAGCATTCTTAATCCTTCAAAGCCAATAATTCTACTCTGAGCTATTTACTCAAGAGAAAAACACTGTCCCCCCAGCAAGGGTCTGTTTTGAATTCTTTAACTACCTTAATCATAATCATTAAAAACTGTAAATCTCTTGATGAGTGGTTACACAAATCAGTATACCCATATCATATAACACGCCTCAGCTGTATTAAGAAATAAACTACTTATACATCCAAAAATATTGCATGTATAAGTAGAATATCTGTATGTTGATCAATATAGTGAAACTACTAGATTCAAAAGATTACTTTATGATTCAATGTGTATGAAACCCCTGGAAAAGAAAATCCACAGAAACAGAAATAAGCCTGCTGATTGTCAGGAAGTGGGATAGAGACAGTATATAGAATATAATGAGGCCTGAATGTCATATTTTGGAGTTAATAAACCGTTCCATGACCTAATTGTATTGTTTTGTGACTAAGTTTGTCAAAGCTCATCAATATGTACAGTTAAAGAAAGAATGAATTTAACTCTATGCAAATAATGCCTCAATAAATGTGAGTCTTCAAAAAAAGAGCGTATCAACCAACTAGAATATAATCCATTAAAACACAATTATATTCTACTCTGATAGTAATGGGAATACACAGAGTTTGAGTTTTTCCTTGGATTAAATGACTACCAAAGAGGGTTATATATACCAGAAGTAAGAATTAAAATATTGTTTTAAATACAGAACAAAACCTATTGTCTATTAAATTACTTTAATTCCCTATATTTTATTACTGTGTTAATTTTTAAAGCATTTGGGAAGCTTCCAAGACATGTAGCTTTTGATATGATTATGTAACTCTTCTTGTAAGGGTTCATGTCTTTGCTGGCTAGCTCTTCCATTGAGTTAGCAGAAGACAAATGCCAAAAAATGTGAAGATAGCTTATGAAATTTATTCTCTTTGGCACAACTTCAATCATCCTGAAGGCTTCCCATGGCAGTCAAATATATAGCTGTAAGGAAAGGGAAGATATAAGAAAGAAGGATGGGGAAAGAGAGTAGTCAAATTCTATAACTCAAGATGGGAGAGCTGGTTACTCGTTTGGTCCCCATGAAAAGCAGCTTCATAACACAGAAGAGATAGCTTGGCTATAGAATAAATATCAGTATTTTTGTGCATTAGGTTCATAAGAAGAACAGGAATTTTCTTGTTAAAATATTCTCAAAGATCATTGTGAGGTCCATGGACACTGTTAAAGACACTGTTAAAATAATCTTAAACCTTTGATGGACATGCAAACTATTCAGTGTCCCTTGAAACAGAGGCACACATTACAGAGTATTCCAATGTAGTATATCATTGCCAGGGAGAAGAAAACCCCATAATCTCTGGTCAAATGTAGGACACAAAAGCTTTACAAAAAAGAGAACAAAAACCAAGCAGTTGTGCATACCATCATGCCTATGGAAATTTATAGAATGCCAATAGAGAGGATCTCTGAGAGTGAAGGATGTGAATTGTGTAATGAGAAATGTTTTAAAGAATAAAATCCAAGAAAAGGAGACCAGGGCCTCATAACACATCATCATAACACATACACAAACAAAGCTCTATTATATGCTCAGACTATTAGGCTGTGCTATTCTTCACTGAAGTAACAGACAGAAAGACCTGTCTAGAATCCACTACTGGAAACTTGAAGAAAAAGAAAAATGTTCCTCATAACACCTGCCATTCTCTGTGACATCTATAGGAAACAATATTTAGGCATGACCAAACTTATTCTTATCACCCTGATTCTAGTGTTTTTGTTGAGGCCATAAGAGAGACGGTAGACCAAATATTTAAATACCAATTTTCTCAGGCAAGTTTATGGCAAGTTCCTCTGATACAATGTTTGAAGCATGGGTTTTGGAACACAATTCTAACTATAGTAGCAGACTGAATGGGCAATTTGTACCATCTGATATCAGAACATATTCCGCATCATAAATACCTTTTGGAGACCAGCAGCAGCCTAAGTGAGTAACACCAGGTAGACAAAGACCAGGAAGAAGTTGTTAAAAAGGTGTAAGTTCAGTATGAACCACAGATGTTCTAAATAGGAACATGACTCATTAGTATGTCTAGATTTTGGCAAGAAGTCATTCAGTGAGCTTTGACTCATTCACAAAAGTCTTTAGGTCACAGTGGTTTTATGTTTGACTACCTGGCTTAACCAGAGAAGCAATCATTGTACAGGCCTGTCTAGGTGCTTCTACAAACTTACAGTGAGCTTAACTAAAGGGCCAGGGAACTATCATTAATATGCTTGCCCTATGTGGAGACCTGAGCTTGTGCCTACAATCTCAATTCTGAGAAGGTAGACAGGAAGATCCCTGAGTCTAGCCAGACTAGCCAAGTCAAGGGAACTCCAGGCTCAGTAAAATAACTTACCTCAAAAAACTGTAAGGAGTATATAAACACATACACACAAGCATGTGCTACCCCCATGTATAATCCAATGAAAAAAGCTTGAATAAGTAATTTGAATGTGTGAAACTAGAAGATAGCTGTTTAAAAAAAGAGTTGGGGGTGGTGGAGGAATGTTGCAGTTTACAATACTTGCTGTTCTTTCAGCTACCTGAGTTCATTTCCCAGCACAGCATCAGGAGGTTCCTAACTGCCTATAACTCCAGCTCTAGGAAATCCAACACCCCCTTTTTTTTTTGGCCTCCATCGATGGACACAAAAATTACGGGCACTAGGTCAAGACATAAGACTGGCTAGGAAGATTATTTAAATTATTTTACAAAGGGACTTTTGTAATGTTCTAGGACATAGTCCTTATTGCAAGCACTGTTTGAAGGGGTGAGTATGTGTGCTGCTGTTAAGTGGAGACAGGCAAGGGGAGCAGGAAGTCCATCAGGGATACCATTTCCATGATTACTTTGGTAGTCTTGGAGCTTTCACAGTTTAGTCTAGGGAGTGCTCTTTTAACTTAGGTAAATTGCCAGACCTCTTTATCTACCCAGATCAGCCAGATAGAATTCAGGGTCTGTGTCTCCTCTGCTGGCCCAGATAACTCAGTAACCTATCATTAAAAGGATGACAGTCAGAGGTTTGGAATGACTGACATAGCTACTTACTGTCAGGATGCTTTCCAAGGTTTTCTTGTGAGTCATACAGTTGGCTTGGATATGACAGACTTCCAAACGTAGCTACCATTGTGAACGTTTTTTCTAATGTCATTGTAGAGTTTTAACATACATTTTCCTCAACTTAGAGTCATATTTAAAGGAACTCATTAAACCCTGAAAATATCAGTTAAACTGAATTTGAGTTTTCTGTGAACATACTAGGATACACACACACACACACACACACACACACACACACACACACACTGCCCGCTCTTATTCCAGAATCACTAGTAGAGATGGCTCCATATAATTCCAGCACTAAGGAAGCAGAGACAGGCAGAGGGCTGTAAATTCTAGGCTAATCTAGTCTACATAGCCAGTATCAGGCTGGCCTGGACTATAGAATGAGGCCTTATCTCAAAAAAACAAACCTCAGGGGGCTGGAAGAATGGTTAAACGCACTGGCTGCTTTTTCAGAGGTCCTGGGCTTGAATCCCAGCAGCCACATGGTGGTTCACAATCCATTTGTAACTCCTGTGCCAGGGGATCATCACCCTCCTTTGTCTTCAAGGGTGTGACACATAGGTGTCACACAGACAAACCCCATACACACAAAATAAACAAAGAAGCAAACAAACAAAAAGAGCACTGGCAACAGCACAGTGCCCCAAACAGCTTTGTTTCCTGTAATGACCACATGACTGAAAGTTGGCTTCTCATTCCAGCTGAGTTCCAGGGAAGCCTTTACTCTGCTGGACACATCTGCATTTGCATTGCCCTTTTGTGGCTCAAAATGGATCACAGGACACTGCCTATATCCCTTGCAAAAGTGATATTAACGGAGGCTGTGCCAAAAGGGAAATAGTATTTTGAGTAATTTGAAACCTGTGGCTCACTGGTGCTACCCTGCATTGATTAAAAGTTGAGTGGTACTACACAGTACAAGTTTAGGAAAAGAAACAGATTCAAAGCATAACTTCTACTGAAGGCCAGTGTTTTCTGAACTATAATAGAACTATAATAGAGTTGAAGAAACACAAATCAAATCATCGGGCGCAGAGAACCACCTGTAATTATTTCTTTCCAAGCATTACAATGTGTGATTTTTAATTTCCTATTCCATGGCTACTGAGCAAGAAACAAAAGAAATCCTACTCTAAATCTTCAACTTCGTATGTTTTTCGCATGAAATGTGTTATGAAATGGGATGGTTCTTGCCCTCTCTGTCATGTGACCTGTGGTGGTTTGGCCCTGTGATCCAGCTGTCTTGATTCTCACTCCCGCTGCTTTCCCAACAGAGCCTTGACTCTGCTGGGCATTTCTGCCATTGCACTGGCTTTCTAGTGCTCAAATGGATCACAGGTACACTGTCCACATCACTTGCAAATGTGGTATTAACTGAGGTGTGCCAAAAAGGAACAGAGAATAAAACTAATAAAGTAGGTTTAAAAAAAGTGTAAATAAATTTCCCTATCAAAACTCTTATAGGCATGCCATTTTGCTAATAGAAAATTACCAGGTAGAAACAGAGGAGAACAGAAATAACAGAGCTTTCTGTCTACTATGAACCAGACCATATGATCTCCATTTTAAATGTTTAGAGTCCTCACATCAGTCTTGGATGGGGCTTTGTCTTCCTTACACACAAAGAGTTTTTCAAATGAATTCCAATTATTTACTACATGTTGCCTTTTCTAATGCAAAATGTGTTTCACTGTTTAGTTTGCTCATTTCATAAAAACACTTGTCTGGAGAAAAATTAGGCTATTTGGCAAGCGCCACCTTGTGTCCAGAAGCAGAACTGTCACTACCATGTCCTTGGAGAAGGGTGGGAACTACATCTTGCCAGCCAGCAGCGTTCTCAGGCTTCTAGAATATACCAGGCTGAAAATCAGAGCTTTGTTATGCATTGCACAAAAGGTGGAATCCAAATGTCTCTACATACGAAAGTCTTTACTATAGATAAATTTCATGTCTACTGAAAAATATCAAATATGAGGAAGCTACAAAAAGCATGATTTTGGAAAGATTAAGTCTACTAATAATTGCCTGTATACTTCGTATATTCATATATATATCTCCGAATCCATACTATTATAAACCAGCTTTTGTGTTTGTTTTGGTTCTTTGAATCAGGGGCTCTTCTGTAACCCAGGCTGATCTGGAAATCGCTTTGCAGTCCAAGCTAACTTTAAAACTCAAAGCAATCCTCCTGCCTTAGACTCTTGAATGCTTGGATTACCGATACAAGACACCAATCCTGGCGGCCAGTTTGGTTCATTATAATGCATTGTTTCAAATTCTATTCCCCATCCCCCAACTTTGGATCATGTTATTCCAAGTTTTCTTCAATATTATTAGAAAATGACTAAATGCAAATTAAAGATTATTTTAAATCCAGCATGTTTGTTCATGCCTATATTCTCATCATTCAATAGGCTGAGGCATGAGGATTGTCACAAAGCCAGCCTAAAACTACATAGTTCCAGAGGAGCTATGGTCTATAGAGATCTTGTCTCAAACCAAACAAAACAAAACATACACAAGCAAAGAGGCTACTTCAAAACAGAGATGGTAAGACTGCTTCTACCCTGTCACATACAAATTCCATTAGAAGATCAACACCCCCTTTTCCTGATTTGGTGACACATACTTTCTTAATCACACTTTTTTTCCTTAACTTAAAACACCGAGGCCATTCTAAGCTTACTTTTTTCCCCCACCGACATGTACTTTGCAGACAGCTTTTCAAATCACTACAGCTTCATACTTTTATTTGGCAGCTATGGAACATTCCATACGATTGAAGTATCGTGCTGCATAATACTTTTAAAACTGCTTAGAGAATTAAACCAAGTCCCCTGTCTCACTTTTAAATTGATATAACACAAAAATAAAATAAAATAAAATAAAATAAAATAAAATAAAATAAAATAATGGTTCTTACGGATCACTGCTCTCTACCTGTGGCCTGAGAGGGGCCCTCACAAGCAGGATACACGCAGGGTTGTCTGCACAACTTGGTTTCTTGCTTGACTGGGTCCAGAAAAAAAATACTCTCAGGAAAAGAAAAGGGTTATGAGAGAACAGATCTCTGTGTGGACTTGTGTGTGTGTGTGTGTGTGTGTGTGTGTGTGTGTAAGCGTGCGAGTGTGTTTGAGAGAAAATAGTCTGCTGTCTCAGCATCATTTTGCTTTTCTAATTATAAAAATTATCAAGGAATTAAGCAATTCTGAAAATGCTGGAAGCAGTTAAAAGAAAAGTGTATGCCTCACCTCTGCCACCACCAACTACACCCAAACAGTGGGAGACACAAGGAGTCTAGTTTCCCGCCCCCGCCCCCAGTCGGGAAAACGCGCATTTTATTTTTACGAGTGATATCACTCAACAGCGTATCTAAATCTCCCTCCAAGCCCATGTACCTTTCTATGCCATTCATTTTATGTTTGCGTTTTCTGCCAGTTATTTTTTGGCAGAATGCAAATGTTTAAAACAAAATCCGATTAAAAAAAAAAAACTGTACCGGAGACAAAAACATGGAATGCCACGTAAGAAAATGAACATGAACGGCATGCCTCACTGAAGTCTTATTTTAGAAGCTGCAATCTGATCACCTCTCCCCACACTACGGACTTTCAAATTATCCGAAAACCCCAAATTCCAGAAGATTAATTCCACCCGAGTTACAACAAATCTATCAAAACATTATTGCGTTCCCACATCTCCCAGGCAATAATCTCTAATTTCTTTTTCCACCTTTCCACCAAAGCGCGAAGAAATTGCCAGAAAATAACGGGCTTTAAGACAGCCATTACCTCCTAGCTCCTAGTCTGCTGCCGCCGCCTGGAGAAGTGCAGCCCCTCCCCCAGGACAAGCGCTGCTGCGCGCTTCCCACAAGCAGGCATAAGCTCCTCCCCTTCTCGTGCTGGGGGCTGCAGGGAAGAGCCCCCCTCGGGGAGGGGCGAAAGCCACCAGCTTAAACTCAGACTTGTTTCAGTCTGAAAAAAAAAACGTTTTTTTTTTTTTTTAAATCTGGAAAGCAGAAAGGCAACATGTGTCCTTTACTTTTCATTCAATGCACCAGGGTGGATGATCCCCTCCCCGGAAAAAAATGCAGAAATGTCTTTAACACATATTAAAGACCTAGATAGGAATATCTTTTACAACCCATATATGTTTTGTTTTGCTTATTGTGCCATTTTATTTCTGCAAACTAAATTAAGGTCCAGCTGCTCAAAATGTATTAAAAATATTTGCCATGCCCTTCTTTGTGATTGAGGTGAGTTAATAATACCTTATTTGGGGGAAAATTAAGTCCTTGAAAGATTAGTTCTCCTGGTCCTGAGATTATATGCTTCCCCCACCACTTGCTTTGGTGTGTGTGGTGGTGTTTGTGTGTGTGTTGTGTGTGAGTGTGTACGGTGTTTACGAGTGTGTGCCTATGAGTGTGTGGTGTTTATGAGTGTGTGCCTATGAGTGTGTGGTGTGTGTATGTGTGGTGTGTATCAATGTGTGTGCCTCCGTGTCTCTCTCTGTGTCTCTGTGTCTCTGTGTCTCTCTCTGTGTCTCTCTCTGTGTCTCTCTCTCTGTCTCTCTCTCTCTGTCTCTCTGTCTCTCTCTCTCTTTGTATGTGTATAAAATCAGGTCTTATTCATCCTTCTAAAACATTCACACATTTTAGTTATTTCTAAATATGAAACATTAATTAAATTCTTTAAGGAAATGTGTATGTGACTATACTGTAATTAGGGAGGAAAACCTTGTAGTAAAAACACTAAGCCAACATGGAAAACCTTGACAAACTTGGTACAAGTGCTTTCAAGGCAAAAATATCTCTGTTTTAAAGGTGGGTGTGGTGCCTTACACCTATAATCCCAGCACTGGGGAAACTGAGGCAGGAAGCTTGGGGGGAGTTGAAGGGATTTGGGGTTACAGAGTGAAAATCTGGACTAGAGAGTGAGCATCTACCTCAAAATCTAAACTAACAAAACCCATCGAAAAATACAAATAAAAAAATCAAATATCAAGGCAGCCTAAAGTAGCTCTTACATGTTAATAAATAGCAGAATAATGATAAATGGGAAAGGACAGGAGGACATGAATACGTTATAAAATTCTAAGGGAATGCTCTGCTTCCTTGTAAGCAAGCTCTAAATAGCTCTGTCTGTGGACTGCTAAAAATCTCAAACCTATTTGGCAGTATTTATTTAAATTTGGTGCTTTGTTATAAGGCCCACTTGACTTTTACAATTATCAGCGTTCTGCAATTTACCATTGTACTAAAGCTTCCACTTTGGCTTCCCCGTGCAGCTCCATTTTCTATCAATTTATTCAGTGGAGCGCCTTAAAACCCAAACACTCAATATAAAAACACAGCCATATGAAAGATATCCTCTTACTTTAGTCATCAAAGAGATGCAAATGTAACTAAGACTAAACGTTCACTTTTTAAAGCTCAGTTTGACTGAAAAGCAGCAAAGAAATTATAAAATCAACAGTTGGTAAGATTACAAGGAAATAGAAACTCAGTCCTGCTGTAAGCCCAGAAAAGGGACAAGAAAAAAAAAATAAAGCCAAAGTCTGTCTGCCTACAATATGTGCCCTTCCTCCCCATCACCATCCATGGCCTGTTTGCTAGAATGCAAGGTGATGTTGTTTATTCTCAGATTACGAGGAAATCAGTGAATGTAATCCAAAAGTGAGTGTGGTTCAGCATCACAGCCCTGGTGCTGAAGACACTGGCAAGCTGCTGTCATCCTTAGTATTTGCTACACTCGTCTGTATACTCTCTCCCTCTTAGAATATCCATTATGCCTTTGTGCTGACCATAACTGGTGTAAGGTTACAACATCCTCCTTACTTTAGGGTCTTTATGGCATGTCTTTCTTTACTGCTGAAGCTTAGTGGTCAGTTCCTTTTCAGATCTACTTGTTCCTGTTACACTGAATGCCATAAACTTATGCAGGGAAAGGCTCATTCCACTCCATTTTATTAATGATTAGCCATCCCTTCTTCCTGAGCTTTAACACTGACATGGTAGTTCCTAGGGGGGGCTATATCTTACACACACTGCCTGGGGATAACAATTCTGAGGTTTACATCCCTCAAGATAATGTTATGCTAAGCTTCAAGCCAAACATTCTAAGATGTTAAACGATCTCATTAATTAACAGAGTGAACAGATAACATGAATAATCTCCTGCTCATTTTAACAACCAAGAATAGAGAAACAGAGCTGGACTATTAGCAAATCTCTTCCTGTAATAAACAAATGGGAAGAAGGGAAAAAACTGTTTGCACAGGAAACTCCACAGAAAGAAGCCATCTTTCTCCCAGAGATCCTAAGCTGAAGGGTCAGGCAATTTCAAAATGATTCTGTACCCACTCTGAAAAGGGAACCCAGGGTTTTCAAATAGGAAGTCAGATAGTTGTGGCCTTGAAACCTTTATTACCTTTTCTTTCCACACAAATTTAGGTTGTCATGTCCACGTCCCAGACAGCCTGGTCAAAAAGATGAATGAGTCATATGGACCTCTAATGTGAAACCTAAGTTGTTCACTATCAAACAGTAACCACAATTTAATGATGTGATAATAAAAACTTGCAGACCCCTGTAGTGTTTTCCATGAAGCCTTATCTTATTAGTTTGTTTTTCATTCCCCTGAAAATTCACAAGGTAGCTTGAAGGAAATATTTTCAATGAGTGAGAACTGGGTTAGATTAAAACTTAACCCCCAAAGAAAAGGGACTAGATAAAAAGCTTACTTGGGCAAGTAGAAAGATGGGTGAACAATGGGAGTAGACACAGGGTGCAAGTCAGAAAAGCAAACGGAATCAGAAGAAGGCAGGATGGACAAGACCACGGAAGGACTAAGATAACAGAAACCGGATACCTTATCTATATGTTTTCTCTTCTGTTGTAAAAGAAGAAAGGGACTTGAGTAGGAGGGTCTTTGGCACCATGGGGGACATTATTTGTGTTCCAGGATGACTGTAGACTTTTGGGCTTCTCTTGGTTATGCTGCGGAATGCTAGGTTTTAATGATTTCCGAGCTGCTACTGCTGCCCAGTTTATCCAAGATAATTGAAGAAAATCTTGTGGACAAAAGACAGAGGACTCAACTTCAACAACACAGCACAAACTTTGGAGTCAGAGATTTGTGATGGTTGCCAGAAAAGAAGTGAGTGCCTTAAGCCACTATGAATACTATGCAGGAAAGCACACAGATTTCCTTCTAAGGAGAAAGCCTTGGGGCCTTTAAGCAGATCTTAAGAAACCCTAGTAACTGTGCTGTGTGGTATGCGGTGATAACAACCTACAGCAGTTCTCAAGGACTGGCTATTCCGGTTTCCAGGCCAGCTCTGGATGCTCACTACCATGACTTCTCTCTAAAACAGGAGGGGCTTTCTCAAAGCTATGACCTTTAATTCCATTTCTGGCTTCAAAACGGGGAGCCAAATAAACTATATTTCACATTTTCAACTGAAACCACAAAGGCAGTTTTCAATGTAAAATACTATAGATCCAAAATAAATGAACCTTTGCGATCTCAAACTGTTTTTACACGTAAGAAGTCTGATGAAACTGGAAGAATCTTACCCTCTGTCACAGGCACTCTGGTAGTCTGACACTATGGCCCAGCTGTTTTGATTCACACTTCAGCTGTTTGCCCAGCAGAGCCTTCACTCTTCTGGGTACTTGTATGGCTGCACTGCTTTTCTGGTCACAAGTGGTGTCACAAGCTGGGCTAGGCAAAAGGAAGATGGAAAATAAAATTAATAAAATAAAAAAAAACGCAGAGAAACTGCCTACCCAAACTCTGGCTGTCATGAGGCATAGGAATAGAGTGAAATCGCATCCCTAGGAGTCTCACCGTAGGCTGATTTTCCCTCTTACTCAAATACATTGCAATGGCTTTTAGAATAACCCTGTATTTGTTTCATGTTGACATGATCTCCATTCAGAAAATTAAGAGGTAGAGACATAAAAGAGGGGAATCAAAAATTTCTTTGCTTGCTGCATTCTATCAATCTACCTTGGGTTTTGTTGTCATTTGGGGTACTTTGTAAATGCTCACAGCACCCTCTTTCTTTGTATGGAGTTTCAAATTATATACAACAGACATTTTCATTCACATGATATGCAAATGCTCACAATCTGCTATGGCAAAATAGAATTTATTATTTGTTTGTCCACTTTGTAAAATTGATTTAGGATGCCTGGAAAATATTTAGGACACCTTTTAAGTGCCAGACAATCAGTTGAAGAACAGTGGGAGCAACTATTGGTTTTCTCAAGTTTCCAGAATGTGCGCTCTCTCTCTCTCTCTCTCTCTCTCTCCCTCTCTCTCCCTTCCTTCCTCCCTCCCTCCCTCCCTCCTCTTCCTTCCCTCCTTCTCTGTCTCTGTCTCTCTGTCTCTCTCTGTCTCTCTCTCTTCTCTGTCTCTCTCCCTCCTTCCCTCCCTCCCTCCTCCTCATTCTTCTCTCTCTGTCTCTCTCTCTCTTTCTCTCTCTCTCTTTGCCTCTCTCTCTCTCTCTCTCTCTGTCTCTCTGTCTCCATCTCTCTGTATCTCTCTTGGATCACAAACTTCTCATTCTAGGTTTGGACTATAAAATATCCAATGCTTATTATTTTCTATCCAGTTTTGGACTTGTATTACAATAGTGATCAAAATATGACAGTTTGCTTCACATAGTACTATATATTTGTATACTTATATTTGAATGTTTTTGAAATTAGACTCTTTATCCCTCAATAATACAGTTGGTATTTCCATATCAATAATTTCCACATTGTCATTTGTGAGCTATTTTAGAGACTTCCATACCTCTAGATTTTTAAATTTTCTCCTAATGAAAACAACTCAAATATGCTTTTTAAACTGAAGATATGCAATACATAATAAGTTGAAGTATTTTTCTCTCTAACTCTACTTACATTGCCATTTTTAAAAATTACCATTTGTATATTCATTTTTCTCTTACACAAATTCTAATATACAATACTCTTTTGTAAATGATTTATGATTATATAATGCAGATGTTTCTGGAGGTTACTTAATTTTAGAGTGATCCTTAAACCTATTCTCTTACCATTGCGTTTAGAGTTACTTCACTTTTTGGGGTGTGTGTGTGTGTGTGTGTGTGTGGTGGTATATGTGGGGTGGCTTGGTATACATATCCTGGCATGCATGCAAAGGTCAGAGGAACTCTGTAGAGTCACTTCTCTCCTTCCATCTTTACATGGATTCTGGAGACTCAGATCACCAGCCTTGCATGGCAAGTGTATTTACCCACTGAGCTATCTGGCCAGTCCATAGCTACTTTATTCTTTTTACAACTAAATAGTACTCAATGATAACCTGCATATTATCTCCTACATACTGTTCAACAATGTGTTTGAACATATTCTAAATACTTTCTCAAAAGTATATAAATCTCTCCTGTTTGAACCAGTCTGGACTATAGTATAACTAGCTGAATTTTAAGTAAGCACAGGGACTTGGGTAACCAGCCTTCTCAGATCCACAGGAAAATGCAGCTGTAGCTTAAGACAATGGCATGCGTGTGGGCATCTGCTCAAGCACCTGTAACAAAACGAATTATTCCCTTTCACCTCCATTTTTATATCTGAGTGCAAAAGTCCGTAAAGTCTACAACAAACCCCTGCGTCTTCAGTATGCTCTGCCTGACTTGTTTACTACTTTTGATTGTATTATTTCATCACATGTACACTTGAATGCACTTCTTGAAATTACATTTATTCAATCCCCATAGATAGTTTACAAGTAGCTTTCTCCCCCTCCCCACCCCCAGTGGTTTTAAATTCTCTCTTCAGATAATTTAGGCCGATGTAGGTTCTGCATGCTCAGTGAAACATGGAAACACATCGGGCACTCCCTTCTATCTTCTTTAATATGAGAGGCATCCTTTATTATTAGATGTACCATTTGTTCTGTTTATTGTAATGAGTGTTTATTGCTTTTATGACCTCTCAGGATTTGGTTTTAGGACGAGGCCTAGTGTAGCCTCTTGGGAGCTGGCTTTTTAACTGCTGATCATCCAGCGCCCTTACCCCCAACCCCCGCCCCCAGACTCCTCCCAAGCACTGGGAATGCAGGTTTTTAACCACCCCCATGCCGGCCTCTCACTCTTACCTTTTATATTTTTATACCATTCAGGACTCATCCTCTTGATAGGTAAGCAGAGATGTAGAAAGAGATTATCTTTTACATATTATTAAAAATTTGATATCTTCGAAAACACTGAGTATCTATCCTTTGACAAATAACATTTCCAGCTCCACTAGGCACTTGAATCTGCAAATTTTACTTTACTGTATACCTTTAATCAAAATTAACCTCAACATTAGCATCTATGGCAAACACAACACATAGAAAGTAAGCCAGCATCCCAAAGACTTTAAATTTTTATTTACGACATCAAAACTTTTCTTCCAAATTAAAAATGATTAATTCGCCAAGATTTTTCTAACCATTTACCTCAGCCATCACGTCTTTTTTTGACTCAAATACCAAATAATCCATTCAAAAGTTAGTGTTTGCGACCTCGTGAAGAATTATTTTTCCTCAGGTGTAACATGATCGCCACCTCTCCCCCACTGGACTTTTAAAAGAACAACTGGAATACAAAGCTCAGTTATCATTTCTCTCATAGAGGCGATCGGCACAAAGCGACACCCCTTTTTCCTTACTTTCACCCCGTAGCCCCGACTTTTCTCACCTTTCACACCGAAATCATCTACAATTCTCCAAAAACACCTACTTCCAGGACAGGCCTGAAGACGCAGCCTCTGGCGTCCTCCGCCGCCGCCGCCGCCGCAGCCGCTGCGGCCACTCGGCTACCGGGCAGGCGCTCCCTCAGGCAGGCTCTCCCTCACGAGGTAGCAATCTCTCGGATGCGAGCTGCGAGCGAGTGGACGACCGATCCTCCGGAGCCTGTATAAGAGCAGCTTCGATCCGCCCTCTCCGGGCGTTCCCGCCTTCCCCTCCGCCCAGGACGCTCCACCCCCTTCTGTGCGGGAGGAGTGGAGAACAGGAGGGCTCCCAGTGCTCTGGGAAAAAAAGTACAAAACGAATAAAACAGCTCAAGAAAAGACAAGTTTTCTTTTAAAGAACTTTGTACTGTGTGGGCCCCAAGCATACCTTCAATTTCCATTCAAACACATGAGTGACTCCTGAAGGAAAAGAAACGATAAAGAGGCAGCCATTATTTTCGTATAACAGTGATGTGGTTAAAATAGTCCTCACAGGGCTGGAGGGAGGGAGTGTTTGCCTGTTCCTTGTTTTTTTGAAGTAATTGTCATTGTTGTTGTTGCTTTCCTGGTCATCTTTTGTACTTGTTTCTCTTCCCCTTCTCCCTCCCTCCCCTTTTCTCCTTTTCCTCCCTCCCTCCCTCTTTCTCTCTCATTTTTTTTGTATGAATTTGAAATTCTCCATGCTGCATAGACCGATCTTAAATTCACTATCTTCCTGTCCCAATCTCGCCAGTGTGGTTCAGGTGACTTGTCTGCATCAGCTAATTAGGTAGTTTCTAAAGAAAATCCATCCATGTCTGATTATACAAAAAATAGAAAGAGATTATGTGCACCAATAGTAAGACTGGTCAGTAAGGGTGGAGGCCTTTTTTTCCCTCTAATGGGACTGAGAGAGAAAGGGCCTGGAGCTAGATGGGTGAGATCTAGGTAGGGAGGATCTGGGAGGACTTGGGAGAGAGGAAGCCTCCATCAGAATATGTTGTATGAAAAATGCATTTTAAATAAAAAAAATGTAAAATATAATAAGACTCCCTGAAGTGTGGTGGTGTATATTTTGGAATCAATCATTTCACTAGGGAGATCCATGATGGCTATACAGTGAAAGACTTTCAAAAGAGCAAACAAAAATAGTTAAGACCATAAGAAGCCAAATTCAAGAATCACCAAGAAATAGAGATATGCTTTGCAATGTAAATAAATCATCAGATTAAAAATACTCCCAAGCTCATTTTTACATCTCATTAAGGAAAAAGTTCAATGCTAGAAGCCATGTAAAGGCAGAGGGTGAGAACTCATGTCCAGTTGTCATCTGACCCCACACATAGTTCTGTGGCACACACACACACACACACACACACACACACACACCACAAAATAATAAGTTTCAATTATTTTTTAACATTTAGTATTTGGTGTAGTGTCTCTCTCTCTGTGTGCATGTGTGTGTGTGTGTGTGTGTGTGTGTGTGTGTGTCCTTTCCATGGCCCATGGCTCACACATGGAATTCAGAGGACAATCTTAGAGAGTTAGTCTTCTCCTTCCACTATGGGATTTAGAGATTGAACTCAGATAATGAGGCTTCAGCAGCAAGCAGTGCTCCTCACTGGATCACTTTGTTGGTTCCCGCCTGATTTGTAGTCTGTGGTTTCAGCTTCACAGTGTGTGTAATGTTAGCTATGGATTTTCCATAGATGCTCTCTATCGCAAAGAAATCCATTTCAATTCTCAGATTTATTATTTTAAGCAAGCACTTTTATCAGATATCTTGCCCACCATAAGTTGACATTTTGTGTATGGTGAGACACTTAAGATCCACTGACATAGTAAATTTCAAATATACATTATGCTACAGTAGATATATTGTGAAAGCAGAGACCTGACTCCTGCAAGGTATTCTCTGACCTCCAAGTGCATAAAGTGGCATCCTTTCTTCGGACCCCCAAGTACATTGATTGAAGCATAGCGAAATGTAAGAAATAGTTTCTCAACATGGGACCCTGGGAAAGTGTCAGAGTAGTTCTCCTAATTCGAATCAAGGACATGATACAGATACAAAGAGCAGAGAAGTGATAAACTTTGTTTTTGAAAATCACAAGACCTTGACAGACATTACTATTTAGAACAAAAGGGTTCTTTTCTGAAGAGTTGCCTTGTTTTAAAGCTGTTGTTGAAACTACTTTTTTTTTTCCTTTTAAATTAAACGTGTTTTTAAAAAATCTAAACATTAATACAGATAATACTGCAAATACAAATGTTAGTAAGGGAAAAAGTGTCAGTCAGATTCATACAATGGTGAGAACAGGAGTCACGGAAGTTGTGACTAATATTTTTGAAGCCGTTTGACACCATTGCCAAAGGCTAAATAGCAGAGGTAAACGGAAACAGGTTAAAGATTTCAGAAGTCAAAGGACATTTGTACATCATAGAGCAGAAACAGCCTCCACTAAAGCTCTTGCTTTTCCAGAGAGTACATAACATCACAGAGAGCATAGGAAGGAAACATGAGTTTATTTTCTTTTAATTTTATTTGTTTTATAAACTTCAATTTATACATGTTTAAATTTATATAATAAAATTTACTATTTTATAGAATTATACATTTGATATAAGTCAAATTATTTGGAGATAAGTGTTGAAATTCTTTAGAGCGATCCGAAGTAAATGGATGAAAAGATAGGCCTTGCAGTCCATGGAAGTCTTCTCATTTGTCTTCTCTTGTATTTGCAAGGTTTGGGGTCATCATCACAAAAAGAATAATCTAAATTTCCTATTTACTGAGTTCACTGTTCAGAAAGACTATAATTTCCTATTAAGTGTTTAAGGTAAGGATAAATTGAACTGAACCTTGACAAAGATTTGTTTTTTAAAACTTCAAATAATACAATATGGTATGTAGGTATAAAATCCCACTTGTAATGTGATATTATAAAACCCAAATTACTCATATTTATTGCTGGTTCTGTTTTTAATACCAGACTAAATTTAATTTCTGAGTTCTTCAAATATATTTAAAGTCTTGACTATAAGGTGAAAATTTTTGTATCTAGAAAATTTCCAAGAGTATAAAAACCTATAAACACATAGCATCAAGAATATCAAGTTGCATAGAAACAATCATACCTACATCCATATTAACAGCATTTCCTTTTAGAAGCCCAAGTTAAGATGAAAAAAATCAATATTGTATATGCACTGTCCTCTACTATATTAAATGAATAATGGTAGCTTAATATTTCTATTTAGGGGCTAGACAAATGGCTTGGTATTTAAGAGCACTTGTTCTTCTTCAAAAGGACTCTGGTTCACTTCCCAGCACCCTCATGGTGGCTCACAACCATCTGTGACTCCAATCACAGGAGATCTCATATTCTCTTGTGGCATCCGTGCATGCACATGATGCACAGACATATATGTAGGCAAACATGCATCCACATACAAATAAGTTAATTAAAAATTATATTTAAACATATACTTAATTATGTCTATGTTTATATGTGTCTATATGTTTCGATAGACATAATGAATTAATGTAAAATATATTTTACAAACAATGGACTGGGGGATAAAATTAAAGTGGAAATAATCTTGGAATATACAATTTATTCTCATAACGAGGTCATATTTATTTTTCTTTTTTCTCATCTTAGTGGATGAAATATTTAACATGTGTTTAAATTTTAAATGTATCAAATCTAATTTATATTCTTTAATGCTAACTCATGCAAATAGAGTCTTCATTTCACAAAAATTTAAAGTTTTGTTTTGGTGCTTCATTCTGCCCTGTATATCTTCAATGTCTTAGTGTCACTACAGTCCATAGATAAAACTGTTCTTTTACCTATTAGATTACTAACCAGGACCAATACTGCTTAGCTTCCAGGGTTAGGCACATTCAGGGTGATATGGCCATAGACAACTATTCTGTTCTCTATGGTGTCTGAATTCTAATTATTTGAGTAGTCACTTTCCTTTAATTGTCTCTCTTACTCTTCCTTCTGATCTGACACAAAATTTAGAATCATAAAACCATCAAGGTGTTTCTTACATCCAAAATATCTTTGTCAGTTTCCAGATGGCTAGAAATTAATATAAAAAAATCTCTCTCCCCTTATGAAAAGAAAGATGAATAATATACTTCGTGTGTTCTATATTTTATAATTAGGTTCAATGTATTAAAATTCTCCTATCTTTTTTGTATGTTGTGAAGAATATCAAATCAGAAAGAAAATCAATTTATCCTCGATTAATTTTGCATAGCTAAAGAGTTATTAGTATACATATGTTTCAATGGACAGCTGTATTTGTTAGGATAGATAATATATGTTCTTATGCATGTGCACAGAAAAGTACACTAAAACATGCAAATAACTATAGAAGATTTCATTTCAAGGGAATGTTATCTTTGATTTTTGATTGTTAATTATACGTATGAGTATACCATGTGGAAAGATTTAAAAGCTTCTTAGAGTTTGTTAGCAGAATCCATAAAAAATTGATGTTTAATTATGACAGTTATTGTCTAGATACTTAATAAAAGGTTATTTCTAGAACTATATCCAGTAAAACAGTCATATGTTTGTCTTATATCCAATAAGTCAGTCAATTCTCCTCATTTCTTACATAATCACTTAAATAATTCAATCTGTGCATATCTATTTTGCCTACCTACCTACCTACCTACCTACCTACCTACCTACCTACCTACATGGTTTTGGGGTACCTGTCACAATCTTCATCGTGGGAAAAAGACATATAAGATCCTTCTAATCGAAATAAAATAGAATAGACAAAGTTTCTGAGATTCAGATTTTCCCAGACTATTGCATAGGAGTCCATTGTTAAATTCAAGATAAATGTAAGAAAAATTAGTTACTTGAGACTGAGGGAGAGCCAAAAGAAGGAACAATAATCTTGTAGTTCTGACCAGTCATCGTGGGATGTTTTACATTTCATACTTGATATCTTTATTCTGACGTTGGTGTACAAGTTTTTATCTTAAAACTCCCCTCTCCCCGTTTTGTTTTTATTGTAGTTCCCAGCAGTCACCGAGATCCAAAATATCTCTCTCTTGAAGTTGTCTGCAGTTCAATTACCTAAAATCTATGGAAAGAATATTGTATAGCCCCTGTCACTAAATATTATGGTATACCAGATTAAGACACTCAGAAATTATTTAATTATTAGCCCATCAAAATCCAGAAGCAAAATTTCCTTTTTTTTCACATTAGTAAATTTTAATGTAAGAAAACATTTAAATAGATGTTTTCAGGGGAACAGTAAACTTAATCATGATTATGATTAGGTACATAGCAGACTATCCATTAGGTCATTACTGTTTTTTATGTTGGAAGTGAACCATATAAGATTATATATTATAGCCAGTGCACATTTGTCAGTTCTGCCACTTAGTCATTGTACAATTTTAAATGATTTAATTAATTCTAACATGCCTTCGTTCATTCATTAATAAAATATGTGCAGATGTAATATGTACCTTAAGAGTTAACAATGTTCAAAACAATACCTGAAGTCAAAATTATTTGCTGTAACCATATATGTATGTATGTATGTATGTATGTATGTATGTATGTATGTATGTATGTCTTTCTGTGTAACCCAAGCTTCCCTGGAATGTAGTAAGAAGCACAAGCTAGTTTAGAAGTCACAGCAACCCTCTTAACTCAGGCTCAAAACTGCTGGGATTACAGATGTGAACCATTAAACTGGCCTAGAAAGTCTACATCTTTGGGTCTACATCTGTTTCTTATGCCTTTTCTTGGTCTCTTTTTCTTCTGCTTGTTTGTCTTGTTTCTGATGTATTAGTTTTTGCTTTGCATTATTATATTGTATTACATCTCTTGGGAGCATGTTTTTTTTGAGAGACAGAAATGGAGTGGATCCAAATGAGAGGGAAGATGGGGAGGAACTGGGAGAAATAGAGGGAGAGGAAACCATAATCAGGATATATTATATGAGAAAACATATTTTCAATAAAAAGAAAAATAAATGGGACACTATGAGATCTTAAAAAAAAAGAATAAATGCAATTTCCTGGTATGAAAGCAGATTTCAGGGTAGATACTCAGGTATAGAATTGTTGGATTCAGAACATGGAAACTAGCAGTGTTGCTGGTCGTGGCTTAGTGGGCTTTCAAAGAGGTTGTACTAATTCACAATTTCATGTGTTATGTGAGAGCCCCCCCACCCATGTTCCACATCCCCAACACTTGCTCATGTCAAACTTTAAAACTGTTGCCAAGCCAATGGGTGTAAAATGGCATTTCTATGTTTGAATCTTCAATTCTCTGCTTTCAAGGGTGGGGGGAGTGGGCTTGCTTTGTTTATTGGCCATTTGCCTTAATTTGCCAATGCTTCTATTGGTTCATGTGTAGGAGGTCTTTATATATTCTGGGTATTGATCCTTTGTCAGACTGTGGCCTATCTGGTGTCTCACAACAGACAGGATTGATCTACTTGGTAATTTCTTCTGACAATTTGTTCTAGGTGTTGAAAACCGAGGGACAACATGAAATGATCATAAAATGAGTAAGTACAAACTTTGTAGATATCATAAGTCTAATAATAATAAAAAACAAGCCTATGTTTAAGTAGCCATACATCATGCACACACATACCTACATATATATGATATATATAAAATTAAAAAAGTATATATAAAAGTTTAAAATGTTCAATCAAACAGTGACTTAAAATGCTTCTTAGGAAAAGAGATCAAACAAAAACTGTAGCTAAACTAAGGAATGTGGAGGCTTGGTATTCTGCATCTCTGAAATAGCTTCCCCTACCCCAGCTCTGCCTCAAGTGTCTATCAACTATGTTTCATGGTTTCTTCTTAGGTGTTTCCATTACACAGCATTTTTGTGGGTGAAACCTTTTTATCTCAAGTTTTAACATTTGCTACTTGACTGCACTGTTTTTATCTGATAGTCAGCATGTACTGTACTGCCCAATCCTCTTTAGTCAAAGCTGCCAAGAACTATCTGTTCAAGACTTTGTGAAAGGATGATTTCTTAACTACTACAGAACTCTACCTTTTAATGTAAGCATTTCTAGTCACCAAATTTCTAGTCATTCTATTTCATTCCTACTCACCAAATTTCTAGTCATTCTATTTCAATAGTTCAATATATTCTCTTTCCTGGAAAACTCTTTAAAATTCATGCATGCATGTGTGTATTCCCTGGCTGTTGAAATAATAAATTATGACACTACTAGGAATAAATTTATCTAGCTCAAAATTGTATCAGGTGTTACAAAAAACCCTAAGTCACAAGCTAATAGCCAACACTGGCTCTAAACAAAGAATAGGACCATCAGAATGCACACCAACTAAATGTGAAGCCACTTTAAGTTCAAGAACAAGGAAAAGTTGGCAGCTGAGCTCTTGGAAACCAAGAAAAGCAACCAAGAAAATCCAGTTAGTTAATGTATACTTCCAGAGTCAAATGGGGCCAATGAATCTCAGTCAAATATGCATAAAGAAGATAGATGAATTCCCAAGAGAGTTCTCCAACACATGGCCCATTGGAATACAAGTTTGAATTTGTCATGTTTGGTTGTGTTTTGCTACATTGATTTTAAAACTCATACCCTGCCAGTGGGTAGTACTCCTATGAGTTTGACTGTTCTGGGGTACTGTTATATAACACAAATTTTATTTTACATATGCTTAACATTGTTGAAAAGCTAACAAGTGTAACATCATAGTGCATTGGTAATTGGCAAAAAAAAAAAGCAATAGGTAGTATTTGCCATACTTTGAGGTCACAGATAGTGCCAAACAGCTCTTCTTGGAATGACCGAGCACATCATAGCATCCCATGTTTGCGTAACTTGGGGATTCTAAAGCAAGGAGCCATATGATATTCCCTAGAGAACTCATAACTTGAGGGTCAGGCATTCTACATTATTTTCTTTATTTAATTTGAATAGATGTAGTCATTATTTTCTGGTAAGAATGTAAATGACCCTATTCACAAGGCATTCAGTTTAGATATTTATATATAATGCTATCCTTCATGTATGACATATGATCTAATAGTCACAACATCCCACTCCTGACCCTAGTTGTGACATCTCCACAAGTTTTACCAAATTAGGTTTCATCCCCTTTAATATATGACTCACCTAATACCTATTTGTTAGAGTTGATAGAGCAATTAAGTCAGTACTGTTGTCCATGTAAAAATCAGTCAGGGGTGAATTTCAAGGAAGCTTGTGCAAGGGCAGTGTTAGAAAACTAATACTGCCATATATGAAGTCATGCTTAAATGACATATTAAAGGGGCGTGTGAGACCAACGTACTTAGCTCTGTACAAGAAGCAAATGAAGGTGTAACACAGATGGCAGGAATGGCCCACTGGGGTGTGTGTTAGGTTTCAAACTTGGCTCAAATGGCTGAAGTTCCTATTTAACATATCAAAGTAGACGCTGGCTTCCAGGTTCTCCCAGCACCCCTCAGTTCCTATCTGTTACAGGCTCCTTCTGGCTGCCATGCCCTGCCCCTGCCATAAACTTCTCTAGCCCAGTCTCTGGGGTTTCCTTTCCCAGTTGCCCTTCCCTATATAATCCAATCACTGTGGACACTTGGACTTAATCTATCCTCTTTTGGGCCTCCTGGCTGCTGCATCTGGTTCCTCTCTTTCCTCACATGTCTCAGGGTCATGTCCAATCTGGACTCTCCCTTTTATCCACGCTAAACTTTCTCTTCCTCCATACGTAGGGACAGCCATGTACTTTCCTTTTAATTTCTTTTTTTATTCATCTGGTATCCAAACCTGGGACCAGTCACGTTCAGTTTCCTTTTTTCATTCATTCTACAATTTGATGAAATCCTTACATCATTGGCTTGTCTTTAATTCTTTCTTTTCTCCTAACGCGAGGTTTTTTTTTTTTTTTTTTTTTTTTGGTAAGGATTTACTACTTAATGATCTCATCTTTAAGTTAACTCATATTTTACTGCTGAAACATGAAATTTTGAATAGGCACTACTTGGAGATATTATTGTTATTTTCTTTTTGTTTTACACTCGAGATTTTATTCCCCTCGTCTACCCTCCAACTGTTCTACATCCCATACCTCCTCCCCACCCCCTGTCTCCACGAGGATGTCCCCCTGCTTCCATACCTCACCAGACCTCTAAACTCCCTGGGGCCTCCAGTCTCTTGAGGGTTAGGTGCATCTTCTCTGACTGAACCCAGACCCTTCAGTCCTTTGCTGTATGTGTTGGGGGCCTCATATCAACTGGTATATGCTGCTTGGTTGGTGATCTAGTGTCTGAGAGATCTCTGGGGTCCAGGTTAGTTGAGACTGCTGGTCCTCCTACAGGGTCACCCTCCTCCTCAGCTTCTTCCAGCTTTTCCCTAATTCAACCACAGAGGTCACCAGCGTCTGTCCATTGGTTGGGTGCAAGTATCTGCATCTGACTCTTTAAGCTGCTTGTTGGGTCTTTCGGAGGGCCATTATGATAGGTCCCTTTTTGAGAGCTTTTGAGCCCTCCATAGCCTCAGTAATAGTGTCAGGCCTTGGGGCCTCCCTTTGAGCTAGATTCCATTTTGGGCCTGTTGCTGGACTTTTTTTTCCTCAGGCTCTTCTCCATTTCCGTCCCTGTGATTCTTTCAGATAGGAACAATTCTGGGTCAGAGTTTTGACTGTGGGATGGCAACCCCATCCCTCACTTGATGCCCTGTCTTTCTGCAGGAGGTGGGCTCTACAAGTTCCCTTTCCCTACTGAAGGGCATTTCATCTAGGGTCCCTCCCTTTGAGTTCTGAGAGTCTCTCACCTCCCAGGTCTCTGGTACATTCTGAAGGGTATCCCCAATCTTCTACTTCTCGAGGTTGCCTGTTTCCTCTCTGTCTGCTGGCCCTCAGGGCTTCAGTCCTTTTCCCCAACCCAATACCATATCATGTTCCCTTCCCCGTACCTTCCTCTTTCCATCCCAGGTCCCCCCTCTCCACCTTGTGGTTGTTTTCTTCTCCCTCCCAAGTGGGACTGAGGTGTCCTCACTTGGGCCCTTCAGTTTTTTGACCTTTTTGAGTTCTTTGGACTGCATCTTGGGTAAAGCAATGCTGTATGTCAAAGAATGGAATGGCTAATGGGAATGCAGTACAAATGAGAATAAATACAAAAGAATGGGATTGTACAGAGTAGACCCCAAACTTAGACTGTGCTTAAAAGGGAGCTATGAAGGTTATACCCTAATACCCTAAAACTAATGTATTCCTCTTATTGGTAATCTGTTTTAAGACACATGTATTTACATTTACACTCATATGTGTGAGGAAATACAGATATTACTGTCCTCAGTACCGAAGCAAAGAAGTACCCTAAAGTTGTAAGAATGCAAACATGATCTTCCATTGCTTCTCTGAGAGAGTCAGGAGTATGCAGATGCCTAGGCTACCAGAGCATTGATGAGTTCCCACTGCAGCTAGTGCTGTTCTCTGGGAGCAGGAATACGGGAGATCATGTTTCTTTTGAGGAAATCACACTCCCTTAAAGAGCAGCCAATTCTTTCTGGACCCTGCTGCCACAGTTCTAAAAGTTACTGAAAGGAGAGAGGAATGGAGAGGAGAGACAAATAGACAGACAGGCAGGCAGGCAGGCAGGCAGACAGACAGACAAACAGACAGACAGACAGGACAAGATGGATTGAAGTAAATCAGAAATAATAGCTTCCCTCTTTCTGCCAACTCCCTATCTTATAGTGATTAAATCTTCCACTGAAATGGTCTGACAGATCTGGCAAGGGGCTCTGAGCAAGACAGTCTTTGTCACTTAGTATATAGAAGACTGGAAGAAAAATGGAAAGCACCAGAAACAATGGAATTAGAAATCAGCTGGCTGGAGTTCTTCTGCTCAGCTCACATAGAAATCATGAGTAGGCGAGGACAAGCTCCTCTAGTGTTGGCAGTCCCAGGCCTTTGAGTACACAGGGCCTAATTACTTACAGCTCCAAGCAAGGAGATCCAGGGGCCTGTTGTCCTAGACTTTAGCAGACTGAGATTTATGGCTCTAGGCAAGGAGGTTGGAGGTTTATTGCTCTGGGCTTTTAACCACAGGAACCTTAGCATTTGGCCACAGTTTTAATTCTCAGGTTCCAACAGCAGTGAGCAAGGAGCTGCTTCAGCAGCAAACAACAAGCAGTAAGCAGCAAGCAGTGCTTGCTGTGCTTAGAGTTCCCAGATGGGTCTGAGATACGGGAAACTTCACCCCTTATAGCAGTGGCTCTCAACCTTCCAAATGCTGTGACCCTTTAATACAGCTCATGTTGTGGTGGCTTCCCCCAACCATAAAATTAATTTTGTTGCTACTTCGTAACATTAATTTTGCTACTGTTATGAATTATTACATAAATATTGATATGCAGGATATCTGATTTACAACCACTGTGAAATAATCATTCCACCCCCAAAGGGCTTGCAACCCACAGCTCGTTGAGAACCACTGCTTTATAGTGACTAGTATTGCAGCTCTTAACAGTGTCTCAGCTCCCTGGCTTGGAACTCTTCCAGGGAGCAGGCACCATAGTTCCTCAACTTTGGCTCTTCACAGTCTTCAGCATTACTTACTTTTCTCAACTGTTGAGACAAAAAAAAATACCTGGTATGAAGAAACTTTAAGATGGAAGAGTTTATTTTTTTTAGCTCCTAATACTAGAGGATACAGCTAATTCTGGTACGGCAGCCATCCCGGCACTAATGGGAAGGAACTGATCACATTGCATCCCCAGGAAACCAAGAAATAGGAATGCTGTTGCTCACTTTCTTCTTTTTTATTCTGTCTGGGACCCAAGCCCATAGTACCATCTCTATTCAAGGTAGAAAGCCTTCTCTCTTTAGATAATCTTCTGGAAACACTGTCAAGAGATAGACTTACATGTGAGTTTCACAGCGATTTAAAATCTCCCCAAGTGAATAATCAAGATTAACAGTCCTAAGTCAACTCCTTTCAAATTGACAACCAAAGGTTTACATCATTGCAATCCACTTCTGACTCCCAAAGTCTCATCTGTATATCGTAATGCAAAATGTATTTAGTCCATCTTTAACTCCTCTGAGTCTTTCCAAATCCCAATTCAGTACAGAAGTCTAAAGTCTGAGCTTACTCTGAGACTCAATTCAGTCTTCTATTTGTGAGCTCTTACAAATTTTAAAAGAATTACATTACTCATTTTCCAAGACATCTCCTGTACTTATATGTCAATTTAGAAATTTCAAATAGAGGCACTTTGCATACAGTGATTTCTCAAAGAAGCTCTTTAGAAGCTTGACCATTAAAGACTTACATTAAGCAGAAATTCTAGACACCATGAGGCTTACTTTGCTGTCAGCTTGGCTAGACCACAATACATAGATGTTTGGTCAAACATTATTATACATGTTTCTGTGAGGGGAAGCTTAAGATTTTCTACCATGAGACTTTGAATAAAGTATTTTTGTAGGTCTTGTCTAGGAAATTGAAAGCAGCAGAAGAAAAAGATATGATAAAAAAAGACCTTCACCTAAGAGAGGAGATTGAACATGAATTGCAACATGCGCTCTTACTTGAGTTTATAGTCTGCAAATTTTGAAACTTGCAATTTTACATGATTACATGAGCTGATCTGTCTCTGTCAGTGTGTCTGTCTTTGTGTTTGTGTCTGTCTTTGTGTTTGCCTCTGTCTGTCTTTGTCTCTGTGTGTCTGTATGTCTGTCTATCCATGGTCTGTTTGCATTTGTCTGTGTGTGTGTGTGTGTGTGTGTGTGTGTGTGTGTGTGTGTGTGTGT
>JANHMN010000005.1:40426665-40483827 GCA_030674055.1 Rhabdomys pumilio
GAGAGAGAGAGAGAGAGAGAGAGAGAGAGAGAGAGAGAGAGAGAGAGAGAGAGAGAATCTCAGTATGTAGCTATGTATCTCTGGCTGTCTTTAAACTCACTAACTCACTATATAGGCCAGACTGATCTCAAACTCACAGAGAGCCACCTGCCTGTGCTTCCCATGTTCTGGAATTAAAGGCATGTGCCACTATGCCTAGCAAAATTTTTGTTCAGCCCAGGCTGCTTTACAGGTAGTCTCCTGCCTCTACCCCCTGAGTGCTTGGATTGCAGCCATGTACCAGTTTTGTTTTGTTTTGTTTTTTTATGAGATGTTGAGGATTAAACTGAGGGCTGCCTGCTCACAAGGCAAGAAAGAACTCTACCAACTGAGCTATATCCCCACCCCTTATTGGTATTTGGATTAGAATTGTGAGGAAGAACTTTATATTATCTAGAAGCTCTCAAACTGCAGGTTATAGTTGTAGGTTGAGGGGAAGAAACTATCTCAGTGTTTCATCGCTTGCTTTGTAAGAACAGCTTTATTGAAGTACAATTGACATGTAATAAATAAGCTGCATGTACTTAGTGTACATGTTGTGATGCTGCAAGTTCTGACATATATGAATGATTTAAATCACCACAATCAAAATCATGAACTCTTCCCACATTCTTTCCTATGAATTTCCTCTTGAGTTTTTCTATTTATTTGCTTTCTATCACTATAAAAATGCTCCCCCTCCAAATTTTATATTCACGCATTTTCATCACCATTCTTTACTTAGAGATTAATTTTGAGATGAATTACTGTTGTTATATGTACTAATAGTACATTCTTTTTTATTACTACTGAGCACTAACTACATTAAATGAATATGCTGAAGCTTTTCATACATTTACGTTTTGATTTCAGTTTTTGGGGTTACAGATAAAGCTGTTACAAATATTCATAGGCAAGTCTGAAATGTATGAACACAATTTTTTTCTTTAGAGTAAATACCTCAGAGTAAAATGAATGGATCATCTGGTAATTTTATATGTAATATTTTAAGAAACTGTAAAACACTTTTCACTGTAATTACAATACTTTGAACTATCATTAGAGGTACATGGGTCAGCTCTTCAGATCTTTTCCAATAATTGGTACACAGTATGAATCTATTCTATTAAATATACAGTGGTTCTGATTTATATTTCTTAATTACTAGTGATTTTGGGTATCATATATACTTGTTTGTCTTATGTGCTTATTGGTCATTTGTAAACTTTTTTCTGTAATATTTGATTAACATATTTTCCAGTGTTTGCCCTTAAATATTACCCATTACAGACTCAGATTTGGGATGTATTTATGAGGGGCATGTGATGTTTCAATACATACCCAAATTGTGCAATGTTTATTATGTCAGGATAAACATATCTTGCTTTTCAAATATCATTTTTAATGGTGAAAATATTATAATCACTTCTCTTTTGAAATCCATAGAACATTATCATTTTCTACAGTCATTCTACTGAGCAATGACACACCATAATTTCTTATCCTTATCTAAATGTATCATTATACTCATTGTTTGACCTCTTATTCTTCCCAGCCTCTGATTACCATCATCATTTTCTATGAAATTGATGTTTTTATAGTCCAGATGTGAATGAGATCATGTGGTACATGCATTTCTGTGCCTAGATTATTTAATGATTACTAATCTCATCCATGCTCCTATAGAAGCTATGATTTCATTTTATTCTTAATATAGTTGGGTATTATCCTATTATGTATATCATGGATTGTATCCATTAGAAGTAGAGCAGTGTGTTAAGCCCCAGAACTTTGTTGTGGAACTCAGTTTAAGCTGAGAAATGCAACACTGACTGGACAGAAGTTGATGGCCCCATCCCCATACAAGTCACTGCAGATGGACCTTCTGGAGAAGTCCACCTAACAATCACATTTCTATGTTAGCCAGCATCCCTTGTGGCTTGTTGTGAGGGATTGGAGCCGATAAGTAGGATATACCAACTGCCTTATAAGTGGTGCTAAGGCATGTTTGTACTTACATGGTGAGCCCCACAAAAATTTAGGGACTTGCATCTTTAATGCATTTTCTAGGTAATCAGAAGTCTATAATGTGTTGAAAGTATTTCTTCTAAGGAAATATTTCTTCTAAGTTTCATCTGCCCCTACTACCAGGCATGGCATTTCATGGACTTACTTTTTATTATGAAAGAATCACATATGCCTTTGGGATTGCATCCTGTAGATATTTATTGAGTAATCTAAAGGACATATACTTTCATATATAGCTCAGAGCAAGAAAATTCCCTATAATAGCTCCAAACAACCATGCAAAATGCTGTGTCATTTGGTCACTGTGGCCCAGCAGATTCAGTGGCAATGGCAACCATGAGCCAATCAGCACACTGTATGTAGCATTTTGCAAGCTTCTGTAGGTAACACATCAGATTATATTTTCTAATTTTTGTAATTGTTCATGGAAAACACGGTAATTTTGGCTGATATTGTTTTTAAAAGTTTTAAATAACATTTTAAAAAGTATACATACACATGGGCATTTATAGGAACACTTGTGTGCTATGTCATACATGTGAAGGTCAGAAGACAATTTGTTCTTTCCTCCACCATATGGGTCTCAGAGATCAAACGTAAGTTGTTGGACTTAACAGCAGTCACTGTTACTCACTATCTTGATCAAGCAGGCTTTGAACTTGCAGTTTTGTCAGTCTCTCAAGTACTAGGACTATAGACATGCCTCTACTGTTTGTTCATTTATTTTCCAGCGAAGAGCTTGAAGATGTCTCTAGATACCAGTAGGCACATTTAGACAAATTTCTAGTTTTGTTAGTCTTTGTTCTATGTGGAAATTAAATTGCAAAGCTCCACATTGCTTTTTTTTTTTTTTTTTTTTTTTAGAAAAAAAAACCTCATTATTTCAGTCTATGTATAACATGAGAGAAAGCAAATAAGGTGATAACAGTGCAGGTCCAAGGCTTATCAGAGGAAGCAAGTTTGGAAAGTTTGTGCTGATCCTAAGGGGCTCTATATAGGTATGCCTGACTCAGCTGATGATAGCTAGCCTCCATGTAGCTATTTTCATGTGGGAAAAGAACAGAAGCCTTGAGTCCAAAAAACTACATAAAATGTGTGGTAAAAGGTCTGCTGTGTGTTAGAGAGGATGGATGTGGCTGTGAGTGGGCAGAGGAGCAGGATGGTTGGTTATAGCCTCGCCCACACCAGAACTGTAGGTGCCACACCCTACAGAAAGAGGGACTATGAGACCAACGTGAAGATTCCCTTTCTAAAGCAAAGGACAGTGTTGTTTGTGTGTTTAGGTGGCAAACTATGACAGGAAGTGAAGAAGGAATAAGGATAATAAGCAAAATGTGTAAAATGGAACTACCTACAATTTGGGTAATATTTGAAAGTTTCCCAGTAAGAGTTTATTTGTGAGCCAATATATAAAAACATTTGAAAGGTTTAAATCAAATAAGTGTCTACCCTTTATTATCATGATGAATATGACATTCTGTAAACCTGAAAGACCAGATTTCAATTTATAATATTTGTGTGCTTTCATTTAATTATTTTTTTAAATTACACACACACACACACACACATACACACACACACACACACTTACAACTAGGTTTTATTATGTTGTTTTCAAACAAAATTTGCATTTATCCATCTCAATCTCCCTGTTTCTCTCTAATACTTGTGTCTTCTACCCCTGTAATCTCCTTTTGAAGCCATTATGTATGCTCTTTTGCCCACTGACCCTTTCTCCTCACCTCTCCTCACCTCTTCTTATAGAACCTGTTCAAATTTCATAGCTTACACGTCTCTCTCTCTCTCTCTCTCTCTCTTACACACACACTCATGTGCATGCATATGCATAATACATATACAAACATTAAAATGTAAATGCACAGGTTTTTTTCTCTTAGGTGCTATGAAAATTTAAAATCATAAGACTTGCATTAATAGGAACACATCAAAATGGTTGAACAATAGTTTACCCTACATGTCTAGAGATCTGGTGACTCCAAGGTTGCCTGCTGGTAAGCCCTACATATTCTTTTCTATTGTTGCATGAAAAAAATACAAAGGATCTCTCTCTCTCTCTGTAGAAATAAACAGTAAACTACGTTCTCAGTCAGATGATATAGGGAATGACTGTAATCTCAGCACTTAGGAGGTGGAGGTTGAAGGAACAGAAATTCCAGGTCATCCTCAGCTACACTGTGAACTTAAGACCAGCCTGGGCACCATGAAACCTTGTTTAAAAAACAAGCAAATAAACAAACAGACAGACAAAAACAACAAACAACTGAATAAACAAATCAAAAGTAAAAACCAAAACTAGGATTCAGCATTTAGCTACAGCTACGCAGCTTCCTGATTGGCTCCCCTTTGTTCTTATTCCCCAACAGATGTGCCATGCCCAGTTCTCCCAGATACCTTCAATAACCATGTTTATAAAGAAGACACCCCCATTTCTTATTAAACTCCCTGCCTACACTTCCTGAGACCTCTAGCTCACCATGCATGCAGGGTACACCTCTTTCATATTTCCTAGGGCATAAAAATCACCACCTGACTTTATCTACACCTCATTCCATAGATTCCTTAGGTTCTTAAGGCTGTGCCCACACATGGGGCAAGACTACTTTAAGATAGCTGGTCCAATTACATTCCCAAATCAGCTGCTTATTAACTGAGAACCTCTACAAGTCCCCAACCCACAGGATCATCCTCACCAAGAGAACTACTCTGCTGGGTTTCACCCCTATGACTCTTTAAGGCTGTCCAGACTAACACCTGGCCTTCCTATACTGACAAGACACTCATGTTTCCTAGTAAGAGACCTGTGCTCTTACTAGCTCTTTCAAGGCTTTGCTGCCTTGGAAATTTTGCAAGCTACTCTGTCAACTACGGACTCTGTCCACAAGGCCTTGGTAAGAGACTAGTTCTCCCTCCAAGCTCTGCCCTTTGGGACTCTCTCAAACTTCCCAGTCTAACACCACACACTAGGACTATGGACTAGAAGGGTAAAATTTCATAGTAGATGACACAATTAACAATATAGCCTCAGATGCCCAGATCCCATCTCAAAAACACAAGCATCATGAAAAACCAATGAACATTACCAAACTTATAAAGCCTTTGATTAACAGTTAAAAAATTGTATAAAAGCAAAAAGGAAAGGGGGCATGGGATAGGAGTTTTTTATGGAGGGGGAAATGGGGAAAAGGGATGGCATCTGAAATGTAAGTAAAATATCCACTAAAAAGAAAATGAAAGCCAAAAAAAAAAAAAGAAAAAGAAAAACCAAGACAATATGTCTCCCACAAAGAATATCAATCTTGTAGTAAATGTCCCTAAAAAGAACAACCCAAGAAAAAAACTCAAGACATAGATAGAACTCCAAAGAATAAATAAAATAGGTACAAGATTTCAAGGAATTCAAAGAAGGCACAAATAATTGCATGAGCTTTAAAAGGAATGAATAAACTTAGGATGGAACTACAACAAAACACAATCAAATGGCTGAATAAAAATATAAGGGTAGATCAGAGAGACTTCCACTCTCAGCTGATAGAGCAGATGCAGACACCCACAGCTAAGCATTAGATAGAGAAAGAGAGCCCAAATTGGAGATCTCCTTTGGCTTCTATCCCTAAGAGCTTGAGAAATCCCACAGAACAAAGGGAAGAAAGATTGTAGGAGTTAGAGGGATTAAGGACACCAGAAGAACAGGAGCCACAGAATCAACTAAGCAGCGTTCATAAGGTCTCTCAGAGACTGAAGCAGGAATCATGGAGCCTGCATAGATCCGTACTAGGTCCTCTACATATATGTTATGGTTATTTAGCTTGGATTTTGTGGGACTCCAAAGAGTGGAAGTGTGGCTATCTCTGACTCTGTTGTCTGCTCTTGGGACCCTTTTCCTCCTACTTACTGTGTTGCTTTGTCCAGCTTTAGTGTGAGGGTTTGTGCTTAGCTTTTTTGTAAATTGCTATGCAGTGTTTGCTTGATATCCTGGGATTACTGCTATTTTCTGAAAGAAAATGGAGGAGGAGAGGATCTAGGGGAGAAAGAATGTTGGGGATGGAGTACTGGGAGGAGTGGAGGGATATGAAACTGTAGTTAGGATGTGTTGAAAACAATAAATAGATAAATAAATAAATAGATGAATAGAAAGAAGGACAATTCATAATATTAATATTGAATTGAACAACAAGTTGAAAATACTGAAGGAAAACAGGTGAGATGTACCTGGAGATGAGGAACTCAGTAAGTCTAATAAATATTCAGTGAAAAACCTCATCATGTAGAAAATAGAATGCCAAGGTTTGAAGACAACATAAAAAATTGAATTATTTAACTTGTTCTTTTATAGTTGTATATCTTTATTTTTTTTCTTATTGCTCTAATGAGATTTTCATGCACTATTTTAAATGGGAATGGAAAAAGAAGTCACCTCTGTTATGGGTCTGATTTTAGTGAGATAAGCTTTTTTTCTCCATTTAGACTTGTATTGACCATAGATTCGTTACAGGTAGTCTTTCTTTTTTTAATTATTTTTATTAGATATTTTATTTATTTACATTTCAGATGTCATCCCCTTTCCCCTCCCTAGAATCTCTTATCCCATCCCCCTCCTCCTTTTTGCTTTTATACCATTTTGATTACATGCATGTATTAAGGTCAATTCTAGGTTGTGGGTCTAGCAATACAATAGATGGAAATAGTCAAGGAACAAGTAAGACAATAAACACAAATTGTCAAGGAGTAGGCTCACATATTTTGGTCATCCTGATAAGCCCTTAGAAACAGTGACCACAGGAGTGTTCACATAATTGGGTTTAATGCCTTTCTCGTTCTTTGACAGGTAGTCTTTCTATGTTTAGATATGATGCCCCCAGTCCCATATTGGATCAGCCCATCCAAGAAAATTATAAATTAAAAGATTCATGTGAAGATTATGTAGGAAATTGTGTGCAGCATAAAAAGGCCTAATGTATGAAAAATAGGTATAGAAGGAAGTTTCAAGCCATGGCACAAAGCCTCAGAAACGTTAGGAAAGAAAACTTCCCAAGTTTAGGGAAAGAAAAGTTCATTTAGGAATGATAGACACTGAGAACATCAGATGAACAGGACAAGAAAAGAAGTTGTCATTTTATAGTTCCCATATTGTAGTTAAAGTATAAGTATGCAGAAAAAAAAGACGAGGTATTGAAAGCATCAAGAAAGAAGGCTTAAGTGACATATATTGGCAGGTCAATCATAATAGCTGGTTTCTCAACTGAAACTCAAAAAGCCAGAAGAATTTAGAACAATTCCAAAGAACATACATGCCAACCTAAACTATGTTAATTGGCAAAATTATCCATCAGAATAGAATAGAAGGATAAAGAAAAACTTTTTATAATAGAAACAGACTAAAGGAATTTATGACCATTAAATTATTGCTACAAAGGCTACCAGAAAGTGTATTTTGGACTGAAGAGAAAGATGAACACATAAAAGAGGCTGTGGATAGAAGACAGATGGTGCCAGGACAATAGTTTTTCAAATTAGGAATAAGAAAAAAATACCACAAAGGTCAACAAAATGACATAAAGTAATATATACATTTCTATGATAATTCTGAATATTAATGGCCCAGTCTTTCAATGAAAAGATGCACTTTGGCTAAGTGGATCAGAAAACAGGAATCGTTTTGCTATCGACACAAAGTGCACATTAAATTCAAGGATAGACACTGTCTTATAGTGGAGGGATTGAAAAATATACTCCACACAAATGAAACCAGGAAGCAGACAGGAATCACTGTTCTGCCAAAATAGATTTATTATTTGTTTCCTTTTTCTGAAAATAGTTTTTCCATACACTATACTATGATTATGTTTCTTCTCTTCCAATTTCTCCTAGATTCTTTCTAACCCAGAGCACACTCAATTCTTCCCTTATTAGAATACAAACAGGCATCTACAAATAAGGTAAAACAGAAACAAACTAACCAGGATAGAACAAAACAAACAGAAAAAAAGAGGCAAATAAAAAGCACAAGAATCACATACAGACACAGAGAAACACATATTTGCACACATAGAAATCCCTTGAAAACACAAAATCAGAAACCATAATATATACAAGCAAAAAACTTGTGAGATAAAAAGACCAAGCATTTGAGATACATAGACCCCAAATATCATCGGGTTTGTTTTGTGTTAGCTATCTACTTCTGGGCATGGGTCCTGCCCTTATGTGTGATTTGTATACCTAGTGAGACCTTGTTGGATAAATCTATTGTTTTATTTGTGAGTGCTTATCAAATAAGGGTAGGGATAGTGGCTTGTGTTCACTTCTCTCTTAGTGCTGTGACCCTACCTTGGTCACATCCCTACTAGATTTTATAATCTTTCCACATCTTTTTCCTCAGGGTTTCCTAATTCATGAGGAGAGGGATTTGATGGAGATATTCTATTTAAGAATGAGTATCCTAAGGTGTCTCAATCTCTGTGTGTTGTCCAGTTTTGGGTTTCTCTATTTGTTCCCATCTACTCCAGGAGGGAGCGTCCCTGATGTTGTGTGAATAAGACATTGATCTATGCATATAGCAGAATGCTGTTAGGAGTCATTTTATGGCTATGTTCCTTTAGCAGAACAGTAGTATTTGGTTTTCTCCAGGCCCATGGGCTATCTAGTTTCATGTTCTTGGCCACCCAAGCAGTGTTAGGCATGGATTTAATCTCAGGTAATGGGCCTTATATTCAAGCAGATAGTGATTGGTTACTTTTGTACCACTGTTACACCCGCATATCTTGCAGGCTGGTCACCCCCATAGATCACAGGGTTTGTAGCTGGGTTGGTGTTCACCTTTCTCTTTTTGCATCAGTTAGAGTACCTTCCAGTCCTATGAACATCAGTCAGTAGGACTGAAATCTCTAAGTAGGTACTAGGCTCTAGGTAGTCTAAATTTCTCTGGGTTCAATGAATTTGTAGGTAGTGTCTTTAGGAGTATAGCTTTACCATCAGTTTGTGGAGAACAACCAATATCTTTAGAAATAGCCTAGGTGGTTTGGGAGTGTGCGTGGTTCTCTGTTGGCTAACAACTCAATTAGATGTAACCCACTGGTGGTTTCATTGGATGATGAGAGGTATATAGTTGCTGCTTTGTCTCTCCCATTATTTGGTGACTAACTCAATTTAGATTTATTTTACGTGTGTATATATTTTTAAAAAGCTTCTCCTGTATTAGGTTTCTCTATGATGCATGAAATGGCAATTAGCTTTGGCTGTCTTTCCACATATTCCCTCCCTTACTCCTCTGTTTTCCTGACTTGATCCTTCCCACTCCTGCCATACATAACTATTCTATTTCTCCTTCCCAAGGAGATCCTTTCTTTGCTTCTACTCCCTTACTCTATGACAAACCTCTGTGGTTATATGGATAGTAGTAGCCTGCTTATTGAAGACTTATTAACACCCACATATAAACTAATACATGCTATATTTGTCTTTTTGGGACAGAGTTACCTCAGTTAAGATAATTTTTTTCTACCTCTATACATTTACCAGCAATTTTCATGATTTCATTTTTTAAAAAAAAAAAACAAGTAATATTTCATTTTATATACATATCACATTTTTATGCATCCATTCATCCATCGATGTATACCTAGGTTGTTTCCAATTTCTAGCTATTATGAATAGAGTAGCAATGAACACAGATGAGCAAATGTCTCTGTAACAGGATGTAGAATCTTTTATGTATATGTCTAAAAGTGGTGTAACTGGATATAGAGGTAGATTTATTACCATGTTCAGGAGGAACTACGCTATTGATTTCCATAGTGGCTAGATTTCAGTCCAAAGCTAATCAAAGATGCTCAGTTAATTCTGATTAAAAGAACAGTCCATCAACCGGATATTCCAATGATTACCTCATATGCACAAAACTTGTGTGCACCCAACTTTATAAAACAAATACTAGGGGTCATTAAAGAACTTATTAGCCTCAATATGTATGTTTGGGCTTGCTACTCAGTGTGAATAGTGACAAAGACCTTAGCAGTGTGTCTCTGTGCCATCTTCCTCCTATAAATATGTCAAGTTCCTGATAATATGTCCTATGTAGATTATATTATCTTTAGTTTTAATAAGTGTGTAGTTGCATTTGTTTATGGAGTATAATGTCATAGTTTGGCACATGTATTTATATGCAATGTTTCATGATGAATTCAAGGTAATTCACACTATCAAATTAAACATTTGAATTTGTATAGGTTGGAAACTTTAAAACCTTTCTTCTTTAGTTTTAAAAATACATTAGCATTTTTTAAGAGTATAATTACCCCTTTGTGCTTTGTAGCATTATATGAATTCTCCCTATTTATGTTTTAGTGATATTATCCTATCACTGAAATGTTTTTAAATGTCAATGTTGGAGATCAAAAATGTAATTCTGTGTGCATTAAGTAAATTTTTCAGTAAACTTTGTTTTTTTTTAAAGAAATGTTTACTACATATCTACCAAGTGAAAAACACAATGGTAGGTGCTTTAAAAAAAGATATATGATAAGTAAAACTTTGAAAAGGTCCTAATAATTTAGAAACTTGTCCCCTACAGAAAGACTTAGGTATACATGCAGATAATGCTAATTAATGTTGCGAGATGAGATATGCTTCTATAGAATATACCAGAAGGAATTACAGCAAACAAACACCTGAGAAGCTTTAAATATCAGTAGAACAAGGCTTTCCACCCTCAAAATCCTGCCATGTCTCCTCAGAGCATCTACACTAGTCACATCCAACTACACTTTCTTCCTTAAACTGATTACAGTTGTTGAGCCTTTTACAATTTACTCTAACTTTATTTTTCTTTTCTTTCTTTCTTTCTTTCTTTCTTTCTTTCTTTCTTTCTTTCTTTCTTTCTTTCCTTCTTTTTTCTTTTTTCTTTTTTTTTTGGTTTTTCGAGACAGGGTTTCTCTGTATAGCCCAGGCTGTCCTGGAACTCACTCTGTAGACCAGGCTGGCCTCGAACTCAGAAATCTGCCTGCCTCTGCCTCCCAAGTACTGGGATTAAAGGCATGCGCCACCACCGCCTGGCTAACTTTATTTTTCTTTAAGAAACACTGCTAATCTACACAAAGGTATAGTGAATACTTACGTCTATACACCCATGAACTAACCTAATGGATACACTCTTATATAGTGTGTCTGTATAATGGATACACTCATGACATAATCTACCATGTACCACTATCTTTTACCCCATTTTCTCAAAGATATATTTAATAATAGTAGATATTTTCATTCTCATAGAAGATTCTCTGTGGGGCTTCCTGTAGCATTCCACTAGACCTGATTCACATGAGATGATAACCTTAAAAATTGCCAAGTGTGTGTTAAAAAATCAAGCAGTATTGCTAAACTCCTAAATTGGTACATCTTAGAAAGCCTTTTGTCTTAATTTTCCTGTGTTCTAGTTATACTTTAATGCCCTACCAATATGCGAATATTTTGCTTTGGCTTTGGAGACAGGGTCTCATATAGCTCAGGCTGGCCACAAGCTTACTATGTGTATGACACTGGCCTTGAACTGCTGATCCTCCCACCTCTACCTTGCAAATGTTGAGATTACAGACGTGTACCACTATGTCTGCTTCTTCCAAAAATCATTCCATAACTTAGTGATTGGAGTCTCCAGATTTCCAAATTAGGAAATCAAATTAGTTGATCCTAGACAGGGAAAAGTGCTTGGTAGGCAGCTGTCATTTTGGTGAAATAAATTCTGTCTTCAAAAAAATAAAATAAAATAAAGATTCTCTGCATGCTGCATAAGCATGCATCATACACATTCACTTCGTTTACATATATATGTATATATACAAGTTTATATATCTACATATATGTATGCATATATATATACATATATACATATACATATATATGTACATATATATACACTTATAGTTATTCTTGTTGTTTTACATGTTTTTAAAATTTATATGTATAAAGTATCCAAAAATTAGCTTTTTTCATTATCTAGTTTTCCCCCACTATAGTCTAATATTTGTGATTTTAGGCCTTTCTCTGTGTCTTAGACCTCTCAGAGCTGTTGTATCTCCCTGCATCAACCACCCCTCATCCAGCACCCAGTATTTCTTATTTTATTCAATTTATTTTAAATGGTCTCAATTCAGCAATCTAATGCTGGTTCAACTGTAGTGAAGCATTATTCTAAATCAGCAGTTCTCAAACTATATTAAGACTAAAGGTGCTCAGAATATTCTCAAGTTGAGAATATTATATTAATATTTAATTAACACATTATTAATTAATATATTAATTAATATTATAATTATATTATATTAAATATTAAATATAATATAAATAATATAATTAATATATTAAATATAATATTATATTAAATAATATTATAATTAATATATTAATTAATATATTAATTAATATAATTAATATTCTCAATATGAGAATTTATTATTTAGTAAATATTGAGTGATGCTAGAGTTCACATTGCTGACACATTCCCAGGTTCTGCCACTGCTGTTTGCTGCTGCTGCTGCTGCTGTTCCATGTGTCCAACGGTCTCATCTTGCTTCCACACAAACTGGATCACTTGACAGTTTCTGTGCATAAAATTCAAACTATGCTAGGCCTCCAATATCTGTTTTTATAAATGGTTAAAGCTTACTAATGCAATTAATGGAAAGTGTAATAAGAGGACTTAACCCAGTTAAAAGAGATCTGCTTCAGTGACTGGCAGGCTAAAACAAAAGAAATATCCAGCAATCAGCTTGAGTTAGTATGATACAAAAAAAGAATGCTCAATCCATTCATTCATTTGAAATGATTTTATTTTTGATTTAATAATTAAAGAAGGGGAAGTTTTCAGTGTATAGAGGTGGGTGAAGATTATGGAATACGATGATCATTAATTTGTGTGTTAATGAATGTTAGGTGATCTTCAATCCACGAGGAACCAGTTCATTGATTCTATCTTCATCCATAGCTTCCTTTGCCCTCAATCTGTAGGAAGAATAAGAGATAATTAAGAATTATAAAACATATAACATGACCACATTTTTAATTCTTAGGAAAATTAGTCTATCCTATGTTTTCTTAACATAGTATTGAACATATTTCCCTTTTGTAACTTAAATACTGTGTACCAGGAAACTTTCATATTACCTAATGTCTTCAGTCAGCTGACCATGAAAGGTTCTCCAATACCATAAAGGCCTAGTTTTCTGGTGCTCCTATAGCCTTCTAAAGATACAAATAAGTTATTCTATGCTAAAAGATTCTGTCCACTAATAAACCATATTTTTTTTTTTAAAAAAAAAAAAATCTCATGCTCTTCCATTTAAAGACATAGGCAAAGAAAATCCAGCAGTCTGGATTTTGGGGTGTTATACAGGGCAACCATAGTGGAGGTAGCTCCTTCTATTAGTATTCACCCTCCCAGTTCTATGCCTCCTTTGCCAGGTTCTGGACTTCTCAGAGAGTCCTTCATTCTCCTGAATCTGTGTGCTCCCAGAGACCTAACTTTACTATTCCTCTTGCCTGGGGTAAAGCAGGAAGTGGTCATTAATAGCATATATACACACTTTGGTACTACTGTGGGGTATTTAAGAGAAACAGTTTCTCTAGTAGACCTACACCCACATAGGGGAACTCACAGGCACGCAGGATAATCTTATCCCCATGATTTTCATTGTTATCTTCCCCGTCGTTCTCGTCTTCATCCTCTTCGAATTCGTAATCATCGTAGTCGTCTTCATCGTCATCGTCGTAGTCTTCATCATCATCGTCTTCCTCTCTTTCTTCATTAGGGTGGCCCTGTTGAACTTGATCTTTCCTCTGATCACCATCATTCTCCTGGTCACTATTCCAGATATACCACTCTTCCTCAACATCAGGCCAGACCTCTTCTACTTCAGGCCAGAATTCTCCAATACTAGGCCAGACCTCGTCTACCTGTGGCCAGATCTCCTCAACATCAGGCCATATCTCCTCTTGTCCACACTCTTCCTCCGTAATGGCTCTTACCACTGCTTGCGAAACCAGAAATGCTGCGGTTCCATCGATGTCATCAGCAGCTTCTTCAATTGGCAGCACATGCAGGACAATTTGTCTGGCGTCGTGCCCCATCCCATCACCTTCTTGCTCTTGGTCAGGTAGTCCAGGCTCCTGCTCTGCAACAGCAGACATGACACAAAATACCTGCCAGGTAAGATCTTACAGTACCTCTGAGCTTTGAAGGTGTTGGTTGGGATGGGGCGTTGTTAAGGCGCCTGCCGCCAAGAAGAGGGAGGATGTTGGTCACAAATACCTCTTAGAAAGCAGTGAGAGCGCTAGAGGAGAGTTTCCGCTGATGAGCCGAGGAGGAGTTGGTACCTGTGGAGTACCTAAAAAGGCAGGGAAGAGACAGCACCAGGAGGAGCAGCCTACCGACACCGGACACCGACACCGCCGGCCACAAAGTGACTGGTAGACCAGAACAAGTGGGCGGAGCCTTGAGGAGTAATAATGCTCCTTTTAATACGTCACTAGAGCTGTAAGCTCATTTGCTGAGACAAATTGATCGACATGCGTTGTGTCCAATGAGCTATAAAGGTTCTTCCGGTATAAGGACTGCTCAGAATCATAATTTTTTTCATTGTGGCATTACTATCTTGGGATACCTTTTAAAGTGATAGAAAACATGTCTTTTAAATTTAATATTGTCAGAAAATGATAGTTTGTCAATATGGGTGAGCATATCTGAACTGAGTTTTGTCTTACATGAGTTATGCCAGAGTTATAAAACAATTGTAGAAGGTGCTGGAGAGATGGCTCAGAAGAGCACTGATTACTCTTCTAGAGGACCCAGGTTCGAGTCCCATCACCCAGTTAACATTTATATAACTCTAGTTCCAATGTATCTGGTGCTCCTGCTCTCTTTGGGCACTGTACGCACATGATACATAGACATTTATGTAAGGAAAGCACATATACACATATAAAATAAATATAAATAAAAATTTAAAACCCAATCATTGTGTAGCTCAGATATCAGCAGTGGAAGACAAAAAAAAAAGTGGGAGACAGAAAAGTTGAAATGCTGAAATGGTTACAATCAGAACAAACGGTTGACAGTGAGAAAAAGTTAAAACAGAACCTGGAAAGCATTTAATTCACACTGTCAAATGCACACACACAAAAGAGGAAAGCCATGTCAGAAATTAGAAGGATGCGCTAACCAAAGTAAGACCTCCTGGTTCATTCTTTTCCAGTTAGACAAGAATAAAGAATTCCAGAGTATAAAGCATAAATTTTGTTCTTTGGAGAAATCAAATGCCTTTTTATACTTATAGTTGATATCTTTAAACATAAAAATATTACATTTCAGGAAAGTGACACCCACCATTCTCTTTAATCACTCCCACAAAATTTAGGGGTTAGTAACAATTTGGCATACTATCCCAGTTCAAAAAGGGAACATGGCTTTTTCATAAAACACACAAATATCCACGAGAATGTAGAAGGGTTAATTAGCCAAGTATAAAAAACATTTCATGTCCTTCAGGGGGCTCAACCAGACTTTCTCCATCTCCAATGAGAGAGTGTTAGATGTTAAAAAGCATGCTGTGGAGTAAGCTTTTCAAAATGACAGTGAGAGCCAAGGTGGAACTTGAACTAGCCTTTGGTAGGAGGATTGTTACGTGTTTTATATTGCCTGCACAGTATCACGATGATCTCCTCTCACACAGAACCAGAGTTGTAAGCTCATTTGCTGAGACCCAGTGATGGGCATGCATTGTGTCTCTTCTCTGGGCAACACTGTTTATTCCAGTTCTCGACCCTCTTTAGTTGCCTGTAGTTATTTGTCTAGTGTTAGATACAAATAATATTACATGGACTGTGCAGGTTAGGTTCATATCCTTATGATTCAATCAACAGTTGAAAAAGAGACCCTGAATATGAGAGATAGAAATACATGGGATGGGCTAGAAATGGGGGAAATGATGTGATTATGTTTTCATTTTAAGTAATAAACAACTATTTATAAAAAATAAGGACAGAGTAACAGTGAGTGGGATATAGAAACTAACACTGAAGTCAGACTTCAGAACAAGCTAAACACAAGGCACACTCTGGCTTCTTCAAAATGTGCTTGTTGTATGGGAAATTATTTGATCCACTGCTGTGGCCTGCATGTTTCTTCCTCCACCAAAGTTCATATTTAAGCTTAGTTTTCAACATAAAAATATTGTCACATTAGTGGGTTATGAGATCATAAAGGCTCTCCTGTAGTGAAAGTTTAGGGCCTTATAAAATGAAGACAAAATATTGGTTCCCTCTGAAAGATGCAGCAGATATACCTTTATATGTCATAACAATTATAACTTAGTCTTGGATTTCTAGCCACCAGAATACTAAGAAATAAGAAATAAAATATAATTATTTGTAAATTACCTAGACTGTGGCATCCTGTTACAGCAGCACAAATGGGCTAAGATACTTTCTCTCTTCAAGAAGAAAATCACTGTGGATATTTGACTCCATACTTCAGTGAGAAGTAGGAGAAATAATATTGCTATAGCTAGTTATTTAGAATCCAGTGTGAGCTTCTACTCACAGGACAGAGGGTTGGAAAGGAAGACTGGATACGAATATGAGGAAAACAGGACATGCAAGGATAGAGATTCTCTCACTTGAGAAGAGTTTGTTCATCTCTAGGCTAACAGGATAACTGCCAAGTGAAACACACAGGAGACATGTTTGTATGCTCTTCTCCAAAGCCCCTGATCCTGAACCTGGCAAAGAAGTTAAGATAATACAGGACCAGGGGATCCTGATAGCTGTAGCCACAAAGGGAACTACTACCACTGGCACCAAGGTAGACCAGCAGAGAGAAAACAGGACTCTGGACTTGAATCATCCTTCAAACAAAATGGGGCTATCCTGTCACTTCTGCTCTCCAAAATTTAGAAAAATTTCTGTTGTGAGCAATCCTAATGAAAACCATCTAAGGAAAGCTACCTGGGTCCTGTAGTTGAGCTTAGCCAAAGTGACAGTGTACCAGTGTCTCACAGAACAGCTTTGTAAACATGGCACACATATGCATAATTTTAATGTATATTTCATTTTCTAGTAGAGGAAAATGATCCTACTTCTCACAATGGATGCTACCTTCCCACATGCTACTAGAAATGTAAAGACAAAACAGGGTACAAAGACCCCATTTTAATCTGTGTGTTTGTGTTCCCCTAAACTTTATTTTTGAAATCCTATTGCTTGAGATGACAATAGTAAATGATGCATACCTAGAAGGGGAATAAGGTCATGGTGCCATAGCCCTCATGAAGGGGACCAGTGCCATTTCAAAAGAGGTTTTGGACACATATGAAGGACATCATGAGGACACAAGGAGAGGGCACTATATATGAACCAGAAAGTATTTTTTCTCAGACACTGAATCTTTTATCATCTTCATCTTGGTCTTCTCAGACCATAGAGCTCTAAGAAGTACATCTTTGTTGACTAAAAATGCCAGTCAATGGCATTTTGCTTGACATAATGCCTCCTCCAAGACTCCAAATTTAAGTGTCACTTTGCCTAAGCTCAACTACAGGTCCCAGATAGATTTCTTTAGATGTATCTCATTAGGGATCCTCACAACAGAAATTTTTCTAAGTTTTGCAAAGCAGAAATGACAGAGTAATCCTGCTTTGTAACCCCTTTCATGTATCCCACTTTGTTATCCCTCAAATCCAGGGCCTCTGGCCACCTTCTCTTTAATTTGTATATTAAATATATAAATAAAACCTTTGTAGTGTTCTCAGGTCCGATTGTTTGGTATTAAATAACCAGTTGATGTATTCTACAATACAGAAGACTATTTCTCCCTCTCTCAATATTCCTTAGCTGCCTGTAGTTCTTTGTCTAAGATTGATGCCCTGCGAGATGTTGCCCTTCCATGTTTGCATGTCTATTGGTATTGAACATGTCAGTCTGAATGTTTGGAGTTACTTGAATAATCGTAATTATTCTTTTTAAGCCTCCTTTCCCCATTATTATCTTCTACTATCCCATTCAGCTTAAATCAGTCGTTCCCAACCTTCCTAATGCTGTAATCCTTTAATGTATTTTCCGATGGTCATGCCCCACAGGTTGAGAACCACTGTTCTGGTGCTTATGCCATAATACTATCCATTGTAACTAAAATAAATGAGAGTTTCAACATATTGTCTCTAGGGCAAAAATGTTGATCCTAGGAAATAGTAATCACATTGCTGTAGTACAGATACAGAAGTCAATGTATCATTCTGGATAGGACAGTTCTTTTAGTAGTTCAAGAAAAGGTTCAAGTTATAATGTTATTATCAATAATGGGAAAAGAATATGTTATAGATGCCATGCAAATTGACAGTGTAAATCTATGCCCGACTCTATAACAAAATGCAAGCATGTATCACAGTGAGAGGGTACTCTAGTTTGAGAGTAATTGTTACATTTGATCAGGGTTAATTCTACATTGGTTTGGTGATCTATACAGGTACTGTTCCAAAGGAGATACAGAACATACAGGCAGCATGACATACTCCAATGCTAATCAGGCATCAGGAGCTGTACACGAATTCCCTTACAGTGAAGAAGAATGACAAACTCAGTCACATGACAAATACTTGCTTTTGCCACTTAACTAAAGTCAACTATAGAGTGCATTACTATGCCAGGGTAGTGGAGTCAAGTGAGAAATGAAACAAATCAAAGCACAACAACAAATCAACAACAATAAAACACATTGATTTCTCACTGTTCTACAAACCTCCCATGCTCCATAGATCTCTATCACAGGTGGTAGGGTAGTGTAGTAAGTCAGCTTTGTATTATTGTGACAAAATACTTGAGACAAACATTTAATAAGGTTTATTATTTATGAATATTTAATTCATAACATTTCTAATATTTATGAATATATACTAATGAAGGTTAATTTTGACCTATGGTTTCAAAGGTTTCTGTCCGTGTTTTTGGGCCTATGGTGAAGAAGTAAATCAGGTCTGTAATGGAAAAAACCAGTTCACCTTACTATGGCCAAGAAGCAAAATGGTGAAGTAGAAGGTGTCTATTCCTAATGACTTAAATTCCTTACCGTAGGCTCCAGCCAGTAATGATTTTCTAGAATTCCAGTACTACCATAGGCTAGGGACCAAGTCTTCAGCATACAAGTCCGTTTTTTTTTCTGTTCATAGTATCTTTTTATTGTTTTCAGTCTCCTTAACATCAAAACAAGAACAAATATTCATGAATTTTCCAAAGAAAGAAGAAAAGAGGAGCATAATGGATCAAAGGAACTAGCTCAGCTTCTAAAGGAAGTCTGCACTAACTCATGAGCCATATTTCAAAAGAATAAGGATTGGAATTTACAGTATAGAAATGTTTCTCTCTTTGTAAGTGTGTTAAATGAAAGATTGTAAGATGTTAATGAAGAATATAGATGTGAGAAATGAAGCCAATTAGAGGGAAAATCCCTCAAAGAAATATTCTGTACAATGCTGGTGACTAAATTTTAACTTCTACAGATCAAAACAGTAAGAGAAGACATGGCTTCTGCTTCTATTGGAGACCAGCTATTGTTTAGCTGAGGACAGTGATTATTTATTATTATTATTGTCATCATCATTATTATTGTTGTTAATTTTTCTTTATTTTTCTTTTTCATTGGATATTTTATTTATTTACATTTCAGATGTTATTTCCTTTCCCCATTTCCCTCCACCCAGAAACGCCTTATACTGTCCCCCCTCTTGTTACTTCTATGAGGATGTGCCCCCACCCATCCACTCACTCCCCCCTCCCTGCCCTCGAATTCCCCCACACTGGGGCATTAAGCCTTCACGGGACCAAGGACCTCCTCTCCTACCAATGCCTGACAAGGCCATCCTCCCCTACATATACAGCTGGAGCCATGGGTCCCTCCAAGCATGTTCCCAGGCTGGTGGTTTAGACCCTGAGAGCTCTGGTTGGTTGGTATTGTCTCTCTTCCAATGGGGCTGCAAGCCCCTTCGGGCCCTTCAGTCTTCTCTCTGCCTCCTCTATTGGGGACCCCATGATCAGTTCAATGGTTAACTGGAGCATCTGCCTCTGGCAGAGCCTCTCAGGAGACAGGTATATCAGGCTCCTGTCAGCATGCACTTCCTAACATCTACAACTGTGTCTGCACATGGGCTGGGTTCCAAGGCAGGGCAGTCTCCAGGTGACCCATCCTCCAGTCTCTGCTCCACTCATTGTCTCATATTTGCTCCTGTGAGTATTTTGTTAGTCCTTCTAGGAAGGACCTAAGCGTCCAGACTTTAGTCTTTCTTTTTCTTGGGCTTCATGTGGTCTGTGAGTTATATCTTGGGTATTGTGAGTTTTGGGCTAATATCCACTTAATGAGTGCATACCATATGTGTTCTTTTGTGATTGGGTTGCCTAACTCAGGATGATATTTTCTAGTTGCATCCATTTGCCTAAGAATTTCATTATTTTTAATAGTTGAAGAGTACTCCAATGTGTAAATGTACCACATTTTCTGTACCCATTCCTCTGTTGAAGGACATCTGGGTTCTTTCTAGCTTCTGGCTATTGTAAATAAGGGTGCTATGAACATAGTAGAGCATGTATCCTTGTTACATGTTGGGCGATCTTTTGGGTATATGCCCAGGAGAGATATCGATGGATCCTCAGGTAATACTACGTCCAATTATCTGAGGAACCACCAGACTGATTTCCAGAGTGGTTGTACCAGCTTAAAATATCACCAACAATGGAGGAGTGTTCCTCTTTCTCTACATCCTTGCCAGCATCTGCAGTCACCTGAGGTTTTAATCTTAACCATTCTGATTGGTGTGAGGTGGAATCTCAGGGTTGTTTTGATTTGTATTTCTCTGATGACTAAGGATACTGAACATTTCTTTAGGTGCTTTTCAACCATTCTAATTTCCACACTTGAAAATTCTTTGTTGAGCTCTGTACCCCATTTTTAATAGGGTTATTTGATTGTCTGGAGTCTAATTTCTTGAGTTCCTTGTATACATTAAATATTAACCCTCTATTGGATGTAGGATTGGTAAAGATCTTTTCCCAATCTGTTGGATGCTGATTTGTCCTAATGACAATGTCGTTTGCCTTACAGAAGCTTTGAAATTTTATGAGGTCTCATTTGTAAATTCTTGATCTTAGAGCATAAGTCACTGGTGTCCTGTTCAGGAACTTTTCCTCTGTGCCCATGTGTTCAAGGCTCTTCCACACTTTCTCTTCTATTAGTTTCAGTGTGTCCGATTGTATATGAAGGTTCTTGATCAACTTGAACTTGAGTTTTATACAAGGAGATAAGAATGGATCAGTCTGCATTTTTCTACATGCTGTCCTCCAGTTCAACCAGCACCACCTGTTGAAAATACTGTCTTTATTTTTTTTTACCAAATGATTTTAGCTCCTTTTTCAAAGATCAAGTGACTATAGGTGTGTGGGTTCATGTCTGGGTTTTCAATTCTACTCCATTGATCTTGCTTGTCTCTATACAAATACCATGCAGGTTTTTTTTTTTAAATCACTATTGCTCTGTATGTAGTACAGCTTGAGGTCATGGATGGTGATTCTCCCAAACGATCTTTTATGTGTTGAGAATAGTTTTTGCTATCCTGAGGTTTTTGTTATACCAAATGAATTTGAGAATTACTCTTTCTAACTCTGTGAAGAATTGAGTTGGGATTTTGATGGGGATTGCATTGAATCTGTAGATTGCTTTTGGCAAGATGACCATTTTTACTATATTAATTCTGCCATTCTATGAGTATGGGAGATCTTTCCATCTTCTGAGATCTTCTTCAATTTCTTTTTTCAGAGACTTGAAGTTCTTGTCATACAGGTTTTCACTTGCTTACTTAGATTCATACCAAGGTATTTTATATTATTTGTGACTATTGTGAATGGTGTCATTTCCCTAATTTCTTTTTCAGCCTGTTTGTTCTTTGAGTAGAGGAAGGCTACTGATTTTTTTGAGCCAAATTTATATCCAGCCACTTTGCTGAAGTTGTTTATCAGGTTTAGGAGTTAACTGCTGGAAGTTTTAGGGTCACATAAGTATAATATCATATGATCAGCAAATAGTGATACTTTGACTTCTTCCTTTCCAATTTGTATCCCTTTTAACTTCTTTTGTTGACTAATTGCTCTGGCTAAGTCTTCAAGTACTATATTGAATAGGTAGGGAGAGAGTAGGTAGCTTTGTCTAGTCCCTGATCTTAGTGGTATTGCTTCAAGTTTCTCTCCATTTAGTTTGATGTTGGCTACTGGCTCGCTGTATACTGCTTTTACTATGTTTAGGTATGGGCCTTGAATTCCTGATCTTTCCAAGACTTTTACCATGAAGGGATGTTGAATTTTGTTTAATGCTTTCTCAGCATGTAGTGAGATGATCATGTGGTTTGTTTCCTTTGAGTTTGTTTATATAGTGGATTACATTGATGAATTTCCATATATTGAACCATCACTGCATTCCTTGGATAAAGTCTACTTGATCATGATGGATAATATTCTTGATGTGTTCTTAGATTTTATTTGTAAGAATTTTATTGAGTATTTTCCCATCGATATGTATAAGGAAGTGTGGTCTGAAATTTTCTTTCTTTCTTTGATCTTTGTATGGTTTTGGTCTGAGTGTAATTGTGGCTTCATAGAATGAATTGGATAGTGTTCCTTCTGTTTCTATTTTGTGGAAAAGTTTATAGAGAATTGGTATTAGGTCTTCTTGGAAGATCTGAATAGAAGTCTGCACTAAAACCATCCGGTCTCAGGTTTTTTTTTTGTTTGTTTGTTTGTTTTGGTTTTTTTGTTTTTGTTTTTGTTTTTTTTATATTTTATTTTTTATTTTTTTTTGTTTTGTTTTTGGTTGGAAGACTTTTAATGACTGCTGCTAATTCTTTAGGAGTTATACGATTATTTAGATCATTTTTCTGATCCTGATTTAACTTTATTACCTGGTATCTGTTTAGAAAATTGTCCATTTCATCCAGATTTTCCAGTTTTGTTGAGTATAGGTTTTTTGTAATAGGATCTGGTGATTTCTTGAATTTCCTCAGTTTCTGTTGTTATGTCTCCCTTTTCAGTTCTGATTTAGTTATTTGGATACTGTCTCTGTGCCCTCTGGTTAGTCTGGCTAAGGGTTTATCTATACTTTTGATTTTTTTCAAAGAGCCATCTCCTTGTTTTGTTGATTCTTTATATAGTTCATTTTGTTCATACTTGGTTGATTTCATCCCTGAGTTTGGTTATTTCCTGTTGTCTACTCCTCTGGGGTATATTAGCTTCCTTTTGTTCTAGAGCTTTCAGGTGTGCTGCCAAGCTGTCAGTGTATGCTTCCTCCAGTTTCTTTTTGTAGGCACTTAGAGCTATGAATTTTCCTGTTAGCACTGCTTTCATTGTGTCTCATAAGTTGTGGTATTATGTGCCTTCAAGTTCATAAAATTCCAAAAAGTCTTCAATTTCTTCATTTCTTTCTTGACCAAGTTATCATTGAGTAGAGAGTTGTTCAGTTTCCATGTGTATGTGGGCTTTCTGTTGTTTTTGTTGTCATTGAAGACCAGCCTTAGGCCATGGTGATCTGATAGGATGCATGGAATTATTTCAATCTTCTTGTATCTGTAGAGGCCTGTTTCATGGCTCATTTTAGAGAATATGGTTGATTTTGAAGAAGGTACCATGAGGTACTGAGAAGAAGGTTTATTCTATTGTTTTAGAATGAAATGTCCTATAGATATTTGTTAAATCCATAACTTCTTGTAGTTTCACTGTGTCTCTGTTTAGTGTCAGTTTCCATGAACTCTCCATATCTGAGGTTGGGGTGCTGAAGTCTCCCACTATTATTGTGTGAAGTGCAATGTGTGGTTTGAGGTTTAATAAATTTTTTTTTTATGAAAGTGTGTGCCCTTGCCCTTGGAGCATAGGTGTTCAGAATTGAGAGTTGTTCTTGATAGATTATTCCTTTGATGAGTATGAAGTGTCCTTGCTTATCCTTTTTGATACCTTTTGGTTGAAAGTTGATTTTTATTAGATATTAGAATGGCTACTATAGCTTTTTTCCTGGGACCATTTGCTTGGAAAATTGTTTTCCAGCCCTTTACTCTCAGGTCATTTCTGTCTTTGACATTGAGGTATGTTTCCTGTATGCAGCAAAATGTTGGGTTTTGTTTATGTATCCATTAGTCTGTCTTTTAATTGGTGAATTGAGTCCATTGCTGTTAAGAGTTATTAAGGAAAAGTGGTTGTTTCTTCATGTTATTTTAGTTATTAGAGGTGGAATTATGCTTGTATAGCTATCTTCTTTTGGGTTTATTGGAAGATTGCTTTCTTTCTTTTTCTATGTTGTACTTTCTCTCCTTGTGTTGGAGTTTTTCATCTATTTTCCTTTGTAGGCCTTGATTTGTAGGAAGATATTTGTGAATTTTGGTTTTTCATGGAAAATCTTGTATTCTCCATCTAGAGTGATTGAGAGTTTTGCTGGGTATAGTATCCTAGGCTGGCATTTGTGTTCTCTTATGGTCTGTATGATGTCTGTCCAGGATATTCTGGCTTTCATAGTCTCTGGTAAGAAATTTGGTGTAATTCTGATAGGTTTGCCTTTATAAGTTACTTGACTTTTTCCCTTTCTGATTTTAATATTCTTTCTCTGTTTTGTGCATTTGGTGTTTTGATTATTATGTGAAGGGAGGAATTTCCTTTCTGGTCTAGTCTATTTGGAGTTCTGTGTATGTTCATGGGTGTCTGTTTCTTTAGGTTAAGAAAGTTTTCTTCTATAATTTTGTTGAAGATATTTACTGGAACTTTAATTTGGGAGTCTTCACTCTCTTCTATACCTATTATCCTTAGGTTTGATCTTCTCATTGTGTCCTGGATTTCCTGTATGTTTGGGTTAGGAGCTTTTTGCATTTTGCATTTTGCATTTTGCATTTTGCATTTTGCATTTTGCATTTTCTTTGACAATTGTGTCAATATTTTCTATGGTATCTTCTGCACCTGAGATTGTCTCTTCTATCTCTTGTATTCTGTTGGTGATGCTTGCATCTATGACTCCTGATCTCTTTCCCAGGTTACCTTTCTCCTGGATAGTCTCCTTTTCTGATTTTTTTTTTTGTTTTTACTTCCATTTTTAGATCCTGGATGGTTTTGTTCAATTCCTTCACCTGTTTCATTGTATTTTTCTTGTAAATCTTTAAGGGATTTTTGTGTTTCCTCTTTAAGGGCTTCTAATGTTTACCTGTGTTCTCTTGTATTTCTTTAAGGGAGTTATTTTTGTCCTTAAAGTCCTCTATGAGAAGTGGTTTTAAATTTGAATCTTGCCTTTCTGGTGTGATGGGGTATCCCGGACTTGCTATGTTGGGGGAACTGGGTTCTGATGACACCAAGTAACTTTGGTTTCTGTTGCTTATGTTCTTCTGCTTGCCTTTTGCCCTCTGGTTATCTCTAGTGCTACCTGCACTCACTGTCTCTGACTGGAGCTTGTCTCTCCTGTTATCTTGGTTTTGTCAGAGTTCCTGGGAGTACAGCTGTCTCTGCAATCCAGTGATCCTGTGTGTCAGAGCTCCTGGGATTCAGACTGCCTCTGAGAACATGTAATCCTATGATTCTGAGTGTGTTAGAGCTTCTGGATGTCCATCTTCCTCTATGATCCTGGGGATGTTAGAGCTGGGAATCCAACTTCCTCTATGATCTTGGGTGTATAAGATCTCCTGGGGGGTCAGCTTCCTCTAGGTATTGTGAGATTCCCCGAGGTAGCACCCAAGGTCTGCTTAGTGCACTAGCTCAGAACAGAAGGAATCCATGAGAGTGAGTCAGGGTATGGTGTTTTCACTGGAGCAGACCAACTAGGAGTCAACTGCTTTGGGTGCAGTGGATTCTCAACCACTCCAGGTGAAGCAGATCCTCTGGGATGGGTCTGAATATGGTGTTTACCTGGGAGCAGACCCGCTCGGAGTCTGCCCCAGCATGAAGGGCCAGGTGGAGAGGGCAGAAAGGGAGTACTATTCGGGAGGGCGGGGTTTTGGTGGGTGATGGGTCCCAAGTGAGCCACTGATCTCCCAGTGGTATTTCTGGGACTTTGGGTCCATGGGGGAGGGTTCTTACCAACTGCTCTGAGGGCAGCAGATCCTCTGGGATGGAACTGAATATAGTGTCCTCCCAGGAGCAGCCATTATTATTATTATTATTATTATTATTATTATTATTACTACTACTACTACTACTATTATTATTCACTTTACGTACTGCTCACTGCTCCCTCCCAGACAACCCCTCACACAGTCCTTCCCTAATCCCCCCTTCTCCTCTGAGAGGATGGGGCCTCCCTGGGTATTTTCTTACCCTGGCACATAAAGTCTCTGTGAAGTTGGGCACATCCTCTCCCACTGAGTCCAGACAAAGCAGCCCAGCTAGAAGAATATATCTCACAGACAGGCAACAGCTTTTTAGCCCCTCTCCCACTCCTTCAGTTGTTCCAGGCCCACGTGAAGACCAAGTTGTACATCTACTACATATATGTGGGGAGGCCTAGGTCCAGTACATGCATGTTTTTAGGTTGGTGGTTCAGTCTCTGAGAGACCCAAGGGTCTAGGTCAGCTGACTCTTACATGACTTTAGAAAGTCTTTAAAGAATCAAACCATATCTGTCTAGACTCCATCTTAGCTATATAGTCTATTTGAACTAAGCTGGTAACTATTACTTCTCCTTTCACCTACCTATAGCCAAACATGTCCAGATGAGTAATTGACCACTGTAACTAGGGCACAATGTGACCATATTTAATGGTGCATAATGTCTTCCATTCCTTAAATTGCCCTCTGTAAGCTTTATAAAGTTACACCGACCTATGATTTTCATTGTGGTTTATAGTGAACTGTAACAAACAACCAAAACCAAATGACAAAAATAGGTTTTATCTCCATATTACTAAACTGCTTCCCAAAGTTGATGACAGTTCTTTATAATTTTGAACAAACAGTATAACATTTCTCTTTTTAAAACTTTACTTGTCTGATCATTCTCTCCGTCCTTCCCCTCTTACCTCTTATTGCTGTATTTGTTGCACACTCTATTGATTTTATAGATAATTTGTTCCAATAATAGGTTTGGTTACATTGATTTTTGTTTTTTAAAATATTGAATTTTTAAATGTATCTGCAGGTGTGTGTGTGTGTGTGTGTGTGTGTGTGTGTGTGTCTGCCAGTCCCTATGTATACCCAGAGATCAACCAAGTTTTCTGAGATATGATCTCTTACTTGCCTACAATTCACTGAGTAGAGTATACAGACTGACCAGTGAACACTATAAGTACATGCCATATATCCAGTACTGATTTTAGGGATTAAACTTGGACCCTCATGCTTTATAAGGCAAACCTTTGTTAATCTGAACTACTTCCTTATGTTCCGTTTCATTAATTATGGTTTAATTGCTTTTGCTTTAGTTTGAGCTTTCCTTAATTTTTTAGTAACATAAAATGGAAGGTCCAACAATTGCTTGGAAGTCTATCTCTTTCTGCAGCTATTTATAGCTATGAATTTTCCTTCAAGCACCATTTCCCTTACAGTTGCTAAGTTTGGGTATGTCATGTTTTCTTTTCATGTATATTTAAATGTTTTCTAATTTCTTTTCTGACCTTTGTCCTTGATTCTTAATAATTTAAATGTGTTGTTTATTTTGCACATATCTGTGACTTCCCAAAACTTGTCTTAGTTATAATAGTGTTCCTAAGTATTCCTGATTCTGTTCCATGTTACAATAAAATAACATATTTGTAGTATCTATTTTTATTCTTGTAACTTTATTGAGGTTAGTATTATAGTATATCATGAGATTTATCTTTTAGAATACTTCAGAAGTGCTTGATAAGACTACTTTATATTTTTGGTGTTTTATAGATGTATTAGGCCTAGTTGTGTTTCCTTTTTTATTTATTTTATTGTGTACATAAATGTTCGCCTGCATGTCTGTGCACTATGTGCAAACCTGATTACTACAGAGGCCAGCTGGGGGCTTAGATCCCCTGAAACAGGCATCATAGAAGATTGTGAGTTGCTGTATTGTTACTGGAAAAATTGAACCTGGGTCCTATGGAAGAGCAACCAGTGTTCTTAGCCATAGCCATTTCTCCAGACTCACCTCTTTTTGCCTAAATATTTGTCTTTTACCAATATTCTGACTAATTATACTACTCAGTAATTAATTTTTGAGTTCTCCAACTATTGATGTTGATATTTCTATTTCTTCCCTAATTTTTGTCAGAATTTACCTTATGTATGTGTTTTTTTCTTTTTCTTGAAAATAGATTCTTCTCTTATACAATACATCTTGACCTCAGTTTCCTTTCCTTCTGTCCTCCCAGCTCTTTTACACATCCACTCTCCCCTAGATCTACTTTCTCTTTCTTTTCTTTCAGAAAATAGCAGGCCTCCAAGAGACAACAGCCAAACAGGGGAAAACAAGATGCAATAAGACAAGGCAAAATCAATCATACTGATGCTGGATAAGGACAAAAGAGTAAGAGAAATACTCTCATCCCCTGTTAGAAGTCCCACAAAACACCAAACAGTCATATTAGATATGCAGATGACCCAGTGCAAATCCTTGTGGGCCTTGTGCTTGCCATTTCAGTTTCTGAGCCTATAAGATCTCTGCTTAGTTGATTCAGTGAACCATGTTCTCCTGGTATTCTTCATCCCATCTGACACCTCCAATTTTTGCTCCCCATCTTTGATGAAGTTGCCTGAGCTCCAGGGGAAATGACTAAGAGAGATCTCCAATTTAGAGATCTATAATATGTGGTGGTGGGTCTCTCTGCACTGGCTTCTATCTGTTGCTGTAGGAAGGCTCTCTCATGAGGACTGGACAAGGCACTGATCTGTGAGTATACTAAAATATCATTAGGAATAATTTATTTATTTATTTATTTATTTATTTATTCATTCATGAATGCATTTGTACATTTGTTCATTCATTCATTCATTGTCTGGTTGTATTCGGTTCTACTCTAGGTCTCTGAGCTAACCAGTCTTTTGGACATCTGAATAGAGCAGAGCATGGGCTCTTTCTCATGGGGTGGGCTTCAAGTTAAATTAGATACTGGTTGGGAACTCTTACAAGTTATATGCCACTATTGCCCCAGCACATCCTGCAGGCAGGGCAGATTATACATCAACGATTTTGTGCCTGGGTTGGTGTCCAGGATTTTTTTTTCTTTCTATAGCTTGTAGAGCACCTTCCCACACCAAAGAGATTGGAACATAGGAGTAAACAGGTTCCATATAAGCAGCAGCTTACCCTCTCTATGTTCAATTAGCTATGTGAATGTTGCTCTCTGGCAATGGGGATCTCACTGTCAGTTTTCAGAGAGTGACTCTGTCTAAGCATCAGCCTGGGTTGTTTAGGAATCACAAATCCAATCCAGTCCCACCACTGGAGACCTTGCCTTGCCACAAAAGATGGCCAGTTCAGACTAGACATAATTACTAGGACTCCTCACTAAGGCCATCCTCATAGATTCCAGGAAGTTTCCACTGCACTAGGCTTCCACACCATCCCCCAAGTGCCTCCAATTCTAGCTGTCTCTACTACATTGTCTGTCCATCCCCACCTTCTGCACCTCCTCCTGTTCCCATCCCCACCTGTCCGTAGTCCACCCACAAAATCTCTTCTATTTCCCATTCCCAGGGAGATTCATGTGTCCCCCTCATGCCTCCCACCCCTCAAAGAGTTCTTCACTGTACCTAGCCTCTTTGGGTCTGTGGATTGTAGCTAATTATTATTTACTTAACAGCTAAAATCCACTAACAAGTAAATACATACCATATTTATCTTTCTGAGTCTGGCTTACCTCACTTGGGATAATTTTTTTTTTCTAGTTCCAACCATTTGTCTGCAACTTTCATGTCATTTTTAATAGATAAGTACTATTTTATTGTGTAAATGTACCACATTTTCTTTGTCCATTCTTTGGTTGAGGAACATCAACATTGTTTCCAGTTTCTGGCTATTATTTATAAAGCCTAAAGTTGCCATGAACATAATTGATCAAGTGTTCTTGTGGTAGGATAGGGTATCCACTGGGTATTCCCAGGAGTGACATAGCTGGGTCTTGAGGTGGATCAATTCCCAATTTTCTGAAAAAGTGCCATATTGAATTCCAAAGTGACTGAACAAGTTTTACTCCGACCAGCAATGGAGGAGTATTTTCCTTACTCTGCATTCTTGACAGCATGACGGGTAAAAAATGGAGTCTCAAAATAGTATTTTGTATTTCCCTGATGTCAAAGGATGTTGGACATTTCTTTAGGTGTTTCCCAAGCATTTGAAAATCCTCTATTGAAAGTTTTCTGTTTAGATCTGTACCCTATTTCTAATTGGATTATTTGATTTTTTGATATATATTTTTTTTATTGGATATTATATTTACATTTCAGATTTTATCCCCTTACCCTATTCTCCCCACCACCCAGGAACCTACTATCTCATCCTCCCTCCTCCTGCTTCTATGAGGATGTGCCCCCACCTACCCTCCACTTCCACCTCCCCACCCTCCAATTCCACCCCACTAGGTGGAATTCAGCCTTCATGGGACCAAGAATCTCCTCTCCCACCTATGCCTGACAAGGCCATCCTCCCCTACATATACAGATGGAGTCACGGGTTCCTCCCTATGTGCCCCCAGACTGGTGGTTTAGACCCTGGGGAGCTCTGGTTGGTTGGTATTGTTGCTCTCCTCATGGGGCCACAAACCCTTCCAGCTCCTTTAGTCTTCTCTCTAACTTCTCGATTGGGAAACCCTTGATCAGATGAGTGGTTATCTGTGAGCATATGGCTCTGAATATGTCAGATTCTGGAAGACCTCTAAGTAGACACCTATATCAGGCTCTTGTCAGCATGCACTTCCTGACACTGACATCAGCGTCTACATTTGGTGACTGCACATGGGATGGATACCCAGGTGGAATGGTCACCAGATGGCCCCTCATTCAGTTTCTGTCCCACACTTTGCCTCCATATTTGCTCCACTGAGTATTTTGTTACTCCTAAGTAGGACGGAGGAATCCACACTTGGTCTTCCTTCTTCATGAGCTTAATGTGGTCTGTGAGTTGAATCGTGGCAATTTCAAGCTTTTGGGCTAATATCTGCTTATCAGTGAGTAAATACTATGTGTGTTCTATTGTGATTGGGTACCTCACTCAGGATGATATTTTCTAGTTATACCCATTTACCAAGAATTTCTCAAATTCATTATTTTTAATAGCTGAGTAATACTCCATTGTGTAAATGTACCACATTTTTTGTATCCATTCTTCTGTTGAATGACATCTGGGTTCTTTCCAGCTTCTGGCTATTATAAATAAGGCTGCTACGAACATAGTGGAACATATGTTCTTGTTATATGTTGCAGCATCTTCTGGGTAAATGCCCAGGAGTGGTATAGCTGGGTCCTCATTCTGAGGAACTGCCAGACTGATTTCTAGAGTGGTTGTACCAGCTTGCAATCCCATCAACAATGGAGGAGTGTTTCTCTTTCTTCACATCCTCGTCAGCATCTACTATTACCTGAGTTTTTGATCTTAGCCATTCTGACTGGTGTGAGGTGGTATCTCAGGGTTGTTTTGATTTGCATTTCCCTGATGACTAAGGATGTTGAGCATTTCTTAAGGTGCTTCTCAGCCATTCGAGTTTCCTCCTTTGAGAATTCTTTGTTTAGATCTGTACCCCATTTTGAATAGGGTTATTTGATTGTCTGGAGTATAATTTCTTGAGTTCTTTGTATATATTAGATATTAGCCCTCTATTGGATGTAGGATTGGTAAAGATCTTTTCCCAATCTGTTGGTTGCTGTTTTGTCTTATTGACAGTGTCCTTTGCTTTACAGAAGCAAAGAAGAATTGATTGATTTGCATTCTTCTACATGCTGACCTCCAGTTGAACCAGCACCATTTTTTGAAAATGCTGTCCTTTTTCCAATGGATAGTTTTAGCTCCTTTGTCAAAGATCAAGTGACCATAAGTGTGTGGGTTCATTTCTGGACCTTCAATTCTATTCCATTGATCTTCCTGCCTGTCTCTGTACCAATACCGTGCAGTCTTTATCACTACTGCTCTGTAGTACAGTTTGAGGTCAGGGATGGTGATTCCCTCAGAAGTTCTTTCATTGTTGAGAATAGTTCTTGCTATTCTTGGTTTTTTGTTATTCCAAATGAATTTGCAAATGCTCTTTCTATCTTTATGAAGAATTGATTTGGAATTTTGATGGGGATTGCATTGAATCTATAGATTGCTTTTGGCAAGATGACCATTTTTACTAAATTAATCCTGCCAATCCAGGAGCATGGGAGGTATTTCCATCTTCTGAGAACTTTGATTTCTTTCTTCAGAGACTTGAAGTTCTTGTCATACAGATCTTTCACTTGCTTGGTGAGATTCACTCCAAGATATTTTATATTATTTTGTGACTATTGTGAAGGGTATTATTTCCCTAATTTCTTTTTCAGCCTGCTTATCCTTTAAGTAGAGGAAGGCTACTGATTTTTTGAGTTAATTTTATATCCAGCCACTTTGCTGAAGTTGTTTATCAGGTTTAGGAGTTCTCTCGTGGAGGTTTTGGGGTCACTGAAGTATACCATCATATCATCTGCGAATAGTGATATTTTGACTTCTTCCTTTCCAATTTGTATCCCTTTGATCTCCTTTTGTTGTCTAATTGCTCTGGCTAGGACTTCCAGTACTATATTTAATAGGGCAAGAGTGGGCAGCCTTGTCTAGTTCCTGATTTTAGTAGATTGCTTCAGGTTTATCTCCATTTATTTTAATGTTGGCTACTGATTTGCTGTATATTGCTTTTACTATGTTCAGGTATGGGCCTTGAATACCTGATCTTTCCAAGGCTTTTACCATGAAGGGATGTTGAATTTTGTCAAATACTTTCTCAGCACCTAGTGAGATGATCATGTGGTTTTTTTCCTTTGAGTTTGTTTATATAGTAGATTATGTTGATGAATTTCTGTATGTTGAACTATCCCTGCATGTGGGATAAAGCCTACTTGATCATGATGGATGATTTTTTTTGATGTAGACTTGCATTCATTTTGTGAGTATTTTATTGAGTAGTTTTGCATAGATATTCATAAGGAAGATTGGTTTTAAGTTCTTTTCATTGTTGGGTCTTTGTGAGGTTTAGGTATGATCGTGATTGTGGCTTCATCGAATGAATTGGGTAGTGTTTCTTCTGTTACTATTTTGTGGAAAAGTTTATAGAAAATTGGTATTAGGTCTTTTTTGAAAGTCTGATAGAATTCTGCACTAAAACCATCTTGTCCTGGGCTTTTTTTGGTTGGGAGACTTCTAATGACTGCTGCTATTTATTTAGGGGTTATAGGACTATTTAGATGGTTTATCTGATTCTGATTTAATTTTGGTACCTGGTATCTGTTTATAAAATTGTCCATTTCATCCAGATTTTCCAGTTTTGTTGAACATTTACTTTTGTAGAAGTATGTGATGATTTTTTTTTAAATTTTCTCAGTTTCTGTTGTTATGACTCCCTTTCCAGGTCTGATTTTAGTTATTTGGATACTGTCTCTGTGCCCTCTGGTTAGTCTGGCTAAGGGTTTATCTGTCTTGTTAATTTTCTCAAAGAACCAGCTCCTGGTTTTGTTGATTCTTTATATAGTTCATTTTGTTCATACTTGGTTGATTTCATCCCTGAGTTTGATTATTTCCTGCCAGCTACTCCTCTTCTGTTCATTTGCTTCTTTTTGATCTAGAGCTTTCAGGTGTGCTGTCAAGCTGCTAGTGTATGCTCTCTCCAGTTTCTTTTTGTAGGTACTTAGAGCCTAATTTTCCTCTTAGCACTGATTTCAGTGTGTCCCACAAGTTTTTATATGATGTGCCTTCATTTTCATTAAATTCTAAAATGTCTTTAATTTCTTTCTTTATTTTTTTCCCTGACGAAGTTATTATCGAGTTGTTCAGTTTTCATGTCTATGTGGGCTTTCTATTGATTTTGTCATTATTAACAACTAGCCTTATTTCATGATGATCTGATAGGATGCATAGGATTTTTCAATTTCTTATATAGGTTGAGGCCTGTTTTGTACCCAATTATATGATAAACTTTGAATAAGTTACCATGATTTACTGAGAAGAAGGTATATTCTTTAGTTTTTTTTTGGATGAAATGTTCTATAAATATCTTCTAAATCCATTTGATTCATAACTTCTTTTAGTTTCATTGTGTCTCTGTTTAGTTTCTGCTTCCATAATCTGTCTATTGCTAAGAGTGAGGTGTTTAAGTCTCCCACTATTATGATATGAGGTGGAGTGTGTGCTTTGTGCTTTAATAAAATTTCTTTTATGAATGTGGGCGCCCTTGCATTTGGAACACAGATATTCAGAATTGAGATTCATCTTGGCAGATTTTTCCTTTGACAAGTATGAAGTGTCCTTTCTTATCTTTTTTTGATAACTTTTGGTTGAAAGTTGATTTTATTCAATATTAGAATGGCTACTCCTGCTTGTTTCCTGGGACCATTTGCTTGAAAAACTGTTTTCCAGCTTTTTACTCTGAGGTAGTTTCTGTCTTTGTCACTGAGGTGTGTTTCCTTCCTGTATCCAGAAAAATGCTGGGTCCTGTTTATGTATCCAGTCCATTAGCCTATGTCTTTTAATTGAGGAATTGAATCCATTGATGTTAAGATATATTAAGAAAAAGTGATTGTTGCTTCCTGTTATTTTTGTTATTAAAGGTGGAATTATGTTTGTATGGCTATCTTCTTTTGGATTTGTTTGAAGAAGATTACTTTCTTGCCTTTCTAGGGTGTAATTTCCCTCATTGTATTGGACTTTTCCCTGCATTATCTTTTGTAGGGCTGGATTTGTGGAAAGATACTGTGTAAATATGGTTTTGTCATGAAATATCTATGGTAATTGAGAGTTTTGCTGGGTACAGTATCCTGGGCTGGCATTTGTGTTCTCTTATGGTCTGTATGATGTCTGTCCAGGATCTTCTGGCTTTCATAGTCTCTGGTGAGAAATCTGGTATAATTCTGATAGGTCTGTCTTTATAAGTTACTTGACTTTTTCCCTTTCTGCTTTTAATATTTTTTCTTTATTTTGTGCATTTGGTGTTTTGATTATTATGTGAAGGGAGAAATTTCTTTTCTGGTCTAGTCTATTTGATTTCTGTAGGCTCTTGTATGTTCATGGGCATCTCTTTCTTTAGATTAGGGGAAGTTTCTTCTATAATTTTGTTGAAGATATTTACTGGACCTTTAATTTGAGAATCTTCACTTTGTTATATACAAACTACTTTTAGGTTTGGCCTTCTCATTGTGTCCTTGATTTCCCAGATGTTTGGGCTAGGAGGTTTTTGCATTTTGCATTTTCTTTGACAGTTGTGTCAATGTTTTCTATGGTATCTTCTGTACCTGAGAATCTCTCTTCTATCTCTTGTATTCTGTTGGTGATACTTGCATCTATGACTCCTGATTTCTTTCCTAGGTTTTCTATCTTTTAGATAGTCTCCCATTGTGATTTCCTTATTGTTTTTACTTCCATTTTTACATCCTAGATGTTTTTTTTTTCAAATCTTTCACCTGTTTGGTTGTTTTTCTTGTAATTCTTTAAGGGATTTTTGTTTTTCCCTCTTAAGGGCTTCTACCTTTTAACCTGTGTTCTCCTGTATTTCTTTAAGGAAGTTATTTATGTCCTTCTTAAAGCCCTCTTTCACCATCATGAGAAGTGGTTTTAAATCTGAATCTTTATTTTCCAGTGTCATGGGGTATTCAGGACTTGCTATTGTGGGATAATTAGGTTCTGATGATGCCAAGTAACCTTGGTTTCTGTTGCTTATGGTCTTGCACTTACCTTTTGCCTTCTGGTTATCTCTAGTGCTACCTTCACTCACTGTCTCTGACTGGAGGCTGCCTGTCTTTTTTCTTGGTTGTGTTGGAATACCTCAGAGTTCAGCTGTCTCTGTGGTCCTGTGATCCTGAGCTCCTGGTTTTGATAGCTCCTGGGAGTCAGGCTGCTTCTGGAATCCTGAAATCCTGGTGTGCCCAAGCTCCTAAGATCCTTATCCTATGTTCCTGGGTATGTTTTTGCCCCTGGGAGTCCAGCCTCCTCTGAGTTTTGGGTGATTGTGTGCAGAGCTGGCACTCTAGGAATGCTCTGAGCACTGGCCCAGATTGTAAGGGTCCAGAGACACTGACTGTGAGGGAGTTCCTGGGTCCCTGTGGGTTCCAATTACTCCCTGTTTGGTGTGGGGGAGTGCTGCGCCCTACTCACTTACAATCCTGGGCATGTTAGATCTCCTGGGAGTCCAGCCTTTTTTGGGTTTTGTGGGATTGGGTGCAGAGCTAGGGCCCTATGACTGCTCCAAGCACTGTTGCAGATAGGAAGGGTCGAATTTTCTTATATTGAACCATCCCTGCATCTCTCGAATGAAGCCTGCTTGACTTTGATGAATGATGTCTTTGATCTGTCCCCGGATTCAGTTTGTGACTATTTTTTTGAGTATTTTTGCATTAATGTTCATGAGAAAAATTAGTCTAAAGCTCTCTTTGTTGAGTCTTTGATTGGTTTAGGTATTGGGGTCACTGTGGCCTCATAGAATAAGTTTTGGTGTGTTCCTTCAGTTTTTATATTGTGGAATATGTTTGAGGAGAATTGTAATTAGTTCTTCTTTGAAAGTCTGGTAGAATTTTGCACTAAAATCACCTGGCCCTGGCTTTTTTGGGGGGAGGAGGCAGGATACTTTTAGTGACTGCTTCTATTTCTCTAGGGGTTATGGGCTATTTAAATAGTTTACCTGTTTTAACTTTGGTAAGTGGTATCTGTCTAGAAAATTGTCTATTTCATTAAGATTTTTCAATTTTGTGGAGTACAGGTTTTTGAAGTAAGACCCAATGATTCTTTGAATTTCCTCAGTGTCAGTTGTTATGTCTCTCTTTCATTAATGATTCTGTTTATTTGGATACTGTCTCTCTGTCTTTTGGTTAGTTTGGCTAAGGCTTTGTCTATCTTGTTGATTTTCTCAAAGAACCTACTCTTGATTCCTTCTACTGTTTTCTTTGTTTCTAACTGATTGATTTCAGTCCTGATTTTGATTATCCCCTCCCTTCTTTGGTATGCTTGATTCTTCTGTTTCCTAGAGCTTTCTGTTATACTTTTAAATTGGCGATATGAGAACTTTCTGATTTCTTTATGGAGGTATTTAGTGCTATGAAGTTTCCTCTCAGCACTGCTTTCATTGTGTCCCACAAATTTGGGTATGTTGTGGCTTCATTTTCATTTAATTCTAGAAAGTCTTTTATTTCTTTATTTCTTCCCTGACCCTGAGATCAATGAGTAGAGAGTGGCTTAATTTTCATAAGTGTTTCTGTTGTTTTTTGAAGTCTAGCTTTAATCCATGGTGGTCTGATAAGATACAAGGCATTATTTTAATTTTATTTCATCTCTTGAGGCTTGCATTGTGACTGACTATATGATCAATTTTAGAGAGGGATTCATGAGGTGCTGAGAAGAAGATATATACTTTTGCATTTGGGTAAAATATTCTATAGATGTCTGTTAGATCCATTTGATTCATAATGTCAGTTAGTTTCATTATTTCTCTGTTTAGGTTTTTGTCTGGATGTCCTGTCCATTGGTGAGAATGGGGTGTTGAAGACTACTACTATAAATGTGTGGGGTTCAATGTGTAATTTTAACTTTAGCAATATTTCTTTTACAAATGTGGTTGTCCTTTTGTTTGGGGCATAGATGTTACCTTGGTAGATTTTTTATTCCTTGCAATGAGTATGACATGTCCTTCTCTGTCTCTTTTGACTAATTTTGGTTTAAAGTCTATTTTATTAGATATTAGAATGGCTGCTCCAGCTTGCTTCTTGGGTCCATTTGCTTGGAAAACATTTTTTCTAGCCCTTTACTATGAGGCAATGGCTATCTTTATGGCTGAAGTGTGTTTCTTAGATGCAGTATAATGATGGATCCTGTTTTCACATCCATTCTGTTTTCCCGTGTCTTTTTACTGGGGAATGGAGTCCATTGGTGCTGAGAGATAGTAATTACCAGTGATTGTTAATTCATAATATTTTGATGTTGATGGTGTTGTATGTTTGTGTGTGTTTCCCATTATTTTTGCTGGTGTGTAATTTCTTATTTCGTGGGTTATTTTTTTTTTTGGATGTAGTTATTCTCTTTTGGTTCAAATTTTTCTTCTAGTATTTTATATAGGACTGAACTAGTGGAGTGATATTTTTGTATTTGTAGTTGTGTGAAAATATCTTGTTTTCTCTATCTACAGTGTTTGAGAGTTTTGCTGGTAGTCTAGGTTGGCACCTGTGGTTTTTTAGAGGTTATAGCATATCTGTCCAGGCACTTCCAACTTTTAGAGTCTCTGTTGAGATGTTGGGTAGAATTCTGATAGGTCTGCCTTTGTATATTACCTGGCCTTTTTCCCTTGCTACTTTTAATATTCTTTCTTTGTTCTGTAGATTTTGTGTCTTGATTATTATGTGCCAGGATTTTCTTTTCTGATCCAGTCAATTGGTGTTCTAGAAGATTCTTGTAGGTTTACAAGCATCTCTTTCTTTAGGTTGGGCAAGTTTTCTATGGTTTGTTGTTGCTGTTGCTGCTTTTGTTGTTGACAATATTTTCTGGGCCTTCTAGCTGGGACTCTTCATCTTCTTTTATTCTTATTATTCTTAGGTTAGGTATTTTCATGGTATCTCAGATTTCCTGGATGTTTTGTGTCAGGAGTTTCTTAGCTTTAACATTTTCCTTGACCTGATGTATCCATGTTTTCTGTTGTATCTTCTACACCTGAGATGCTTTCTTCCATCTCCTGTATTGTGTTGGTGATGCTGCATCTGTTGTTCCTGTTCTCTTCCCTAGGTTTCCATCCCCCGGATTTCCTCAGTTTGTGCTTTCTTTATTGCTTCTATTTCTACTTTCAGATCTGGCACTGTTTAATTCCTTCATCTGCTTCATTGTATTTTCCTGTATGTCTTTAAGAGATTTATTTGTTTTCTCTTTAAAGACCTCTATCTGTTTGATTGTATTTCCCTGTATTTCTTTAAAGAATTTATTCATTTCCTCTTTAATGGCCTCTATCATCTTTATAAGATTGTTTTAAAGGTCATTTTGTTGCATTTCGGTTGTGCTAGGATATCCAGGGTTTGCTGTAGTGGGGTAGCTGTACTTTGGAGGTGTCATTGCCCTGGCCTTTGTTGATTGGATTCTTTTGAGGGCTTTTAGCCCTTGGAATGGTTTAGGTGCCTGGATGTTCTTGTAGTAGGTATTGGGAGGGGTGTGAACCTCAATTCTCCTGATGTGGCAGACCTCTCACAGGTATCCTTGGACTGTATGGTTCTGGACCTGCAGTTCTGTATGTTTCAAGAGTCTCTAGTTGATTGAAGTTGGGTAGAGATGTGGCAGGAGAATGGAGGTCCCCCCAGGATGGCAGGCTGCACAGGGCAGCTTGACTATTGGTCCAAAGGGCTCAGAGAGCAGGGAAGATGGGTGGGGGAAGGGAAGCTTACCTGTATTATTCAGGAGTCTGATGGAGAGCCAGGAAGAGAATAAAAGTTCCCCTGGTATAGCAGGCTTTGCTCAGGGTGAGTTGTATTTCTTACATGCAGCAGGATAGATCCTGTTTTTGCAACCATTTGGTTAGTTTGTGTCTTTTTATTGGGGGTGAATTGAAACAGTTGCTATTGAAAGATATCAATAATCAATGAGTGTTAATTTCTGTTATTCTGTTATTTTTGGTGGTGGTAGTGGCAGTAGTTCTTGTTAGTGGTATGCTTGTGTATATGTGTGTATACTTCCCTTCTTTTAATTTTGCTCATGGGAGACTATTTCCTGTGTTTTCATGAGTGTAATTAACCTTCTTTGTTTTGAGTTTTCCTTCTAGTACCTTCTGTAGGGCTGGATTTGTAGATAGATATTGTTTAAATTTGATTTTGTTATGGAATGTCTTATTTTCTCCATCTATGGTGATTAAAAATTTGGCTAGCTATCGTAATCTGGGCTGGCATCTTTGGTCTCTTAGAGTATGTACCATATATGCTTTGACTTTTAGACTCTCCCCTGAGAATGAGGTGTAATTCTAATAGGTCTGCCTTTATATGTTACTTGGCCTTTTTCCTTTGCAGCTTTTAATCTTTGTTCTGTATGCTTAGTGTTTTGATTATTACGTGGTGAGGGGACTTAATCTTCTGGTCCAATCTTCTTGGTGTTCTATATGCTTCTTGTACTTGTTAGAAATAAGCAGAGCAGTCTTGAACAAATCACACATGCAGCAGGTCTCACATGAGAGGTTTATTGGGAGAGGGTCACAGGTGGCCTCTGGGAGAGGGTGGAGGGAAAGGGGGGCAGGGAAGACATGCATGTGTGGTGGAGAGGGGGTATGGCACACATACAAAGAGCTGGACGTAGGAGGGACACTATTCTGTCTCTTTGCAGGGTCCCGGAAAGCTGGCTGTAAAGATGCCTGATGGATGTGAAGTCACTTCTAGCTGTCCAAGGATATGCCTGATGCTAACATTATCTTGATAAGTATCTCCTTCTTTAGGTTGAGGAACTGTTCTTTGATGATATTATTGAAGACATTTCCTCTGCCCCTGAGCTGGGATTCTTTTCCTTCCTCTATTCCTATTATTCTTAGGTTTTTGTCTTAATAGTATCCCAGATTTCCTGGAAGTTTTATGTCAGGAAATTTTTAAATTTAACGTTTTATTTGACAGATATTCCCTTTTTTCTTATTGTATTTCCAATGCCTGATTTTGTCTCATCTAGTTTTTGTATTCGGTTGGTGAAGATGTTCTCTGTACCTCTTCTTTGCTTTCCTAATTAACCTCATTTCCAGAATTCCCTCAGTTTGTGTTCTCGTTATTGCTTCTATTTTCATTTTTAAGTCTTGAACAGTTTTATTTGTTTCCTTCAACTTTTTTCTTTGCTTCCTTGAATGGATTTATTAACTTCCTCCAATTGTTTGTGGCTTTTTCTGGATTTCTTTAAGGAACTTTATTCATTTCCTCCTTCAGGAACTCTGTTGTCTTCATATAACTGGTTTTATGGCCTTTTCCTTTTGCTTAAGCTATGTTGGGATATTCAGGGCCTGCTAACAGTGGTAGGATAGATAGAAAAATTCTGGCTGTTATTGTGTTCTTATGCTGGCATCTACACATCTGGGTTTGGGGTGATTATAGGTCTAGGTGCTTATTTCTGGGATTGTTTTTGTTGGATGTGAGATTCTTTCTGAGGTTTCTGTTTCCTCTCTGGGTTTTCAGTGTGTGTGATGTTTGTGTGTAGTCTGTCTCACTGGTCCCACTGGGCTAATGTGTTTGAGGGAAATGCTTGCTGGGTTTGGAGGTTGGAGGAAGAGAGGCCAGAGAAAGATAGTTTGTTGGAGCACTAACGACAATCCTCAGATTTGCTTTTAAGGGCACAGAGTTTGGAAAAGGATCAAGGGCAGCCTACCTGGTCTTCAGGCAGAGTTGAGCAGGGGCATCTGTCTGAGTTGAGGACTGGGACACAGCAATGGGGGGGGGGAAGGGAAGGCTGTGGGGGAGGGTTATGGTCGGTGTGATTCACAGGAGGTCTGGAAACAGGAGATGGGAGGCTCTAGCTGGTGTTCTGTTGCAGCACTAGGGGCAACCCTGAGCATTGGTTCTGAGGAACAGAGAGATCTTTATGTACTTTTGATCTGTTCACAATTATACTTTTTAAAACAAGCTTTCCCTTTTTAGGTACATTTTTGAAGCAAAGTTAGATTTATAATAGAAATAAAGGTACTGTCAGAAAGTAATTATGCATAATAGGAGACAGGACTTCCCAACATGGAGTTGACTCTAGAAATTTATTTTGTTGAAAATCTAATATTGCTCTTATTGTTTTGTTCCATTTCCTATTTGTATGACTCATTTGTATTCTGTTATTCTCATCTATGTATATCTTTAATTCTAAACTCTGTTATAAATAACATGTGATTATAATGTATGTTTTTATTCCATCTGAGTGTCACTGTGATTTACATTTAATGTTCAAACTGATATTGTTGAATTTATGTGTATCATTTGCCATCTTGATCTGTATGTTGTATGTTAATATTTTTCTTTAGTTTTTGTTTCAGTAACTTCTGATATCATGTGAATATTTTATAATGGCATTTTTATTTTCTTAAGAATTTTTCTGTTAGGAGCTTAGCTGTCATGGAGAGGGGATTGGACTGCTAGGTATCAGAATAGCTGATGAGGACAATAATATAAAATTAAAGTGACTGTATATTTTTTGTTTTTGTAAGAGGATACATTTGATCAAGAAGCAACTCCTTTCCCTCAATTTTTTTCTGGAAAGTGACATGAGTCAAATTGCAAATGGATCAGTCTCTTCATGAGAAAATTTTCAGTCTTAAGGGCACCCTGGACAAGATTCCTGCTTACTTATGGACCTTGGAGCCAAGGGGATCGGGGGAGAGAAATGCTAGCAGTAGAAAAAATACTAATTAAGGACCCATAATTGGGAAATTATAGAGACTCTCCATTCTTCTTAAGGATGTTTGGCAAAAGTAGAAGAGGCAGCTGTATGCTGAAGGCCTCCAATAAAGATGCTTCTGAATGAAGGTACATAAAGCATAGGCAACCAAATAGGCATGAGTCTGACCACATCTCCTTTCATACATTGCAGTGCAATGACATTGTAAGTTTGTATTAAGAGAACAGCTTTAAGCCAGGCAGTGGTGGCACATGCCTTTAATCTCAGCACTTGGGAGGCAGAAGCAGGTGGATTTCTGAGGCCAGCCTGGTCTACAGAGTGAGTTCCAGGACAGCCAGGGCTATACAGAGAAACCCTGTCTTGAAAAAAAAAACACAAAGAGAACAACTTTAATTGCTTGGGGATGGATCGGTAAAATTTTACACCTAGGAAAAAAGTGTCAGCTACTTTTAAGGTCCAGTGAACACTCTTAGATGGATTCAATGGTTCATTGTGATTAGCTTGCCGTTCTATTGGCGTGCTTTGTCTATGTATGACAAGCTTTAATAAGAGCTTGGGTGGCATATTTTCAGAGATAATGCATATTTTTCATACTCTTCTATCATTTTAGTAACAAAAACCATCCAATGTGTTCACTTGCCTCTGAGTTCTTTTCTTTCTCTTCCTTATTAAATGTTTTACATAACATTAATTAGTTTATGTAATGTGTTCAGATTCAATCAAACCAAACTCAATTCCTTATTATTCCTGTTCTACGACTCTACTTACTCCACCACAACCTCATTTACTCTCTTTTAATTTTTAATTCTCAGTTTATTCTTATTTTGTGAGTGTTAGCATTTGCCTGCATTCATATGTGTACATTACTGGTTACAGATAGTTGTGAGTTACCATGTAGGTGTTGGGAAGCAAACTCCAGTCCTCTATGGGTGCAGGAAATGATGACTTATCAACCCAGCTCTATGTGCACACTCTTTTCTTTAAATTATTTTTAATTTAATACCCACTGAGTTCATTTAATGCTACCTGCACATGCATAAGTGTGGGACTATCTACTGGAGCATGAATTGCCTCTCAGGGCTTGCATCCCCGAAGAAGACTAACTCCCCCTCTCCCAGGTGCTGATAGCTCTTCAGATGAAACAAGGACTTCATGAGCCTCTTGCTATCCATGATTTGATTTTGGCTGGCATGATCATATATGTATGTCTTCTGCATGCAGTCCTAGTCATCATGGTTTCATGTGTGTAACTTCATTATCATACCTGCTTAACACTCTTTCAGTGCAGACAATCACCCTGAGTCTTACAGTCTTTCTGTTTTCTGTTGATTATGATTCCTGAGCCTTGGAAGAGGGGTGTGATATAGATGTCCTGTTTAGAGCTGAGCACAACACAGTTTCTTATTCTCTGCAAAACAACTGGTTGTTGGTCTCTGCATTAACTGTCATCTATCTCAGAAACAAGATTCTCTGATTAGGGTTGAGAAATGCTAAGTGCCAGGTATAAGTTACCTCTTTTCACAACATTTGCCAATGAGGTCTCATCCCCAACCCCATGGCCAGCTCTTGCCGTGGCTGTTGATTACCCTCCATAACTTTACGGTAAGATGCTGAAGACATCCTTCCCAACTTGATGCCTGAATTTATATTAGATATACTTTCATGGAGGCAGAAGGGGTTACACATCTCTTTATTCTGGGGCAGAAGACATTCCAGCCTCTGTATTTGGTTGTCAACCCCATTCTGCTCATTAATTGTGTTTTACTGTCAACATAAATGTTCTGGTGTGCATCTGCACTGGTAACAAAGCATCTCATTAGAAACAGAAATAATTTTTTTTATCTTAATGAATTGTCCCACCAAGCAGGTTTGTCTTATTTGCCAGCTGAGGCATGCCAGTGGCCTGGACAAATGGCCAAGACATTAGTGATTAGTAAGTTATACAAGTTTATAATTTTCCATATCTCACTTAAAGTGGCCCTAACACTACCAATTCTCATTAGGATTTAGGAGTGGTTTTTCAGAACCTACATATAAAATATTTTTCAATGGCAGGGTTCAGGAGAATAGAGATTTGCAAAGACCCCAAATAACTCACTTATACTTGGGGTTGTGTGGGGATCTTTAAGATGGTGCCTTTAAACTCTGAAGGAGAAGCTATTTCCTATTTTCCTCTTTTTTAGTAGAGGGGATTTATGAATCATAATCGCCTATGCGACAACACGTAGAAGGCTTAGAAGGTTTTGTTGGGCCTTTTAATCTATCCCTAGGCTTACAGAGAGGGGCACAAAGATCCAGATCTGCATCAGTCACAAGTGCTGCCCATCTGTGAAACCAAGTGGGGCCAACTGGCTGCCTTTGCAGAGATGGAGTAGCAAGACTAGAGACAGAGGCAAGCAGCTCTTTCTTGGCTGGAACTATTGAGTGCATGCAGAGAGAACAGTTGAAGTGGAGCCTGGATTTCCCTGGAGGGGAATGCACCATCCAGATGGCTACAGCTGTTCTTTCACTACCGTTTGCATTCTGTTGTCATGACTAAGGTTGCTGTTAGGGCACTGGAAAGGAGGGTGTTGCTAGCAACATCCACACTCTCATTAACTTTAGCAGGATTATTTCTTAAGGGATTAAAGGGGATTAAGTAAAGTTTCTAACCTCTCTTCAGGGCTCTTGACTTTCCCCCCTGAAGTTCCATGAATTTGCTTATTGCAATGTGTTTGTTTGCACCAGACACAAAATTACTTACTTAGTCTCTGAGGGAAACTACGTTCTCCCCCATTTCTAGCCCTACCATCTTTGTCTTATACAGAAGTTGTGACATTGTGTCACTGACTTTTTAAAAACATTTTTGAACATCTTCACTGGAGTTCATCTCTAACTAGCCAATAGATCTTGGCTAAAGTGTCCAAGTATCAAAGAGAAAGACTTTAGTCTCATCTGGTAACATTTGAATGTCCCACAGTATTCTCTAATAATTTCTGAGGTCATATATATAGCTAGTAAAGTGGCCCATGGAACCCTCACGCTCATGAAAACCAGATCCATTAGCACCCTCTTGAGATGCTCTGAAGATTTTAACCCTTCCCAAAGAGCCTGAGATCTTTAAGCATTTTCTGAGTGACAGTGTGGTTAATTGACTACCCCGATCACTGCACCCATTTTTTAAGAGTTAAAGTGAGCAGCAGAGAGAGCTGAGCTCCAGAGGTGTTAGAATACCTGTTTGAAACAATGAGCTAAAATAGAGAATTGTCCAGGTTTTAATTGCTTACTGCAATGAGCAAATCACTAATTCGAAGAAAGGTCTGGTTCCTCTGTGTTCTTTTATTGTCCGTAGTACAGTACCATTTGAGGGTTGGATGGATGAACAAAAGACATGGAGTTTGCGTCACTAATGCCAAAATAAATCATCAGAACAGAATGCTGGAGTACAAAGGTGAGTGCTAACTTAGAGATGTGAAAAACATTCCTTTTCAGTCTCTCATAAAAGGTTTCTGCAAAGGTCCTTGACAACATTAAAAAAAAAAAAGCTGCCAAATATACCTGAGAGAGGTTACTAAATCCAGGCAAGGAGGCTGTGGAGGCAGCTATGTGGGAGAGCATGGCTGGCCAGGGCCTTGGCTGGCTGACAGCAACTCCTTTCTGGAAGGACAATGCTTCAGTTGTACAAGGCTGCTGCAAGGAGGGACATTTTTTCCCATGAGGTCTACTAAGTAAAAACCTTTTCTAACAATCTGTATGAAGGCAACAAAACTAAGTTTTGAACCAGGAATCATACCCACACTCTACTTTATCCTTTCTTTTCTCTCTGTCTCTCTCTCTGTCTGTCTCTCTGTCTCTCTGTCTCTCTGTCTGTCTCTCTGTCTCTCTCTCTCTTTCTCTCTCTCTCTCTCCCCTCTCTTTTTCCTTCTTTTCCTTTCTCTTTTTAATTTATTACAAACATCTCCCCTGTTTCTTTTTTAGGTTAGAATACAAACTAAACTAAACTAAAGTGTTTATGATGTACAAAAATGCCTTTATTTGATATTATTTCTCCTCTTCCCCTACCACCCTTCACTACTCTCCCTTCCTTACTTTTTACTGGTTCCCTCCCTTCCTCTAAGTAATTACCCCTTCTAATTAAAATATAATGTGTATTGCATTAGTCTCTCTTTTTCCCACACCCTTCAATTTATGATAACTTCCTTTCTGTTCATATCTTTCTTTACAGTTTATGGTTTTTGTGTCGCGACCGCTCGACCAGGAAGACGCGCAATGATTTATCTGCATTCACTCGACCAAGAAGAAAGACGGGACAACCAGGAAGAAGGACACGATGACCAGGATCTTCTCAACACGCTTTATTGCAGGAGCACCCCATCGTGAAGCCAGGACCCAGAGCAGCCAGAGTGCTGCTTATATAGAGGGGAGAGGGGGCGTGGCTTTCCCTGTCGGACCTAATTTGCATGTCTTCTCTGATTGGTCGCCCTGTGACCTTATTTGCATACCCCCTCTGATTGGTCGCTCTACCTGGACCTAATTAGCATAGACCTATTTGCATAGTCCCCGCCCAGGGAGGGGTTGCCGTGCAGGGATTGGCTAAGGCACCAATACCTCATTTGCATATACCCACTCTGGAGGGGTTTCGCACCAGAATCTGCTGACGCATGCGCAGTAGACTTGTTTGCAAGTGGTGCAGCAGGAAACCAGCTCCATGTAATAATGCAGGATCGGGATCAGCGGGCTACATTTTTGCACACAGTGCATAGGTATAATATATAAATCAAGGTCTTGAATATGAGAGAAAACTTAATTTTTGAGAATCAGCTTCAAATTTATACTACTATTCCAGTTAGATCCAGAAATATCATTTTCTTTCTTTTCACTAATGTTTATATATATATATATATATATATGTTGTACAAAATAATGGCATACATGATTGTATAATGAAATATTATTCTGTATAGGTCCATACCATTCTATTATTTATGTAATACTGTTACATGGTATAACAATATCTATTTTATATTACAAACAAGTGATATATTGTTATAGATGTTACTTTACATAATTTTATGTCTTATAAAGATATATCAAGAATACTCCAGAGGAAGCCTCATGTCTAGGAGTAATTTTTATTTTGGCCAACACAAAAAAGATTTGTGTTTTTGTGTACTTTTCATTTTGATATTTAGTATTATTTTTTGTGTTAATATTCTTGTTATCTTTTTTTAAGAGAGAAAGAATATGAAGTTTGGTGAGTAGGATATAAAAGGAGCTGGAGGAAGGGAAAGGATATGATCAAAGTATATTGGATCTGTGTGAGGGGGTATTATTGTATCAGGGAGGAGTTGGGATAGATATTGAGATGTAAAGTAAGTAAACAAATAAGCTTAATAATAAAAATTTAAATGAATTAGAGAGAGAGGGACAAAGGCAGAGATCAAGAAAATAAGATCAAAGGAATTTTAAAATTATGTAAGAACTAATGCCTAGGAAGTTTACAATTTTTGTAATACTATGGTTTCTCTTATTATTAAATGTAAAAATACCATGTGTAGTTCTACTGGGTGGGATTGTTTTCTCCAAGATAATTGGTTATCCAATGTAGTCCTACTAATTATGCAGCTTTTATTTTTGTGGCTAAGATGTGCGCCCCACCTTACCTTAATTAGGGTTTCATTGCTGTGAAGAGACACCATGACCACAGCAACTCTTATAAAGGGTAACATTTAATTGGGGCTGGCTTATAGGTTCAGAGGTAGTGCCACTCCTAGGCCAAGCATTTTCAAACCACCACATTCCACTCCCTGGTCCCCATAGGCTTGTTCAAATACATGAGTCTATGGGGGCCATAACTAACCATAGCACAATGCAAAATACATTTAGTCCAACTTTAAAAGTCCCCATAGTCTATTAAAATATCACTAATGTTTAAAAGTCCAAAGTTCTAAGTCTCTTCTGAGATTCACCCAACTGGTTAACTGTAATCTCCAATAAAATCAAAATCAAAAAGCATATTGCATACCTTCCACATCACAGGATATGCATTACATTTCCAAAACTACATAGAAGGGGAAATATGGAACAAAAGCAAGACCAAAAACCAGCTGGGGAAACTCCAAACTCTGCACCTCCATGTCTGATGTAAAAGCGCACTTCTGATCTTCAACTCCTTTCTGCTTTTTTGAGTGCAACACACTTTCTTCAATGGCCTTTCCTGACCTCTCACTTTTCTAAGCTTCAGCTGTTCTCCAGGACTTCTTAATGCCTCCAAAACCCATACTACCAGGGTTATTCTTATACATTACCAAGTCCAGCTGCAGCATATGGTACAATCTTGACTATCTCTGGGAAATAGCTTCTTTGTACTCTCAGAAAACACTTTCTAGAGGATTTTACCTCAGGGATGCTGGTCTTTTCTTAATCATCACTAATTTCTTAGCTCAGCTAACCAGCATCAATTGTCCCAGTAGTTCCTTCTACTCTTGACTCTAAAGCCAGAGCCACATGGCTGAAGTTGCCAAGTTCTGCTGCTTACTGGAGCTGGAACATGGTTCCCTTGTTCTGTTACGTTCTCATCAGCTTTGTGTTTCCTGACTCCTTCACTGCCTAAGTTTTGCTGTCCTGGAACTTGATCTGTAGATTGACCATGAACTCAGAGATCCTGTTGTCTCTGTTTCCTGAATGCTGGATTTAAAGGTGTGTATTACAACAATTGGACCAAATCTTTCCTTTATTGGGAAATTTCTCTGTCCCGAGCTGGCCTTGAACTCAGAGATCTGCTTGCCTCTGTCTCCTAGGATCCAAGCTGTGTACCATCATACCCAGGCCTAAGCTTTTCATGGCCACTATTCCTCAAGATTCAGCCTGTGTCTTCCAACCCCAGGATCTGAATCACAGTTATGCTCTCCATTTCTGGATTATAGTTCATTTCAGAATAAAAGCCCAGATGAAAATAATAAATAAGTCCCTTGTTCAACTGCAAAAGCATAAACAATAAGTTTAGCATGATGAGATCTTGCTTCAAAGTCACAACTACCTTAATCTGTTTATTTCCTTGAACAGGGGATTCAGCTCCATTCTAGTGCCCCCTTATTCTTTGAACCATATATTTTGTACATTTCCTTTTGAAGCTTGTTTCTTTTCATCAAAACGTTCTTCATAAGAGTGAACTTCAGTAACCACACAACAGAATTTACACCAGGCGGTTTTGAGACTTCCTTTGTCAAAGCAATTATTCTAAATTTCTTCACCTTAGCCTCAGGCAGACTTTTTAGAAAATGACAAAAAGCAGTCATATTCTTCACCAAGATACCACAAAAACAGTCTTCAGGCCACGTACTACCAGTACTACCATTCTTCTCTACTGAAACCTCTTGGGCCAGGTCTGCAAAGTTCAAATCATCCTCAGTACCAATGTCTTCCATATTTCTACTAGGATGATCCATTAAGCCCCACTTAAAGTATTCCACTGCTTCCCAAATACAATGTCCCCAAATACACATTCCTCCATATATGATCAGGCCTATCACAGCAATACCCTAGTCCCTGGTACCAACTTTGTTTTAGTTAGAGTTTTAATTGCTGTAAAGAGACACCATGACCATGGCAACTCTTATAAAGGAAAACATTTAATTGGGGCTTACTTACAGGTTCAGAGGTTCAGTCCATTATCATTATGACAGGAAGCATGGCAACGTTCAGTCAGACATGGCACTGGAAGAGCTGAGAGTTGTACCTCCTGTTCTGAAGGCAGCTAGAAGACTTACTTCCAAGAAGTGAGAAGGAGGGTCTCAAAGCCCACTCCCCACAGAGACACACTTTCTTCACCAAGGCCACACCTACTCCACCAAGGCCACACCTACTCTAACAAGGCTACATCTAATAGTGCTACTACCTAGGCCAAGCATATTTAAACCAGCACATACCTTAAAGGCAACAACCAGCACAAAGTGTTTGTAGATTGTATAAATGCTAAAGGATGAAAAGTAAAAGGAAGTCTAATTTATCATATGTCTGGGAACCTCCATCACTACTATAGTTCCCCTCCCCCCCCGAACATTTTTGTTTTCTGCATTAGTGAACTACCCTTCTCTTAGCATTATTACTATTCCTGGTAACTTTCTCACTCAATCATGTTCTTATCACTGTGTAAAAATCTTACTATTATCTGTTTCATGAGTGAATCTGGTTTTTAATGTTTTATTCTATATTTTTATTATAGAATGTATATTTTACCTTGTGTTATGCTGATTAAGTGTATATTTTCAGGAATACCTACTAGAAACAATTTCTCCTACAATCTCAGAAATGCTTCTCAGAGTGTACATTTATTTGCTCATCGTTGGATATTAGAGGATATCTTATTAAAAATGTGTTGCATTCTGTGCATTGCTATTAACAACCAAGAATATGTCACTGTTGACTATTACTTGAAAGTAAACTACATTTGTTTCCTGGAAGAAAAAGAATCTGGGAGAAGGAAAAAAAACCACATATGAAATTATAGATTTTGTTATTAACCTTCTGCTATTCCTTGAACCTGGAATGTTTCCAAAAAACCTGTGTGCAAAAATACTTTCATTTGCAGCAGGATTTAGAGATAGTGAACTTTTTGATTTAAGGAGGGAATTAATTCACTGGGGACTTGCTCTCACAGGGAATTGTAAGATGGTAGTTTCTTTACTTTTTTTTTCATTTCTTTCTTTCTTTCCTCCTTTTGCTATACTGGCCAAATTCCCCATTATACTTATGCTGACACTTGGATGAATAGTTTTAACTACATTATGAGATCTTGATGAAGATTTGCCATCTCATCATACACATGCAGGAGACCTGTCCAAGCTCCTGCTAGATAAAATTCTAGTATGGAGAAATGAGGTGACCAAAAAGTTCCCCTATAAGCTGAAGTGCTATTCACAATTGATACTGTCTAGAGAAAGTCAGTTTTCTCTGAGGGTGTTGCTCCTGAGGGATCAACTACATTCCAGTGGAAGGTCAGGTATTCAAGAGTATATGAACAATTTAAATTGGACTTGATGGGCTTAAGAAACAAAAAGAACAGGAAGTTGAATAGTTCCTTGGTTATTTTTCTACTGCTATGTTAAGACATCATGATCAAGGCAGTGTAGAAATCATTTAATTTTGGGATCATGGTTTCAAAGGGTTAGAGTCCATGACTATCATGATAGGGACCATGGTAGCAGGCAAGCAAGCATTGCACTGGAGCAGTATCTGAGAGTTATATCTTACCAGCAAATAGAGGCAGAGAGAGGGAGAAAGATGGGAATGGTGTGAGCCTTTGAAACCTCCAAGCCCACTCTTAGTGATTCAACTCTTTCTAAGACCACAACTCTGAATCCTTTACAAACAGTTCCACCAACTAAAGACCAAGCATTTAAATATATGAACATATGGGGACTGTTCTTCTTCAAACTACTACAGATGGGTAAGGATGGGTGTTGGGTTTGGGAAGAGTTTGGGTATGAGTGAAAATAATCAAAATATAGTAAATAAAATTCTCAAAAAATGAATGAAAAATTAAAAACAATAAAGGGGTGTGCTATCTCTTTACTGGTTCAAAAGGAGTAGGATCAATTAACGGTGAACAAAAACTTCTGTCACTGTTAACTAAATGTAATTTTTATGGTTGATTTATCTCAGGTTGCTTGTCACAATAAAAGAAAGCTAACATATCTTCTTAATTATAATGGTGGGTTAGCTTTGTTTGTTTCTGTAAATTCAAGTTAGTGTATGGAGCAAAATCATTGACTGGATAAATATGATCTCACTCTTACCTATACCTTTTGTGGTGTTATTGACAAATATCACACACACACACACACACATTATATATTTGCTAATAACATATATATATATATGTATATACATACATATATATGTGATATACTTGCCAATACCACAAAAGGTATATGTGTGTATATTATATATGTATATGTGTTATAGACAAACTATGTTATATAAATATTGGATTGTATAATGGCTATCAATATGATTAAGACAGCCTGAAAAACTTTAGTGTTTTTTTTTTTTTTGGTTGTATGTATATCTGACAGGCTAGTGATTTTGTAATGTTTTCTTTTTCTAATATGTGTTTATTTTATTGAGTGTGTATACTGTATTCATGTGTATGTATGTGTATATGTATACTATATTTGTGTGTGTGTGCATGCATTGTCATGTAGATGTTCAGAGGCCAGATGCTCTCCACTTTTACTTTCTGCTTTATTAGCTTGAGACACTAAACCTGGAATATATATATATATATATATATATATATATATATATATATATATTTGAGACTATTCTTTTCATCATTTTCATTGATAGTATGAGGATTTATCATCTATCTTTAGATTATGTCACTAATTAATCTGATAGTTCTCATCAACTGTTGAATTCCCTTAATTTATTTTTAATGTTTTGTGTTTTCAACTACAGGATATTTTCTTGGTGTTAAAAAATAGTTTCTACCTTTATAATTATATTTGCCATTTGATGAGACATTGTTATAATAACTACATTTACTTATCTAGCCCATGATTCTTTTAGTTTTTCGAACTTTTAAAGTTTTATTTTTATTAATGTTGTTGTTTATGCCTATGTGAGTTAATGTGTACCATATTAATGTAAGCACCCATGGAGGTCATAAGGTTGTTAGATTTCCTTGAACTAGAGTTATAGTACAGTTGTAGCTGCTAGGAACCAAGCAGTGGGCCTCTACAAAAGCATTAACTTCTCTTAAAAACTGCTATCATTCCAGCCACCCTTTCAGTATTCAGATAGCTCACTGATATAACAGAGCTCTGTTTTTCTTCACAGATTGTTTCCTTAAAAACAAAACAAAAAACCCAAAAAGGCAATTATATGGGGCTGGAAAAATGGTTCAGAGATTTTATTCTTGTCAATTACTACCTTTTAGAACTTGATAGTAAGACTATTGCTAATGACACTACATTCTTGAATCACCAAAGAAGAAATCAAGTTGGTAATGACATAGAAGTTTTATCTCTACTAGATAGCTTTCATAGTGCTGGAGGATTATATGCATACTACCATGAAAGTTAGTCTTATCCATCTGTATTCCCTGCAAATTATAATAACACATGACCTGACAAGGTATGATGCCTGGTGCAATAGTGGCATGGATGTTGTGGGAATAACCACTTACTTTAAAAATGGGTATAAGTTCTGGTCCATGAGATTGAACCCCTAGCTTGCACCAATAAAAGGGCCAAGAAACTGTGGCTAGATATAGATCATAGGCAGTAGAAGAACCCCCAGTACTATAACTGTACTACATGGACATAGTACTAAAATGACTCCCAGTGAATTATTGCTAGTGCCATAAATTAGAACATTTCTCAGATATCACTGTAAAAGTATCTCCTTGCAGTAGATGATAATTAACAGAGACTCTCAACTTGTCTACATTCTGAGAATAAGAGAATGGTGTACTCCGCCATAAATGGGACTTACATATTACACTCCCTACCTCCTAAGGTTTAGGAATATTCTCAAGAGAAGGGGCAGAAAGACTATAAGAGCTCCCTCAGGTAGTGGATAACATCAAGGAAACAGTATTTTCCATACATGACAGATGGAGCAATTGCAGATATGAACTCACAGTGACTGTGACAGCACATAAAAGATCTGCACAAGCTCAAGTCAGACAAAATCTCAGCATGAAAGGGGTAGGAACACAAAAATCCCAGAACCAGCTGAGTAGCTACTGGCATTTGATAGCTTCTGGGAGAGGGAGCATCAGTTTTCTTTAATGAGGTGACCCCTGGCAGGTCAACCACATGCCAGGACTGGCCTCACTCACAAGGGTACTTGTATGAAACAACCTCAACTTGATGGGGAAGGAAAAGGAAAATAACTCAAAAGTTGAGTGGGAAGAGAAGCAGAGGGGAGGGGGTTATTATGAGGTTGCTTTGAGAGTTGGAGGAGGAGAAAAGATGCCCATGTGGCCTAAAAATGAATAAATTTCAATTATTCTTGTAATAAATTAATTTTATAACTATAATATTTTTATTAACTGTTTCCTATGAGAAAAATAAGTTTCTTATATAAAAAACACCATTATTCTGAATTACAGATGTCGCAGACTTTTCATAAACTAAGTTAAAACTTTGAGGACTAAAATTTTTCCATATGGTAAATTTTAAGCACTTCATTGATATACCATGCTAATAATGTGCACAATAGATTATATAGTATAAAAACAACTTGTTGCAAAATCTAAATATGACAGAATCTACACCTCTGAAGTAAATAATAGAAAAGTTAAGTGTTTTCCTAATAAGACCAACTCATTTTAAGTATCTGAAAACACAGGCTCTTCTAATATGTACAATGTGCTATATAAATGATCCCATAAAATTACATATAAAATTAATTTCTTGATTTTAAGAAGACTGATTTGTAGTAAAATATTACAGAAAACATTGTTATTTGTTATTATAATTTACACAGATGGCAATATGTAATATGGAAGAAAAAATACAAAAATTGTATCCAAAGTCAAAACAAAATGTTGACAAAGATAGTTTAGTTTTTAATAAAAGTCAAATGATAAAAAAAAGTCTAGTGAACTGTAGGAAACAAGCCAGCTTTTACTAGCCAGATCTGTTCAGATAAGCATCTCAAAGTTATAGAAATTTGAATTATACTCATGTAGAAAAATAAATAAGAAGAAAACAAAAGTTTACTTAAATCTCTATTTCAATTACTCAATTTATTGTAGCAGAAAGATAACATTGATAAACTTTATCCTATACAAACATGATTTTAACTTATTGTATGTATGCAATCTGAAATGGACATCTGTAACAAAGGTTATTATTGGAAACCAAAAAGTAAACAGAGCAAAAGACAATACCAAACTGAAATTGTAATGGTAATGAGAATATTTATTATTGAAAACAAAGAAATTTCCTACAATATATTCTGATCATGGCGGCTCTCCCTCTTCTACCTCCTCCCAGACCCTCCTCTCTTCGCCACTCACCCAATTCCATGTCCTTTCTTTCTTTCTTTCAAGAATACTTTTGTGTGTTAGTTCACAAGGCCCTGCATTCTTTTTTTTCCTTCAGTGATTTTACAAACCTTTGTGCTTATTTTGCACAAAGCAAATTCTTTAAATGAAATCTATCTCTGATGCTGAGATCGAGTATTCACTCAGTTGAACTTGATTGTTCACTTAAATCAATTTCAGGAATTCCTGGGCACTTTTATTTATAAACTGACTTTCCATAGGGATTTCATTGGAAGGCTGGTAAATGAAGCCTGACTGTGAGTTGCCATTTTTTTGAATGTGATGACAGATCTTTTCCAAGTCCTATATGTAGTTCCCTTGTATGTAGTGTTTAGAGAAAGGCTGGTACCCAGCTAGGTACATTTGCGAGTCTTATATACACTGTACCTTTTGTTTGTACACTGTCTTCCTTGAAGAAATGTGGCTATTACACACCGAGGAGTTCATTTAAAGAATTCTTTGACTTATATTCTTAATATCACATAAACCTGATAAATGATACCTTGTAAAGTCCTGAGGAAGAAAACAGCGCATCTTCTAGCTCATTTATATGGAACACAGCACAGTAGTGTTTCTAAAAATAGGCTGAAATCTGCTGTGCTTGTTTTCAATGGAAGAACCTCTTTGCCATTTAGTTGTTTTCTCTCAGTGACACAACAAGCTTGATGAAATAATAAATGCCAAATTGCTTTCCATTTTTTTATTTCTAGGCAGCCTTTTGTATTAGCTAATAAGTACCAAATATTAAGAGTCTAAAGTGAGGTGTCACAATACTTTTGTCCATTTCCTATAAGCTGCTGTCTTTCAACAGCCTAACTTGAGCTGCTTGGTTTCAGAACGTGCCTAATCACTGATTCTGCAGCAATAGTAGCATTTTCTGCTGCCTGTTCCATATAAAGATGTTTTATTATCTCTTCAGCCTCCAGAGTCTGTCTTAGAGACTCTGATCATAATGTCTCATTGTTATTCATTAGTTAGAAAATAATTGATAAGAAAAGGCACAGTCTCCAGCAATGTAGGCCTTAGGCTGGAGAAAGGATTATCTTCTAATTATAACTTTGTGTTATGTGATTTATAATTTAATTATTGTTGAGATTGGAGTCATAGCCTGTACTCCAGTAAGCCAGTCTCAGCTTCAAGACATCATCAGAAACAGCCAAATTAATTACAGTTAAAAGCAGAAGACAGACATTTCATCACTGTGGTCACATTTCCCACAGTATCAGGAAAAACAGAACAAAGAGATCCAGTGACTGCTTCTTGCCCCACAAAATCCATTTTTGGGTCCTGAACTGAGATTAATATCGAATATAGAACATAGGACACAGAACATAGAACATAAAATATAGAATATAGAATTAGTATATAGAATATAGAATGGAATATAGAATATAGAACATAGAACATAGAATATAGAATATAGAATATAGACTATAGATTATAGATTATAGAATAGAATACAGAATAAAATATAGAATTAGAATATAGAATTAGAATATAGAATTAGAATATAGAATATAAAATATAG
>JANHMN010000005.1:40483837-40507115 GCA_030674055.1 Rhabdomys pumilio
ATAGAATTAGAATATAGAATATAAAATATAGAATTAGAATATAGAATATAAAATACAGAATATAGAATTAGAACATAGAACATAGAATATAATATAGAATATAGAACATGGAATATAGAACATACATAGAGCATCAAACATAGAATAGAATATAGAATATAAAATATGGAATATAGAATGTAGAATATATGGAATATATAGCATATGTAGAACATATAGAATATATAGAATATAGAATTAGAATATAGAATATAGGATATGGGATATGGGATATGGGATATGGGATATGGAATATAGGATATAGGATGTAGAATATAGAATATAATATAGAAATAGGGGACCAGGGAAGTGCACATCTGACAGGGTGTGTGCCTTGTCAAGGTGTGGTCCTGCCTATCACTGAACTATCTTTCTCTGGGCTCTAGTGTCTCCAGTAAGGTGTTCTGAAAAGATGTCAGCATTTAACAAAAGAACTTTCTGGCAGGCAAGATTACACTTTGGCTGGCATTGGGATTCAGCCCTTTCTTTCTCCCAGCTGAAAATTCCTAAAGGAGCATTTTTTCCCAATACTCTGATAGTCAGATTGAGGGACCTAAATGTGTCTTTAGAATATATTTAAAAATTTTTAAAGAGACTCAGAAGGAGGCAATGTGAAGAATTTATCAGCCTTAGAAGAAACACCAGAACAGGCAAGTTAGCGATTTGGGCAGCCTCCCAGGAGGAAAGGATTGAAAAAGAAAGAATTATTATACTTCCAGAATAAGAAGTTAAAGAAAGCAGACAACCTCGGCTTGAAGTGGAAGTTTTTGTAGATATATGGAGGTTGGGAAGCCTAAAAGGGTCAATGGATACCATGATCATTGGGTGTTAGTGTACAGAGCAGACACTTCTACTCACAGCACAACAAATACGACAGCAGTTCCTTCTCTTCAGTCTCACGCCTACTGGCAGATATCCGGAAGGGAGTCTGCTGATGAGTCTATAATTTTTCAGCTGCTTCCCTACATAACTTACCAAGACTTTTCAAGTGAGTTTGCCAGACTCAGACACAAGAGCTACCAGTAGTTACCAATGACAACACATCCCCTGACACATGACTTTCCCTGCTGCCTAAAATATTCCCACTTCCTCAAGGACCTATAAGAATGGACCCCTCCCACCCCCCGACTTCTACTTCCTGGGCCTGATTCTCCATGGGGCCCTGGACATGTCATCTATCTTTGAATTTGGGGCCTAAACTCCTGAGTCCCCACTATGCCATTTTCTGCCTGACTGTGGGGTTAATCACTCTTCTAATAAATGTCTTACTCCCAACTTTTCATATCCCTTTTGTGCCTAGCACCCAAGAGCTTTCAGTGAGCTTCAGATTCTGGCTAGTGTCAGAGGTTGGATGGAAAGAGAAGGGAAAAGAGAAAGCTGCACATTCTGAAACAAACTCTGAACGTGATCAAGATTGCCAGTGAGTGTGCATCCCCATCAAGGCAAGGGCTCTTCTGGGTCTTTAAGCTCATGTTTCATCAAGGGGGTTGTTATTCCTCTCGTGGTCTTACTATGTCTTCGGTATATCGTATTTCTTTTCAACTTTTGGATTTCTGTTGGTCTTTATGTTGTAAAAGAGGGGTTTCTTCTCATTAGAGAAGGTCTCTGGCCTTGTGGGCTCAAGGGACACACTTGCTGACTAACAAAGAAGTGTATTAATCACTGGCCAATATATTTGTTAAGACAATAATAGGCCATACACCATGCTCTTTGTGTTACCTGATGCCAACATCTTAATGATCATATGCACTAGTACCCGTGGTCCCAGGACACAAAAGCTTCCTTACCAAACTGTGAAAGAAAGTATATTGCCAGCCATAGATCATCCCATCAATGAGTGACAGAATTCTGGAATAGATATTCCTGTTCCCAAATGGGACCCAGGAATCAGCTAACTGCAAATGGTCACCTTTATTCTGTCTGCCTGCCTATTATTCCTTACAAGGATCAGAATCAGCTCAGTCTCTTTTTGCTACAGAGACTGCCTCCACAGCCTCCACATACTCACTGTCCCTGAATTCAAGGCTTATGTTGCCCTGCATGCTATACCATGGTGTCTTTTCAGGTCTTGGTATTTGATTTTAAAGGTGAAGTTTGATTTAGTCTGCCTGATGTTGAGTATCAGCTGTCTAATAATTTCATATTATTTCAGGTGGAGTAACTCTGTAAAACTGGGAACAGGAATAGAACAGACTCAAGAGTTACATATTCCTGTTTTTTTGCAAATCTATTTTTTTTGGGGGGGGGACACCATATTCTAGAAAATATATTGCAGTGGCCCTTGGTATTACTTCTTTCCCTTTAGAGGCTGCTATCATTATCTGCCATTTTGTTTAATGACTGGTTGGATTATATTAAAAATGTCTCCTGCTCCTTTCCTCATGGATAACAGTGCCCATGTTACTGACTTTCTATGTATGCCCGTGGCCACTCTGGGATAAGAGTGGTTTTGTCACAGCTCACTTTGATGAGCTCTTTCCCTGACCATGTTCAGACATTATTTGCTATTCATTGCTGGTTGGGGAATACATTGTTCAACAGATGGATTCAATTAAATTCAGGTTCCCTTGAAGAAATAGTGTCTTCGGCTGTGCTGACCCCAACAGGGAGGCTTCTTAAGTATCTTTATCCTCAATTTGTTTGGCAAGATAGCTTGCCTATTACTTTAGCTTTTATTTGTAATGATTTTGGTTCCTCTTAATTGCTTTTAGCCGAAGACTCTATTAGTTTTTGAGAGGACCATGAGCTTTGACTTCATACTCTGCTGCAAATGGATTAACTCTCTGAAAGGGAAAGATGCAGAAAGCTTGGCCCTGGGCAAAGCTTTCTTTACTTTCCTCCCTACTCAAAATCTTTGTGATGTGGATTTGGATCTGGGGGATAAGGGAAAATGGTTATGAGTGTAGAAGTAGTCCTTCAAATCCTATCAAAAGTCTGTCTTGCTGCAGAAGCCATTTAGTTTTTCTATGAAACTCAATGCAGCAAAACAGACTGTTCTTTCCAAGGTTAGGCAGAGTCTGCCAAGACCAGCAGAGTCCTTGATACGAGAAAGGACAGAGTACAAGGAAATTTGTAACTTTCAGAATCTGCTTTTGTTTATGCAATGTGTTATTTGAGCCTATTGTTTCCTCCTCTGTATTAACACTAGGTAGCGCTCTGAACTCAGGCTTGTACCCATTCTTTTGTAGACATAGAGCTATATTGGTCGGGAACATGATAATGGGGGATGTGATAGGTTGACTTTGAAAAACATCAGTTGTTGTAACCACCTAGTTCTCCGTAAGTAGCTCCAAATAAACTCAAGGTTCTCATTAAAATTAACTTTAGTGAGACATTCTTTGGGATGTTTGTGCTATTTTAGATTGTGCTCAGATGTTAATTATATATCTCCTCCCCCAAAGTCATGTAATGGGTAAGGTTTGTAATGAATAACACTTCTACTTTAGGAGGCATGTACTCATGAATGGATTACTAGAGACAGGAACTTTGCAACAGAGCCAATAGAAAGAAGAACCCAGGCAAATATGCACAAACACAGGCAAGACTTTAATGAAATCTTGAAGGAATGCTTTCATTTGCAAGCAAAAGGGAGACATCTTAGACCAAAGAGATCTTACTGCTTTCGTGAACATTGGGAGGTTTGAGCTGGGGAGGGCTCTAAGAACTTCAGATGTGTATGATGCTGCAACTTCTCAAAGGGCATGAGAGGGAAACAGAAAGCATTTTGGCTTTCTTTCTTTCTTTTTGTCTTTCTTCCTTTCTTTTCTTTTTTTTTTGTTTTTTTTTTTGTTTTTGTTGTTGTTGTTGTTGTTGTTTTTAAGACAGGGTTTCTCTGTGCAGCCCTGGATGTCCTGGAACTCACTCTGTAGACCAGGCTGGCCTCAAACTTAGAAATCTGCCTGCCTCTGCCTCTCAAGTGCTGGGATTAAAGGCATGTACCACCACTGGCGGGCCTAAAGTATTTTCAAATATTGACTCTGCTAGAAAAGAATGTCTTTAACCAGCTGGGAGCCTACTAGTCTCTGCAGTGTTGGAGCCATGTTAGGGTCCTCATCCGTGATGGCTGTGTGAAAGAAGTACCTTCTGCATCTATATTACTGTCACCTGGAAAACAGATTTGGAAAAAAAAAGTAGCTTGAAACCATATTAACAACTTTAAGTGTTCCATTCTTTCTACAACAATCACTCAAGAGCTGGAGGAACATAAAGCTCCATTTTATTGGCTACAAGAGTCTTGAATCTTCCTGAGAAAAGGAGAAAGAGGGCATAGATGTTGATTCAAATATCAGAGTCTCTCATGATTATTATTGATTTTCAATAGATTTTTTTCTGAATAACTGTTGCTTTGCTTGAAGAATTACCTAAAGAACACTTCTAGAGAACTCAAATGATTGGATTAAAACTAATTTAGGTGACAGAGAGATATTTACTCAGAAAAAGTCTTCATACATAAAAATGAGTACCTGAGTTCAGCCCCAAGTACTCATGTAAAAAAAAATAAGTGTTTTAACACTCACATACTGTAACTATGGTGTTGAGGAGATAGAGAGAAAAATTGATGATCCCTAGGGCTGTCTGGCTAACCACTCTGATCTAATCACCATGCCCTAGGTCCTAGTGAGAGACCCAGTACCAAAAACCAAGACAGACAGTTCCTGAAGAACAATGTACTGTATCATATACATGTGCACCAGCACACACAGGATCATGCACACACTCAAACAGCCACATAAAGAATAAACGTTACCAGTTGAAACTGGAGAGAAGATCTTCAGAGCTCTTAAGAATATCATATCCTAAGTGTTGCTTACTAATAGAGCCTTCAGAAAGCCATTCCATCCTGGAAATGTCAGTAGCACAAATATGAAAGCAGAATTTGAAACAACCCTTGATTCTCATATCTACTAGTATAGCAATAGAAGTTTTTTCATCATGAGTCGTATGCCATTGCCTGACATCAAGTGTCCCAGTTACCAAAACTTCTGGCAAAGCTTAGCTCAAAGGATTACTATGATATGGCTAGATTTTGCTACTCACATAGGAACAGCACCTCCACAGATCTATAACTTGTTCTTCTGTTGTGACAAGACAGCATGCCCAGGGCAACTTATAAAAGGAAGGGTTAATTTGGGCTTATGGTTCCAGTGGGTTGAGTCTATCATGGTAGAAAGGCATGGCAGCAGGCCAGCATAGAAGCTGGAGCAGGAAGCTGATGCCTCATATTGTCAACCACAATCACAGAGCAGTAAGAGTAAACTGAATGAGGTGAGAAGCATTTTCATCTTAAAGCAAGCCTCCAGTGATGTACTTTCTCTAGTGAGGCTAAACCACCTAGCTCCCCTACCCCGTCCCTTGCAAACAGCAACATCAACTGGAGGCCAAGTGTCTAAATACCCTAGAATATGGGGGACTTTTCTTATTCCCATGGCCACAATAACCCAAATAAATTTCAGTCTCTTCTAGACAGCAGTGGTAACCACAAAAGAGGCAGGAAATCCTTGCAGTTTATTTGTTAGGAATGGGCCATGTCAGTTCCATTACAATCATTGTTTTATATGTTTGTAGCATTTATGTAGAGTAAGTGAAATTGAACATAGAGACTATAATTAGGGCATTGATAATGTGGCAAAGGCACATCTGTTTTCTCTAACCTGCTCATGTGTTTAGTATAAAGCAGCACAAAACACCAAGAGAAGCCCCACAGGTCCATGGGGAAAGGGTAGACTAAATATTTAACATAACCCACCTGTAACATTTGTAAAATTTACAAGGCTCAAAACAAGACTTCAATTGGAGGCCTGCATGACATTGACATAATTATATGAAATGTTTCAGTCAGCTAATTACCCGTTAAATAAAACAGTGTGTATCTGTTACTGGTTATTGGCTGTGGGCTGATTGGTTCCAGCTTCTTGACCTTTTATCCAAAAAGACCTGAAAATAGAGGCTCACAGAGATTGGCAGAGGAAGTGACATAACTTTTTATTTATCCTTCTTAATGATAGAACACATCTATATGCATGTGAGTACTTCAGGCCATGGTTCTACATGGATACTCCAACTGTCCTCTAACAAACAAAAGCAATGACAGATAGATAATAATGAATATGGCGTTGTCACACACATACACACATGCACGCACGCACACACACACACACACACACATGTATATGTATATATGTATGTATGTATGTATGTATGTTTCATCAAAATAAGTCACATGGGTAGCAAGAAGCAACACAATCTCCTCAAGGTAAGTCCCAAAGGACCACGGAGGAAGAAGTACACTAAATATGTAGTGCATCTGTACTGATTATTTTTCTTACTGCTTTGATGAAATATGTGGTAAAAAACAACATAAAAAGGGACTTATTTTGGCTCAAAATTTGATGGGATATAGTACATCATGGATACACTGAAACCTTTGGCTCCAGGGTAACAACAGTGTGCAGCTGTTGTGTGGATTGCTTTCTATTTGCACTTACACTTGACTAATGGTGATAAAAGCGTATGTGCCTCCTGTCTCACTTGGTGCTGCAGGATGCTATATTGTTCTACATTTTCTCAATACTAATTAGAGAAATAGGTGTATTTTGCATGCATTTTGTTCATTTTGCTTTAATATATTAATTGACCACATATGATGGTGAAAGTAGTATTGTGAGAATAAAAAAAAGAAATGGGTTTTTTTTTTTTAGTTTCAATGTATGATATTTTTATTGTTTTTTTTATTGGATATTTTATTTATATTTCAGATGTTATCCACTTGCCCCATTCCCCCTCACTGTCCAGGAACCCCCTAACCCATCCCACCTCCTCCTGCATCTATGAGGATATGCCCCCACTTACCCCCCCACCTCCCTACCCTCGAATTTCCCCCCACATGGCATCTAGCCTTCATGGGACCAAGGATCTCCTTTTCCACCTATGCCCAACAGGGCCATCCTCCCTTACATATACAGCTTGGGCCATGGGTCCTTCAATAAGTGCTCCCAGGCTGATGATTTAGACCCTGGGGAGCTCTGGTTGGTTGGTATTGTTGCTCCCCTCATGGGGCCACAAATCCTTTCAGCTCCTTCAGTCTTCTCTCTAAATTCTCCATTGGGAAACCCTTGATCAGATCAATGGTTAGCTGTGGGCAACCGCCTCTGAGTATGTCAGACTCTGGCAGACCTCTAAGGAGACAGCTATATCAGGCTCTTGTCAGCATGTACTTCCTGACATCCATATCAGAGTCTACCTTTGGTGACTGCACATGGGATATATACCCAGGTGAAATGGTCTCCAGACGACCACTCCTTCAGTTTCCATCCCATACTTTGTCTCCATATTTGCTCCATTGAATATTTTGTTACTGCTCCTAAGAAGGACCAAAGCACCTTCACTTGGTCTTCTTCATGAGCTTCATGTGGTCTGCGAGTTGAATCTTTGCTCTTTCAAGCTTCTGGGTTAATGTCCAATAATCAGTGAGTGAATACCATGTGTGTTCTTTTGTGATTGAGTTACCTCACTCAGGATATTTTCTAGTTCCATCCATTTACCTAAGAATTTCTAGAATTCATTAATTTATTTTATTTTATTTTTTATCAAGCTAATTTATTTTTATTTTTATTTTTTTCAATCTTTGCTTTCTTTTTTATTATTTAAATTTTTTAAAAATTTTTAATTGGGTATTATATTTACATTTCAGATTTTATCCCCTTACCCCACTTCCTCCCACCACCCAGAAGCCTCCTATCCCATTGCCCGTCCTCATGCTTCTATGAGGCTGTGCCCCAACCTACCCCTTGCCCCCACTACCCCTCCCTGCCCTCACATTCCCCCCCACTCTATGTTTGTTTTTCATGGGACCAAGAATCTCCTCTCCCACCTATGCCCTACAAGGCCATCCTTCCCTACATATGCAGCTGGAGTCATGGGTCCCTCCCTATGTGCTCCCAGGCTGGTGGTTTAGACCCTAGGGAGCTCTGGTTGGTTGGTATTGTTGCTTTCCGTATGGAGTCATAAACCCTTTCTGCTCCTTCAGTCTTCTCTCTAACTTCTCCATTTGGAAACCCTTGATCATATCAGTGGTTAGCTGTGAGCCTCGTCCTCTGAATGTGTCAGTCTCAGGCAGACCTCTAAGGAGACAGCTATATCATGTTCTTGACAGCATGCACTTCCAGCCATCCTCATCAGTGTCTAGTTTAGGTGACTTTACATGGGATGGATACCAGGTGGAATGGTATCCAGATGTCCCCTCCTTCAGTTTCTGTCCCATGTTTCCATATTTGCTCCCTTGAATAATTTTGTCACTCGTTCTAAGTAGAACTGAGGCATCCCCCCTTGATCTTCCTTCTTCATGAGCTTCATGTGTTCTGTGAGTTGAGTCTTTGCTATTCTAAGCTTTTGGGCTAATATCTGCTTATCGGTGAGTAAATACCATGTGTGTTCTTTTGTGATTGGGTTACCTCACTCAGGATGATAATTTCTAGTTCCATCCATTTACCTAAGAATTTCTTGAACTCATTATTTTTAATAGCTGAGTAATACTCCATTGTGTAAATGTACCACATTTTTTGTATCCATTCTTCTGTTGAGGGACATCTTGGTTCTTTCCACCTTCTGTCTATTATTAATAAGGCTGCTATGAACATAGTGGAGCATATGTCCTTGTTATATGTTGGGGCATCTTCTGGGTATATGCCTAGGAGTAGTATAGCTGGATACTCAGGTAATGCTATGTTCAGTTTTCTGAGGAACCGCCAGACTGATTTCCAGAGTGGTTGTACCAGCTTGCAATCCCACCAACAATGGAGGAGTGTTCCTCTTTCTCCACATCCTCACCAGCATCTACTATCACCTGAGTTTTTGATCTTAGCCATTCTGACTGGTGTGAGGTGGTATGTCAGGGTTGTTTTGATTTGCATTTCCCTGATGACTAAGGATGTTGAGCATTTCTTAAGGTGCTTGTCAGCCATTCGAGTTTCCTCCTTTGAGAATTCTTTGCTTAGCTCTATACCCCATTTTTAATAGGATTATTTGGTTGTCTGGAGTATAATTTCTTGAGTTCTTTGTATATCTTGGATATTAGCCCTTATCGGATGTAGTATTGGTTAAGATCTTTTCCCAATCTGTTGGTTGCCATTTTGTCTTTTTGACAATGAATATCCTTTGCCTTATAGAAGCTTTGCAATTTTATGAGGTCTCATTTGTCAATTCTTGATCTTAGAGCATATGCCATTGGTGTTCTGTTCAGGAACTTTTCCCCTGTGCCTAGGTATTGGTCTTCCCCACCTCCTCTTCTATTAGTTTCAGTGTATCTGGTTTTAAGTGAAGGTCTTTTATCCACTTGGATTTGAGCTTTGTACAAGGAGATAAGACTGGATTGATTTGCATCCTTCTACATGTTGACGCACAGTTGAACCAGTAACATTTGCTGAAAATACTGTCCTTTTTTCCACTGGATGGTTTTGGCTCCTTTGTCTGAGATCAAATGATCATAGGTGTGTGGGCTCATTTCTGGATCTTCAATTCTATTCCATTGATCTTCCTGCCTGTCTCTGTACCAATACCATGCAGTTTTTATTACTACTGCTCTGTAGTACAGTTTGAGTTCAGGGATGGTGATTCCCCCCCGAAGTTCTTTTGTTGTTGAGAATAGTTCTTGCTATCCTGGGTTTTTTGTTATTCCAAATAAATTTGCAAATTGCTCTTTCTATCTCTATGAAGAATTGATTTGGAATTTTGATGGAGATTGCATTGAATCTATAGATTGCTTTTGGCAAGATGGCCATTTTTACTAAATTAATCCTGCCAATCCAAGAACATGGGAGATCTTTCCATCTTCTGTGATCTTCTTTGATTTTTTCTTCAGAGACTTGAAGTTCTTGTCATACAGATCTTTCACTTGCTTGGTTAGGTTCAGTCCAAGATATTTTATATTGTTTGTAACTATTGTGAAGGGTGTCATTTCCTTAATTTCTTTCTCAGCCTGTTTATCTTTTGAGTATAGGAAGGCTATTGATTTGTTTGAGTTGATTTTATATCCAGCCACTTTACTGAAGTTGTTTATCAGGTTTAGGAGTTCTCTGGTGGAAATTTTAGGGTCACTTAAGTATACTACCATATCGTCTGCAAATAGTGATATTTTGACTTCTTCCTTTCCTATTTGTATCCCTTTGACTTCCTTTTGTTGTCTAATTGCTCTAGCTAAGACTTCCAGTACTATATTGAATAGGTAGGGTGAGAGTGGGCAGCCTTGTCTAGTCCCTGATCTTAGTGGGATTGCTTCCAATTTCTCTCCATTTAGTTTGATGTTGGCTACTGGCTTGCTGTATATTGCTTTTACTCTATTTAGGTATGAGCCTTTAATTCCTGATCTTTCCAAGACTTTTAACATGAACGGATGTTGAATTTTGTCAAATACTTTCTCAGCATCTAGTGATATGATCATGTGGTTTTTTTCTTTGAGTTTGTTTATATAGTGGATTACATTGATGAATTTCCATATATTGAACCATCCCTGCATTCCTGGGACAAAGCCCACTAGATCATGATGGATGATTGTTTTGATGTGTTCTTGGATTTGGTTTGCTAGAATTTTATTGGTTATTTTTGCATTGATATTCATAAGGGAGATTGGTCTGAAGTTCTCTTTCTTTGTTGGGTCTTTGTGAGGTTTAGGTATCAGTGTCATTGTGGCTTCATAGAACGAATTGGGTAGTGTTCCTTATGTTTCTAATTTGTGGAATAGTTTGAAGAGTATTGGTATTAGGTCTTCCTTGAAGGTCTCATAGAATTCTGCACTAAAACCTTCTGGTCCTGGGCTTTTTTTGGTGGGGAGACTTTTAATGAATGCTGCTATTTTTTAGGGGTTATGAGACTGTTTGGATGGTTTATTTGCTCCTAATTTAACCTTCCTGTTATCTGTCTAGAAAATTGTCCATTTCACCCAGATTTTTCAGTTTTGTTGAGTATAGGCCTTTGTAGTAGGATCTGATGATTTTTTTTAATTTCCTCAGATTCTGTTGTTATGTCTCCCTTTTCAGTTCTAATTTTATTAATTTGCATACTGTCTCTGTGCTCTCTGGTTAGTTTAGCTAAAGGTTTATCTATCTTGTTGATTTTCTCACAAAAACAGCTCCTGGTTTTGTTGATATTTTGTATAGTTCTTTCTGTTTTTACTTGGTTGATTTCAGCCCTGAGTTTGATTATTTCCTGCTGTCTACTTCTCTTGGGTGTATTTGCTTCTTTTTGTTCTAAAGCTTTCAGGTGTGTTGTCAAGTTGTTAGTGTATGATCTCTCCAATTTCTTTTTGTAGGCACTTAGAACTATGAGTTTTTCTCTTAGCACTGCTTTCATAGAGTCCCATAAGTTTTGGTATGATGTGTCCTCATTTTCATTAAATTTTAAAAAGTCTTTAGTTGCTTTCTTTGTTTCTTCCTTGACCAAGTCATCATTGAGTAGAACGTTCTTCATTTTCCACATGCATGTGGGTTTTCCATTGGTTTTGTCATTATTAAAGACCAGCGTTAGTTCCTGGTGATTTGATAGGATGCAAGGGATTATTTCAATCTTTTTGTATCTGTTGAGGCCTGTTTTGTGACCAATTGTATGGTCTATTTTGGAGAAGGTACCATGAGGTGCTGAGAAAAAGGTATATTCTTTTGTTTTAGGATGAAATGTTCTATAGATAACAGTTAAATCCATTTGGTTCATAACTTCTGTTAGTTTCACTGTGTCTCGGTTTCGTTTCTGTTTCCATGATCTGTCCATTGCTTAGAGTGTGGTATTGAAATCTGCCACTATTATTGTGTGAGGTGCAATGTGTGCTTTGAGTTTTAGTAAAGTTTCTTTTATGTGTGTGGGTGCCCTTGCATTTGGGGCATAGATGTTCAGAATTGAGAGTACATGTTGATACATTTTTCCTTTGATGAGTATGAAGTGTCCTTCCTTATCTTTTTTATTTATTTTTGGTAGAAAGTCGATTTTGTTTTATATTAGAGTGGTTACTCCAGCTTGTTTCTTGGGACCATTTGCTTGGAAAATTGTTTTCCATCCTTTTACTCTGAGGTAGTGTCTGTCTTTGTCACTGAGGTGCATTTCCTGTATGCAGCAAAATTCTGGGTCCTGTTTGTGTACCCAGTCTGATAGTATACATCTTTTTATTAGATAATTGAGTCCATTGATATTAAGAGATATTAAGAAATAGTGATTGTTGCTGCCTGTTATTTTTGTTATTAGAGGTGGAATTATGTTTGTGTAGCTGTCTTCTTTTGCGGTTATTGGAAGATTTCTTTTTGTTTTTTGTTTTTTTTTGTTTTTGTTTTTTGGGTTTTTTTTTTTTTTTTGGTTGTAGTTTCCTTCCTTGTGTTGGCGTTTTCCTTCAATTATCTTTTGAAGTGCTGGGTTTGTGGGAAGATATTGTGCAAATTTGGTTTTGTTATGGAATATCTTGGTTTCTCCATATATAGTGATTGAGAGTTTTACTGGGTATAGTAGTCTGGGCTGGTATTTGTGTTCTCTTAGGGTCTGCATGATATCAGCCCAGGATTGTCTGGCTTTTATAGTCTCTGGTGAGAAGTCTGGTATAATTCTTATAGGTCTGCCTTTATATGTTACTTGACCTTTTTCTCTTCCTTCTTTTAGTATTTTTTCTTTTTTTTTTGTGCATTTGATGTTTTGATTATTATGTGACAAGAAGAGTTTTTGTTCTGGTCCACTCTTTTTGGAGTTCTGTCGTCTTCTTGTATGTTCATGGCCATGTCTTTCTTTTGGTTAGGGAAGTTTTCTTTTATAATTTTGTTGAAGATATTTATTGGCCCTTAAAGTTGGGAATCTTCACTCTCATCTATACCTATTATCCTTAGGTTTGTTATTCTTATTGTATCCTGGATTTCCTGGATATTTTATGTTAAGAACTTTTTGCATTTTGCGTTTTCTTTGACAGTTGTGTCAATATTTTCTATGGTATCTTCTGAATCTGAGATTGTCTCTTCTATCTCTTGTATTCTGTTTGTGATTCTCGAGTCTATGACTCCTGATTTCTTTCCTAGGTTTTCTATCTCCAAGGTTGTCTCCCTTTGTGATTTCTTTATTGTTTCTACTTCCATTTTTTTTGTCTTGGATGGTTTTGTTCATTTCCTTCACCTCTTTGGTTGTGTTCTCTTGTAATTCTTTAAGGGATTTTTGTGAATCCTCTTTAAGGGCTTCTACCTGTTTACCTGTGGTCTCCTCAAATTCTTTAAGAGTGTTATTTATGTCCTTCTTAAGGTCCTCTATTATCATCATTAAAAGTGATTTTAAATCTGAATCTTGCTTTCCTAGTGATATGGGGAATTCAGGACTTTCATGTGTGAAAGAACTAGGCTCTAATGATGCCAAGTACCCTTGGTTGCTGATGGTTATGTTCTTTTGCTTGCCTTTAGCCATCTGGATTTCCTTAGTGCTTCCTGCCCTGTCTCTGACTGGAGCCTGTCTTTTCTATTATCTTGGTTGTATCAGAACTGTGTGGGGTGAGTGTTACTACTGGGGTTAGAGCTGAGGCCCAAAATCTGCTCAGTGCTCAGGCGCAGACAGGAAGGAACCAGTGATCCGGGCCAGGAATGACTTACTGGGTCCTAGTGGGTTCCAGTCACTCCTTGTTTGGGGTGGACATTGCTGTCAGCTTACCTAAGATACTGCCTGGGTTAGGGCTTCTGGGCTGCCTGCTTCCTCTAGGTTCTGTGAGATTGGGGGCAGAGCTGCCACCTGAAGTCTGCTCAGTGCTTGGGCCTAGACTGGAAGGTTTTGTTTCCTCTGTAAGGGCTTCCATGTGTTTACCCGTGTTCTCCTGTGCTTCTTTAAGGGAGTTACTTATGTCATTCTTAAAATCCTCTATCATCATCATGAGAAGTGATTTTAATTCCGAATCCTGCTTTTCTGGTGTGATGGGGTGTCCAGGGCTTGCTATGGTGGGAGAACTAGGTTTTGATGATGCCAAGTAACTTTGGTTTCTGTTGCTTATGTTCTTGCGCTTGCCTTTTGCAATCTGGTTAACTCTAGTGCTACCTGCACTCACTGTGTCTAACTGGAGCCTGTCTTGCCAGTTATCTTGCTTGTGTCTGAACTCCTCAGGATCCAGATGTCTCCGTGATCCTGTGTTCCTAAGTTCCTGGGTGGAAGAACTCCTGGGACTCAGGCTGCCTCTGAGATCCTGAAATCCTGCTGCTGTGAGTGCAGTGGTTCCTCTAGGATTGTTCAGGATATGGTGTCTTCACAGGATCAGACCAGCTAGATGTTCACTGGTCTGAGTGGATTGACTCCTCTAGAATGGCTCAGGGTACAGTGTCTGCTGCTCTGCCTGCAGTGGCTCCTCTAAGATGACTCAGGATATGGTGCCTCCATAGGAGCAGACCTGCTAGTTGTCTGCCCCAGCCAAAAGGACTAGGCTCAGGATGGAAGGGAAGTGGTATTCTGGAGGGGCGGTGTTTGTGTGGCTGATGGGACCTGAGCACCCCTGACTCCCAGTTGTAACTATGCGGCATAGAGTAGTGGGAGAGGGTTCTTACCCTCTACTCTGAGTGCAGTGGCTCCTCTTGGATGGCTCAGGATATGGTGTCTTATTGGGAGCCGACTTTTAGTTGAAAGTGGCTAGAAAGCAGCTATCATCTTTGCAGTCATCTGGAGCCATATACCCTGATAGAGACTTATTTTTCAACAGCCTACAACAGCTGAAGCACACTCTGACAAACATCTTGTTTATCCCACATAACTTGTTTTGCAGTTTAGAGACCCCAGCTGCATGGTGCACGTGGTAAAATGTCTTCACCTGTGTTCTCCTGCTTGTGCTTATAAATATCCAGGATTTCCTTGTAATAGGAGTCAATACGAGTCAATATGTGCCAGTAGGAGGGGCAATAAAGGAGTAACCAGACTTGACTACACACTCTGGTTTGTCTCCATTCTTCTCGTCTCTTGCCTCTCCATCTCTACTCTCTCTCTTGACCAGAGCACTTAGCTCCAAGCGTGGGGCAGAGTGGTCTGCAACATAGTGGCCCCCAAGTGAGGGGCAGAACGGAACGGAGCGGGCCATTACAGTGTCTCCACAGGAGCAGACCTGCTAGGTGTCTGCCCCAGCCAAAGAAATGTTTTTAAAGCCTCAGATAATGCTTGGGATGTCTGAAAGGGCAGGATTATAGATGCACAAGCATAAAATTAATGTGCACATCAATATGGGGCAAAGGGTCACCAGGCTCTTCTTCTAGCTGAGAAGCTGGTGGCAGTCGATGGTTGTTAGAGGAGGCACTTTTCTTTGGGGTTATGTCAGCTACAGGTTGCCTATGTTCAAAATACTCTCTAGAATTTTGAATACACAGAAGGGAATAAGCTTGCCTACAGAACAGTCATTTTTTTTCTTTTTCATTTTCACTAGCATTTATTATTAATTCCACAAAATGATGGATTTTATTACGAGATATTTTTATGTATGTAATAGTATACTTGTGATCATTGTAAATATATTATCATACCCTGCTTTCTCTCCCATTGCTCCTCTTCCTTTACTTACTTCTCTTTTCACTTTCCTGTGCCATCTGTTTTCTCTTTTACTTTATTATTTTTGCACATGTGCATACATATAATCATACAAATACAACCTGCTGAGTGCACTTAGTGCTGTTCATTTTTATAGTGTTTGGGGCTGGCCCCTTGAGATTGGAAAAATCAATCAGGGGCTTGTCTCCTGAGAAAAACTCCCCAACACAGCAAGCATCAAATGCCTATAGCTATTCACCTAGAGGTGGGCCTCTGTGAGTTTTCTTGCAGTCATGTCGGCAAGTTAACTGTGGTTGTGATTGTTCAGATCTTGTTGGGAATGACATATTTTGTCATGTGTGCCTCTTCCCTGTTTGTAGGAGTCACTAAATGAGTAAAGTCCTCAGGAAATGTGTGTTGTTTACATGGCCACGTCATGGACCTATAAGCTTCAGACTCATGAAGGATGGCTAAGTCTATCCACCTGTGGTAAAGCTCAGAGAGAAATGGTGAACCTCTCTCAGGGAACCAAGTGTGAGCATTGACAATGTGTGTGCAGAGAATGTCCACCATAGCTTCCTACCCCAGATATTTGTGACCTGATTGTTGTGCTGGTAAAGACACAGCTCCTACTGAGATAAGCTAGCTACCTCCCACCTTGATCTAGTTGTATACAATAAGCACTGACTTCTTGTTCAGCTGTATGTAATGTCCTGCCTCCCTGTTCAACTATATGTAATAAACTTGCTGAAGTTTCAGGGTACTGTGGTTTCTCTGGTAGAGAGCCTAGTCCACCGGATTCCTGCTGTTCTGTCTTCTGTATGTATGTGTATCCTTTTCTCATCCTCCTCCCTCATCAGGCCCAAACCCCTAGAGCCATGCATAGAACTGTTCCATATAGAAGACACAACCTCACAGCAAACATCTTGGTTCTCTGTCACTTACAGAGAACATGACTCATTGTCTGTAATGTTTCCCTGCTTCTAGGGTGTGGGGATTGTGTTGTAGGTATATCAACTGAGGTATCACCCCATGCTTAGTTGTTCTTTTCATTTTTATCAGTTGTGGCTTTCTTTAGTGGTTTGTATTTGTGGCAAAAGCAATCATCTTTGATGGCATGACTTGGGGGTGGGGGAGCTACACTTAACTGTGAGTAGAAAGGTAAGCATTTACAATACAGTTAGAAAGTATACTGGTTTAAGAAAGAGGCAGAGCTGTAGGTTCTCTAGGACCAATGGTCTCACTAGCCATGTATAGTTGGCTAAGTTTACAGTACCTGGGACAATTTTCCGTTTATTGAACAGCCCTTAAGTACAATTAGAAGGATCTTGATTACTCTCAAGATATACATAGAGCTACTGCACCTTTGGGAATATCTTGCCTTGCTAGGGTTCATAGGCTTTATTGTTGTCTAAGACTATTGATTGTTTTCTTTTTCTCCCTTGACAGCTTACATAGCTCCTTCTAGCACTAGGGGAGCTAATCTTCAGGGAAGAGGCTTCCTGGTCAGTTGCAGGTTGATACTTTTAAGCTCTGTTTTCAACATATGTGGTGTGTTCTGCAGTAAGAGATAATCCTCAAATTCTGAGAGGCACCAAAGGGTAATGAAAGTAGCCTGTCTAATTTGAAGGGTCTCTTGGACTGCCCTGACCAACAACTTGAAAAAAGATAGAATCTTGTTTTTGTGTGTTATTAGTCTATCTTTAGGGGCAGTGTGTGTGTGTGTGTGTGTGTGTGTGTGTGTGTGTGTGTGTGTAATGTATGTGTGGGAGACCACATGCATATATACAGCACATACATGTAGTCATAAGTAAACATAAAATAATATGATTCAGTGGCTTGTCTTTGACTACTTTGTGGGTTCCTTTTTCTTCCACTCGTCTCCACCCTTTTTCACTCTTCAATTCTCTAACACTAGATTGGAGAGAGAAAAGGATAGAGAAGAAAGGAGGCGATATTATCATTAGACTACTTCCTATTGATTAGGGCCGTGGAGTTCCTTGAGGCAAGTTTGATCTTTCCTGTCAAACTATCTAACGTTTTTTCTTCTTGTTTCTTCTTTGCACATGACTACTTAACCAACCATGATGAACAGTAATCAACAAACAACCCACCCTACCTCTTGAGGCCCTAGCGTTTATATACCCTCTGAAGAGTCCCCAGAATTCCAAATGTCACACAACTGCAGAACAGTCTGCTCCTGGCAAAATTACACACCTGTTTGAGCATGCAGCAAATCATAGTCAGCTGCTATGGAAAATCTGAAGCAGCCCCAGATCCTACACTTGAGATTAAAAGAAATATGCCTTTCCATAATGCTTCTATGTTTTTCAAAGAAACCAAAATTCTCATTACAGGCTTCCATATGGCTTTTTTCAAACATCTTTAGTGTTATCTATCCCTCCTCCAGCCCTATCTCTCTGTGTTATCCTCTTTCCCCATTGACAGTTAAAGGGCCTTTTCCTGCTTTTCCCATTTTTATGTTCAAGACACTGTGTCCTGCTATTCCCATCTCAGGAGCTCCTTCTCTCCCCACAATGATTCCTTCAACGTACCCATTTTTTTTCTGAGGGATTGGGGATGGTGTAGGAATGGAAGCATCAGAAGGGCTCACCCAGGTAGTCCTTGGAAAAGGATTGTAGGATAATGGCTGAGTGGAGAGACTGTAGGTGGTGTTATACACAGGTTTTTAATGAACATATTTACATTGTAGGGGAAGTACATGGAAGAGCAGCTACTGGGATGACCCACACACACACACCTTGCTTCAATGTGATAGCTTTTTCAATGACACTGAAAGTCCATAAATGTGAAGTAACTGATAATATTTATTTGCCACACTTATCATATTCATTAATTTTTCTCACTTTGAAGAAAGTAATTCTGAGCTACAGAGCAGAATAAAAGGGAAGGCTTTAAGAAGTTGCCTTGTCATGATTTCCTTGTACAAGTCTTCTTTTTACCTCAGTTTCCTAGGACTAACTGTAGCACTAGATCCCACTTCCAGACAATAAGTGGAATCATTCTGAGATCACCAGACTAGCAGGCTTAGAGAAACTTGAGCTCATGATTATAGAAGATGCATCTTGGAAAGACCAACTGTGCCCCAGAATTTCATTCGTGTGAAGAATTAATGGGTCCCAGATAACATGACCAATCCTCCTGGTCCTTCTCTGGACATGCCTTTTATCCAGTTACTCTAGTGTTTCTTTATCCTCTCCTCATGTAAGCATCACTTTCAGGTGCCTCTGATTGATTCTGGACTGAGTCCATGTTTGCTCTCTCAGCCTGGGGCTCTTCTCTTGCAATCATGTTCAACAAGGTGAATAATCCACAGGCTGGAGCCCTTTGTCTCAAAAGGCTTTCTGTGAGTCATTGTGTACCCATGGCTGATTTTTGCATGAGTCAGCTTCAGTCCTCAGCTTCAATTAGTTTTCTGTTTGGGATTATTTATCCAGGAAGTTACTGGGACCAGCTGACTATGCTGATCTTTGAGTCTCCCATATTACAGTTTGGCGTGGATGTAGGAAATCAACTGACAAAAGTTCTTTACCAGCAAGCTACATTTGAAAATAAGCTTCATTTCTCCAAGTCTGTTTTAAGCATTAGTTTCAAAATAAGTATTTGTATAAATGAAAACTCAAGCAAACGTAGTGGATATGATCTTGGAACATTCATGATTATCCACTTAAACATCAAAGTATCATATGATGTTTATTTTGGGGTTATGAGTGCTCTTGGTGAAACACTGCTTGCTGCACTGTTAAATCATTCTTTCTGGGCACCAATGAAAACTTTTATATGCTAGAATAGACTAAAAGTGTTCCTCTTATTATATTGTGTTAAGTGTACTTCTGCATATTCACTTACAATTCTTGGCATATTAGCCGGTGTGTTGGGTTTTCTGTTGTGGAGGTAGGGACTCTGCAACTTCTTGTTCCTGTAGTAAGGTAAGCTTCTCTACCAATGCAATGTTATTCTCTGATGTAGACTAGCCTGAATTGGGGGCAGTAAACGGCTCTGTTGATCACTTGTCAGCAACCAAAAAACCATGCACATCTTTAGAAGAAAACACTCTAACTCCTAATGCATATGTTTAAATTAATGTTTATAGTAGAGATGAGTATATAAATGACTTTTCATGTGTGGCCATTCTGACTTTAAACGTGTGAACCACATATGTAGCAGAGGATGGCTTTGTCAGACATCAATGAGAGGAGAGGCCCTTGGTCCTGGGACAGTTCAATGCCCCAGTGTAGGGGAAGGCCAAGGCAGAGAGGCAGGATTGAATGAGTGGGTGGGTGAGTGAGTGCCCTCATAGAAGCAGGGGGAGGGAGAATGGGATAGGGGGTTTCCAGAGCGGAAACCGGGAAAGGGCATAACATTTGAAATAGAAATAAATAAAATATCCAGTAAAATATCACTTAAGGAATGTGAAACTTGACTTTCTAATAAGAGTAAAATTTTAAGTGTTTAGCAAGAAGAAATCAAAGAGGAATGTATTAATGCTAAAAAGGATTCAAGTAAGCAACCTTATGTAAGTGTACAAACAGGGTCTTCTAGCAACAAGTCCCTGGTCTTTACACCTCTCTAGTCTCCTACAATGATTAAGGCTTCATTTTCCTTAAATGGCATTATAGATATTGGCTTCATTCCTATTTTTCTCTCTAAATTTTTGTCATTACTTTCTCATTTAGAAATATCTAAGTCTTATACAACATTACAGAAAATCTAATCACTCTTTGTCAAATGTAAGAGATCATTTTCAGAACTAGCTGAAGACAATCAACTCCATGATGCTCCAGTCATATGAAAAGATGTAGTTACACGTGTAGCACTTGTATTTAACGTGTTATTCATCTCTATGTTACTTATAATGTTATGTAAATTATTTAAAGAACAAAAATAAATCTATATGTGACACAGTTACTTTTGAAGCATTGTGGTCTATAGTTTATGTCATAGATATGGAATTCACATACATGAAATCAGTGTACTTTTACTTTGTACCCACCACACTGCTCAATAAATAAGAACAATAGAAGTTTTCTGTTTCTTGGAATGGACTAAATTTCATTCTCTAAAGTGAGGAATGTTAAATTCCAATATCTACTACCTGTAAATGTGATTTTATTTGGATATGGTGTCTTTGAAAACACAATTTACTTAAGAAACACAGAATGAAATTGTCCTAGATTTCTATTGTGGCTTAAATTAAATGAGTGTTCTTGGCTAAAAGAAAGAATAGGAGGAAAAAAAGTATGCCATGTATGAGGTTTTTATCAGGAGATGTAAAGAATCATCTAACTTACCTTAGATAGATACAGCATATGGACCAAAGAAAGGATTCCATACAAATACAGCTTGGTGAGCTAATGAGTTTGAGGTTATATACAGGAGCAAAGGTGATTCATGGCCAGCTATCTGAACAACTTGCTTGCCGCTATAGTACTGAAGAATCTCATCCACTGCATGAATGACATATAAAATGCTAAACCTCTGAAATAAATCCCTATGGGGCACATACTTGGAGCTTAAAACACCAGAGTCCCACCCCTAGCCAACATTCTACCTCCTACATTAATGATGGGGAAAAGAGGAGCCTAGGGAAGATCTGTAAAGGATTTTAAGCCCTATAATATCTGTGAATCTATTCTATTCCTCCACTAGAAAAAGATAAGGCTGATCTTATGAGGTTTATGATGTACATTATCAGATGCTTTGATTTAAGATGGTACTGGTCATATCCATTCTGGAGGAAACAAATCACATGCAATATGATTAGAGATTAAGGAAACAAGGAATGATTCTTTTCTAAACCTAATGAGTGTTTGTGGACTAGCAACTTAATTTTAGACTTTATTTCTTTATTTGTCTGTTCAATTTACCTAGAAGAGTCTCAAGTGAATTTATTAACACTTCTAAAGCAGAATGTTGGCTTCTCATTGTTCCAATGTAGTGTTTTTTTCAAGTATCAGTGTATTCTAGGATTACCTAAAAGGCCTATAAAAAGTCAGGTTTTGGTTCAGCTTGAACATTTCTGACTCAGCTTGTCTGTAGTAGACAAGTACATAGATACTGCTGCTGCTGTCACTGCTACTGCCCCGTGACATTCTCTGGCTTTCAAGCAAGTCAGTACATTCATTATCTCCTTGAATAGAAGCTAGATCTCTTCTTCTCTTGAAATACATTGTTTAATGCGTATGTTGTAGTTAGTGGTTAGGGGCATAACATAGTTGAAACAGATTCCCTTAAATATCTGCTAAGCCAGGATTAAAAACAAAACCCTATCAATATAATTGAGTCAACATTATTTATGCAAAGAATGTTCTGAACTTTCAGAAGATTTTTCAACAATGTTTTACTGAACACGAGTTTTGAGTTATAGGAAAACAATAGGTAAAGTTGACTTTTAATGGTGATGAAACTTAAAACAAATCGTTGTTGTTAAAATCCTCGTGTATTTCATCTTGACGCCTTCAGACTGTGGGAAGTAATAAGGGATAATTAGCCATTGTGGAGCAGTAACATGAATCAGCTACTTTTAAAATCCAGGAAAGCAGTCAGCCCAACATGTGTGTGCTGTTTCAACACGATTTTTCTACAGTATCACTCCATCAAAGCCTAGATCCTTAGGCATGAAATCTCTATACAGAATCTAAACTCATCCCCTTCCAAGCACAGCCACTTCATTTTTCTCACTTTTTCAAGCATGGAAAAACTCTGTTTTGTTGTTGCTGTTTGGTTTGGAGAGATCATTCTGGGATTTTAGTATAGTTTTCTATTGGAACAACACCACCAGCAGCAACAAAACTGCTAACTTGGTTTGATGCTGCACATCTGTAATCCCAGCACTTGAGATGTGAAGATAGAAAGCTTCTGAGTTTGAGGCCAATGGAGTTATATAACAAGTTCCAAGACAGTGCGGTCTACATTATAACCATATGCTCTATTCATAAATCAGACTCTTTTAACCCATAGTTTCTGTACTGGTAAAAAGATAAATGAAATGATATAATTGATATAAACTAATGATAAATTCATTAGAAAAATAGCCTTCCTTCATTTTCTGTGGACTATTACATGAAATAGAAGTTCATCTAAATGAATACTAAGATATCAATCCCAGTGATGCTAGTTATAATTCTATGAGTCATCACAAACCCAAACAAATTCTTTCCTGTTAAAATAAGAGATTATTGCTGTTCCTACACGATAAGGTCTCAATTACTATATATTAATATTAGCCACTTGTTCTGGCTAATTGGGTTCTCAGAATATCATGGGCTCAACTACCCGATGTGACAAATATCCAACTCATTAATCCTTGTATCTATAGCTGAATGAATAGAAACAAAGTCCATGTGGGTTAGGCAGATGTCTTGACACTTAAGAGTGTCTGCTGCATAAGCATGGGAATCTGGGTTTTCATCCTAGCACCCATGTAACACGCTAATAATGGCCTTGTGCATGCCTCTAACTCCAGTACTGAAAGAACTAGATGCAGGATTATTAGAGCTTTCTGGTTTGCTAACATAGCCAGAAAACTTTGAACTTTGGGTCACAGGTGCAGTCTCAAAAGAAAAAGGTGGGGTGTGATGAAATGAAGTCATCCAATGCCCTCTTCTGATTCCTAATTTCATATGTATTTGTGTATGTTTATGTGTATGTATATGTATCTGATGTATAATGTATGTATATACATGTATGTATATAATACATATGTATGTATATGTTTATATGT
>JANHMN010000005.1:40507125-40548616 GCA_030674055.1 Rhabdomys pumilio
CTTACTGCCTCGCTCCTCATGACTTGCTCAGCCTGATTTCTTTTGCAACCCAGAAGCACTAGTCCAAGGGTGGTACTGCACACAGTGATTCTGGGCCCTCCCACATCAATCACTAATCAAAGAAATGTTCTACAGAGGCCAATTCCATAGAGGAATTTTATCAGTTAAAAGTTTGTCTTCCCAGATATGTCAAGATTTGTGTCAAGTTGACAAAACCAACCAACACAACACTTTACAAAGTTCCCATAGAATGAAGTGGTCACATTAGTTGTTAATGCATACGTATTTAACTTTTAAGTAAATAGCAAAATTATCCTTCTGTGGTTTGCCACATGGAACTCAAAACTTGTGAAACCTTTTTATAAAAAGAAGATACCTGCTCCTTGCTTAGGTCTGTGTGTTTATGTTCTCAAATCTTAGGTTGAAATCCTACGTCCTTGGGGCTTCAAGTAAAGTGCTTACTGCATAAGCATGAAGACCTGAATTTGATCCCTAGAAGCAATGTGAAAAAGTTGGGCAATGGTGGTATATACTTACAATCCCTGTGTGAGGGGCTGTCTTCCTCGGAGCTCACTGGCCAGCCAGGATACTTTAATCAGTGTGATCCAGGCCAATGAGAAAACTTGTCTCCAAAAACAAGGTGGATGTAATGAGCCTGAGGAAATATGCCCAAGATTGTCTTCTTCTTACCACACACACACACATACACACACACACATACACACAGAGAGAGAGAGAGAGAGAGAGAGAGAGAGAGAGAGAGAGAAAGAGAGAGAGAGAGAAAGGGAGGGAGAGAGAGAGAGGCTCACATATGCATGCATGCACACACATGCACTGTCACATGAACACAAGCATGTACACACGCAAGCACATAACTTGTTTTTGGAAAAGAAATCCTACTGCTTGAGGTTATGGTACTGAGAGATGATGATTTCCTAAGAATGGGATGAGGTTATGATGCCATAGCTCTCTAATGGAATTAGTCCCTTCCCAAAAGAGGTCTTGTTGTATTCCTTTATCACTTCTCCCATGAAGACATAGTGAGAAAGCACCATCTATGTACCAGAAAGCATTCTATCACATGACACTGTGATGATCAGTTTTAAATGTCAGTTTGACAGAATATAGTATCACCTGGGAAATGTGGATGTGTCTGTGTGGGATTTTTCTGGATTGAATTAAGTGATGTGATAAGATCCAGTCCACTGTGAGCAGCACCATTGCCTGACTTTGGGTTCCAGACTGTATAAAAGTGGAGAAGGTGAGCTGAGTAGTAAATTAGATATAGATGTAGATATAGATGTAGATATAGATTAGATATAGATATAGATATAGATATAGATATAGATATAGATATTCATATTTGATGCTCTTTACTGTTGGTGTGACTAGCTGCTTCTGATTTCTGTTCCTTGACTTTCAAGCAAGTCTTTCCTTGACTTGGCACCTGGAATTGTAAACTGAGTAAACCCTTTCACCCTTAAAATTCATTTATTCTTGTGATTTTTTTAACCAAATTCTAAGAAACAAAATTAGCACAGATATCCAATCTTTCAGAACTATAAAATTGGCTTTGCCAGCCTATGGGATGTTGAAAATACATTTCTGTTGTTTTAAAACAGCTCAATTTATGGTAAATTGCTGTCACATCCTGAATAAATCAAGGTAGCCCTTTCTTCTGTCTCTGGATGGTATTCATTCCAGCTCTGTGTATTGGTTGTCATGCTGAGAAATTATGTACAATTAAAAGCAGAATAAATATTTAAATATTTAATATTGATGTACATGTATACTGGTACTAAAACCTAATTTTCTTCTACTCATTCTATAATCTTTTTGCAACCAGCATATACTTTATATGCTTACATTTCCTTATCAGCCTTATCTGGCCATATGACCCAACATTCATTTCTGAACTGTTTGAGAAATCAGCAGGCTTGCTTAGGTAACTATAATTTTCCATTTGCTTTAAAAAAAAATCCCGCCCCCCAAAAAAAACCCAGACTCTGGCTAAGAGCCATCTTTGGAAACACCTTTATTACAAAAGATTTCATTTTATAGCAATGGGATTTCTTCATATTCAATAACTACATTTCCAATAATGTAATAGCCTTGCTTTCTTGTTTATTCAAACTTAGGTTGAAACATGTTGCAACTTGTATTGGGAGCACTTATTTACTCAGATCAGAGGATGTCTGTCAGAGGAAGAGGATTTAAGAATGGGGGAGATGATGAGAGAATTTATTAATTATTATTCCTGGACTCTCAGATAGTAGAAAACTAGCAACTTATTTTAGGTAATGATAGACATCATATAGCATAGTACATGATATTGTAGGCCAAACTTGCAATATATTTTCCCCGGCTGGCTCTATAACTCTCTTCCCCAAAATGACTTTTATACTTTATTAGGTTAGTTGCTTCAGGGTAATGGAATGTATAGTAAGGCCAGTCAATTTCATGATTGTGGATCTATGATGATATTAGGTGATGAGCCAGAAGAAATTGTGTAGAGTATCATGATACCATAGATAATACAGTTCTGAAATATTGGGAAGGTAGGTTTAGCACCAGCACTGTAGGTACATTAAGACAGTAGGTAAGCCCTTAGAAACAGTGATCACAGAAGTGATCATGGGGACTTTGTTTATTGCCTTGCTTGTTCTTTGACTGTTTGTGTTTATTGTCTTGCTTGTTCCTTGACTATTTGCATCTATTGTATTGCTAGTTCCTCAACCTAGAACTGACCTTAATACTTGCTTGTAATTAAAATGGTGTAATAGCAGATTGGGAAAAAAGACAGTTGGTATGATAAAGTTCTCTGATAAAAACAACTTAATGGAGAAAGGATTTGATTCAGCTCATATTGAGCTGAGTATATGCTGCCAGGGAAGAAAAGCAGAAAGAGCTTGAGAGTGAAACATCTGGTCATAATATGCCCACAGTCAGAAGAAGAGAGCAATGAATGCATGCATGCTCACATTTGGCTTGCTTATGCAGTTCAGGATATCTACTACATACAGCTGATCTAACATTTGCTAAGTTAACGATTGACTCTAACCATTATGAGCATGCTAAAAACCTGATGTTCTAGGCTCAAGTGCTCAAGACATATAATGCTAGGCCATATACAAGTAGAACTTCTTGGAATATACCTCTAAGTCAAGGAATATGTTCTGCACTTGATCATGGGGATTACCAAATTCCAAAACTGTTCATTTTTCCAGAATTGACAAGTCACTTTTACCAAATAAAAAATTAATTAATTAAATTTTTCATCAAATAAAAAATTTAGAAATTATGAATGAAAGCATTGGAAGAACTATATAACCTTAACTGAGAAAACTACTGAGGCTCCCTTTCCAGGAATCACAATCTTTCGTAGTCTCACAAAGCTGTTTCTCCTTTGCTTAAAGACCCGTTTTTTTCTTACCTTTAAACCTTAGATAACCAGAAGGAAGCAACATTGCTATTTGTACCATTCCATATCCATTATTTGCTCTACATCTATAAAGAGCATAAGATTCCATTCTTTCTCTTTGGGAGGTCAAATAGCAAATAAAACCAAGAGGAGAAGTGTAAGCATGAAAGTAACTAGATAAATATTAAATATTTACAAATTAAAATTTGGAAGGTTTTGTATGGATATAAACTATGGCATTTATCAAAACTCATGTACATAATTTTGAATCTGAGTGAATTAATTGAAATGCTAACACTTTTAAGTTACGTTCAATTCACTGTGCTATTGAGACCAGCTTAACACAATGTTAATACTATGCTGAATATAACTATAAGAGGAGGAATCTTAGATTAAATGCCCTACAGTGGGGAGAGGGAACTTGTAGAGCCCACCTCCAGCAGAAAACAGGGCATTAAGTGAGGGATGGGGTTGCCATCCCACAGTCAAAAGCTCTGATCCAGAGTTGTTCCTGTCTGAAAGAACTGCAGGGACAAAAATGGAGACGAGCATGAGAGAAAGGAGGTCAAGTGACAGGCCCAAATTGGGGTTCAAATCAAAGAGAGACCCTGGAGCCTGACACTATTACTGATGCTATGGTGTGCTTAACAGACAGGAGTCTAGCATGGCTGCCCTTCAAGAGGCCCAACAAGTAACTGAAAGAGTCAGATGCAGATACTAGCACTCAGGCAGTGGACAGAAGCTGGGGGCTCCTGTGGTTGAATTGGGAGAAAGCTAGAAGAAGCTGAGGCAGAGGGCAGCCCCATGGGAAGACCAGCAGTCTCAACTGACCTCGATCCCGAGATCTCTGAGAAACTGAACCACCAATTAGGCAGCATACACCAGCTGATATGAGGGCCCCAATACATATACAGCAGAGGACTACCTGTTCTGGCCTCAATGAGAGAACATGCATCTAACTCTCAAGAGATTTGAGGCCCCAGGGAGTGGGGAGGTCTGATGGGGTGGGGGTGGGAAGGTGGGGACTTCCTCTTGGAGAAGGAAGGAGGAGGTATGGAATGAAGAACAGTCGGATGGTGGATAGGTAGTGGGATGAAGACTGGATTGTAAAAAAGGATTAAAAAATACAAAAATTAAAAAAAAAAGAATGCGTTTGCTGAAAGCAGAACAAAAGTGTGGGCTGTGTATTTAAGTGAAATGAGAAACCAGTTTCTGCTATGAAATGGAAAAGAATTAGGAGTTTTTGAATTCCCAGAATGGATGAGGTAGGCACTGTGAAATGAGCTATACAACACTTTTGTATAGTTTCAGGGTGGTTTCTGATGTGTCTGCTAAGGGTTCATGTCTTGGAAACTTAGTCTTCTTCATGCCAGTGATGAGGTATTGGGAACTTGGTGAAGTGAGGCTTGATGTTAGGCTACTGTCTACTCTTCAGGAGGGATCAAGTTAGTGTGTGAGGTGAACTTGACTAGGTTCTTTTGAAAATTGGTTGTTTTTGTTTTCTGCTCTTTTATAAGACAGAGTCTCATTGTGTAATCCACTGGCTTAAAATTCATAATTTTATTTTCCTGCCTCTGTTTCCCTAGTCTGTCTGTCTGTCTGTCTGTCTGTCAGTATGTATGTCAGTATGTATATATGTGTTATGTATGTATATTGGTATGTATGTATGTGTATATGTATGTGTATGTATATATGTATAGATATGTGTGAGTGTGTGAATGAGTGTGTGTGTGTATGTGAGTGTGTGAGTGTGTGTGTGTGTGTGTGTGTGTGTGTGTGTGTCTCGATTCCTTAAGTTAATTTTCATTGAAAACCTGAACCTATGCCATTGTCCAAATATGCCACCAGAGGGCACAGGTTTGGAATTTTTTCTTACCTTGTGTCTCCATCCAAGGGTTTACTGGCTCTTACAGCACCTGAGAAAACATAATATGCTGTTGTATTATCAGGGTTGAGTTCTACCTGCACTAAAAGTCAAGAGACTCAAGCTTGATGTGGCCTTTGTGTAGGACCAGTGACCATCTTATATGTGAGATGTGACCAACTGAGTTTGGACAGTGGGGCCGTGAGATCATGAAGACCACTCTGATGAAGTATGAATATGCTGTATTCACCTTTGAAATCCTAGTGCTCAATATGGTGCTTTGTGTACTATAGGACTTTGCTGTGTTTGATTGAAAAGAAACAATTACATAGTGTAGCCATCCTTACTGAACTTGCTTCCTTTTCTACACCACTACCCGTATCTTCCCAATTGATTTCAGTTAAAGTGTTTTCTATTTATTTTGGATTTCAAGTTATTCCATAGACTATATGTAGGATTGACTTGAACTAGCCTCAGTTAGCTTCCTTCTCCCTTGATTGACAAATTGATCCTTAAGTTAGTTCTTAAGGTAGTCATGTAGGTAGTCAGGTACTTTGTGTCATGTCCTGTGTGTGGTCAAATAGCAGGAGGAGTTACTCTTACAAGTATCACTATACCTGGAAAGTGACAGAGTCAGGGCTAAACTGGAGTTTCTGAATGAAATTTATGTTTCATCTGCTTCTTTGTGTACGGCACACAATTCATCTCAGAAGATAGTAGTTTCCACATTCTTGGCCCCATCTGTACTATATTTTGGAGTCCTGGGGTGAGGGGAAGGTGTAGTGGATTTCAGTGATCAGAAGAAATGACTAGTTTCCCTTCGAGCACTAAAAAGCCTAGGATTTGACAACATTTTCTCCACATATTCACAAACCACCCTATAGTACCAATTAGAAAGAGTCAACAAGTCTCTGTCTGCATAGCTTCTCAAAAGTAATCATGGCCTAACATTGATAGGAAAAACCATTTTGAATAGAGGATGTATGTAGAAGCCAAAATATTATCTAAAATTTTGCCCAGAGTGCAAACTTTATCTTTTAAGCCTTTTTCCACTTGGCCTTTGTTTTGTGCATCAGCTTTGTAAATGTCACCCCAGAGTTCATGGCATGGTTAATTTGTAACCAGGAATGCTCTAGTTTTGCAATAGAGGGCATGTTATAAGGACAGAAAGGTGTTACTATCCAAGAGATGCAAGGGGCTTCTTGGGCATATGCTGTAAGTAGATTTTCTCCTTGGGAACACTGAACAACAAGTCAGAGGCCGAATGTCTGTGAGTTTGTTCAGGAGGCAAGAGTAATGCTCATTTGATATCTGACCCTCTAATCAGTCTTAATGTCTTTGATAGGAAGAGTACTTTGGTGATAAAGTGGAGATTTGACCTAAAAGTGGATGGAGGAAGGCTGGAAAGGATAAGAGGCTCTCTCTCGATCCTGCTAGGAGCTGATAAATTCATTAAGGCCTTAAACTTAGACAAGGAGCTGATTAATTCATTAAGGCCCTAAACTTAGGCAATGGCAAGTGACAGTAGTGATGGAGTGAAAAGAAAATTTTGACAAGTATTTGGGCAGTATTCATTGGTCATAGTGACGATTAGAGGTGAAGAACAAAAAGAAAGCAAGTCCTTCTGAGATAGGTCTATCTATAAACAGTGGTGGGATATATTGAGATGCAGAGTAAAAATGAAGGAATGGGTTTGTGGAGTTGAGAGAGAAGGTGTTTACATTTGGAAACATATATCCCAATGAAGGCTGAAGTAGGAGTGGGCAAACAGCAACTGGGAAGATGAGTAAAAATTCAGTAAGACAGTATGGATCAGGAGGAGTACTATAATATAGCAGTTTATACCTGCGGTGAGGGCACTCATAAAGAAACTGACAGTCTTAGGAAGGGGTCTTATACTGGCCCCCTGGATCTCTTCTTTCTAACCACTGGTGTATGAATATCGGAGTCTCTACAGTTGGTTCCCTGTTTCTTTGTACTGTTTCATGCTTAGAGAACTAATAATTCCAAAATGACATGCATACTTAGAAAAATAAGATCTGTTAGAAGTGAGAAATGACTCTTCAGTTAGTACCAGAAGAATGAAGTCTCTAAAACAAGAATGTTATACGTTCATTTTCCTCTTGTTTGAAAAATACTCTCGAGTCTCCCATAAATTTCACAGGTGCATGAATGTCAGCTTTTTATGTTGTTCATGACTTGATACACTATTATTCTTCCATCCCAATGAGTCATTTCTTATAGGGGTTGTTCTTGTTTTGTCATATCACGAATGTTACCTTAGGAAAACAATTTAAAACGCACAGATACACACTAACCAAATTTCTAAGATGCATGTAGCATAAATAGAAGGCGTGCCTGTTCTGCCTAATGATTCTTCACACTCATAAAACTGCCTTTAGTTCAAATGACAAGCGATTTGTTTTCCAGGAATTTAAATTAATAACACTATTTGCTCATGCTGTTACTACATGATAATGAATTCATGACATCATATTTTTGTTGCCCAGGCAAGCTATTTCTCATCCTCTTTCTCCCTAGTAGACATATCACTGGCCTTTAGTGAGGAGAGAGACTACTGCTCCTTATTCCTTGTTGAACACACCATCAAATACTTGCTTTAGTTTTATAAATCAAGGTGGGTGACTTATGTTTCTCTGAATCAGAGATTGTTTCATATGTCTATGCTCCCCCAATGGTTATCTCACTTCATGTTTTGTAGATCGTCTTCATTCCAGAATGTCAATGTTCCTCTGTTTGTTTCTCTTGATATTTGGGCTTCAGGCTACAGTCCATTGTGCACCACATAACATCTCCGAAGGCAAAGTAAAGACCTGTCATTTGCCCCAACAAAATGCCACTCTCTATAAGATGCCATCTATCAATGCTGACTTTGCATTCAGTCTATATCGAAGGCTCTCGGTGAAGAATCCAGATTTGAACATCTTCTTCTCCCCCGTGAGCATATCTGCTGCTTTAGCCATGCTATCTTTTAAATCTGGCTCTAGCACCCAAATGCAGATTCTGGAAGTTTTGGGGTTTAACCTCACAGATACTCCCGTGACAGAATTACAACAGGGCTTCCAGCATTTGATCTGTTCATTGAATTTCCCAAAGAATGAACTGGAATTGCAGATGGGAAATGCAGTTTTCATTGGGCAGCAGCTGAAACCACTGCCAAAATTTTGGATGATGTCAAGACACTCTATGAAACTGAAGTCTTTTCTACTGACCTCTCCAATGTTTCTGCAGCCCAGTATGAGATCAACAGTTATGTGGAGAAGCAAACCAAAGGGAAAATTGTAGGCTTAATTCAGGACCTCAAACTGAACATTATCATGATTCTAGTGAACTATATTCATTTCAAAGGTAAGGTGTTAAGTCATCAATTTCCAGTGTTCAGACAGAGAATTAGGGAGAACTTAAGGTCTTTTTGTCACTGGTATCAGTAGTTGACCCTCATACCACAGTGATTTTTCACTATTGTCCCTATCTGTGCATTGTATTGGATCATTCCAGGATGACACACAGCTCTGTGTAGGAGTCCAGGAAATTTCTAGGGAGAGAAAACTTTTAGAGGTGTGGTTGACAATGTTATGAATATCTTGATCATATCAGGCTACATAATTACAGTTTGTAAATATATTTAAGAAGATGGGAAAAGCCTGTGCTTTGCAAGTCAACTGAATTTCTATCTAAGCATAATGTGACCCTGATTTCCTGTGTACTTTTGGGTATACTGCAAAAATACCTTGTAATATATGTTAAGCACCTACTCTGTGCTAAATATTATGCTACAAAAAATACCATTAATAATTTTCAGTGCTTACCTTTCCAAGCAAGACTGTCTAACCCTAAAGCTCAAGCTTATAGCAAGTATCATGTGGCCTCCTTTTTGAAAGTGTTGTTCCCAAATGATTGCTTTTGATTCTATAGATCCTGTCTTTTAAGTTTGAATGAGTGGCTTTTTTTGGCATCAGTCAAACATACCTATATATGTTTAAAATGACAGAACAATGTTTTCTAATTTCATCCATTTTTCTGGACACTCATATATCTTTGTATGCAAGGAGATACTGTTTCAGATACATGTAGAAAATATAGTTTTTCTAAAGATGACTCTGGAAAGGAGTTCTGGTTTTCACATATGATAGCTGGATGAATATGGCAGCTGATTTTGTTTCTCTGATCCTCAGTGAGTCGCTTGTCGTCACTTGGAAAACTGGTTTAGAGTAGTCAGTCTTAATTATTAGGTGAATGACTAATGATTTCAAAGAAGTATCTCTTCCCTTTCTGTGTTTTAAGCCCAGTGGGCAAATCCTTTCTGTGTATCTAAAACAGAAGAGAGCTCTCACTTCTCAGTGGACAAGAGCAGCACAGTACAAGTACCCATGATGCACCAGCTAGAACAATACTATCATTACGTGGATGTGGGGCTGGATTGTACAGTACTTCAAATGGACTATAGTGAGAATGCCCTGGCACTTTTTGTCCTTCCAAAGGAGGTACACATGAAATGGATGGAAGCAGCCATGTCATCTAAAACACTGAAGAAGTGGAACCATTTGCTGCAGAAAGGGTAAACAATTTAGAGGGAATGGGGCCTACGTGTGGGCTTAAGAGTGGAGGTGAGCATGAGTTAAGAAGAAACATAGAGGTAAGAAATTTACCCAGAAGCACCTGGCTGTGGTATGATGATTGTTTAAATATGTCTACAATATACAGTGCACCTGACACTTTGTTGGATAAATCCATAGCGTTTCATCTAAACATATTGGGAGAACTCCAAAGCAGCTAGCATCATTGGTATTTGTCAAATTAGAAATCCTCATAGTTCCCCAAAGTGAGTACACTCGGAAACTGATACTTTTTAGGGACCAACTAAGACTTTGGGATAGAACAGATTTGGTGTTGGAGGTGGAGTGCAAGTTATTATGAGCTAGAATGGCAAGATGCAAAACCATGAAGTTCCTATACACTACCCTTTGATCTTTGCACCACTAGACATCTGTTCTTGCTCAATACCACAGAGTTATACTTTTTGATAATAAGGGTTCAGGACACCATGTGTTATAGCTCATTTTTTTCTGAGTACCACTTCTTCCACAATACTTTCTGTGGTTCTGGCGCCACATCAATGGTTGTCAATGTTCAGAGAAGTAGCAAAGTTGAAAGAGGGAGAGAGAGAGAGAGAGAGAGAGAGAGAGAGAGAGAGACAGAGAGAGAGAGAGACAGAGAGAGAGAGAGAGAGAGAAAGTTGTGTGATTAGTGTGGTGACTGCTCTGTCTCCCTTTCCTCACTCCACATGGGTGAATTGTTTGTTCCAAAGTTTTCCATATCTGCCACATATGATCTTGGAATCACACTTCAGAATATGGGTGTGAGGGATGCCTTTGCTGAAAGTGCTGACTTTCCACAGAAGAGAATGGTCTAAAACTTTCCTATGTAAGTTGGTGAATTAGTTGTTTGCCATACTCACTGGAAAGGGCATTGAGTGTCAAATGATTCACACATCTCACTTGTTCAATAAGAAATTGAATGTCTACAGAGGTAGTGTGATTCTATTAGGTTGGTATCATAAGGGAGTAATTTTTGAGTCAATAATTTTTGGGGCTGTATTGATGGTTCAGCAGATAAGAGCACTCCTTGCTCTTCCAGAAGACCCTAGTTCAATTTTCAGCAGCATCATGGCACCTCATAACTGTCTGTAACTTTAGTCCCATGAGATTTTCGTACCCTCTTCTGGTCTCCAGAGGTACCAGTCACGCATATAATGTACAGATATACGTGCAGGCCAAACACCCAAATACGTATATAAATGAAGAAATATAAGTTCCATCCCTAACCTTCACATACTAAGATGACTGTAATATAAAGACTTAATGAAGTGACTGTTGCAAGATACAGTGCTAGAGGATGTGAGAGGGACACCAAAGAGATAGAAGGTGATAGATAATGAGATGCTACCCAAATAAGTTGTCCTAAAATCACAGAAAATAATTCACTATACTTATCACAGTAATGTTAATATTCAAGGACAGTCACCACAATATGATATGTTTCTTTTTGTACTTCCAACTTTTCCAAAGGCTCTTGCCACTATTTTAGGGGACCTTCAGTGTCTGTTCTTCTCTCACATGCTTTTCACAAGGCTGTGCTACACATACATTGGTGAAGAGGGAACTAAAGAAGGAGCTTTTCCTGAAGCTGGACCCCTGGATCAGCAAGAAGTACCTCCTCTTCACCCTGTTATCAGATTGGATAGAACATTCTTACTGATGATTTTGGAGAAAAGGACCAAACGTGTTCTTTTTTTAGGGAAAGTTGTTAACCCAACAAAAGAGTAATCGAGGAAGAGGTCATTGTGTATGTACATATTATAATGAGAATTAAATATATAGCATAGCTTAATGTACTTGCTATGGACTTGGACTTTATTTCTTTTGTGAAAGTGGTAAAAGTGTACCTCCTTGGGAGTACATTGGCTGTGGAAGAGGCTAATCCTGTGACCAAACATGCAGATAGTCGATGAGTGATTGCTATCCAAAGCTAAAAGAAAAGGATCGATGCTAGTAAATCATTGTAAAGCTGCTCATCACTTAGCTAAGTCTAGAAATTTTGACTGGGATTACAAATGCCTTTGGATGTATCTTTTGGACAATAGTTGTCATATAGGTCAAGTCTTTGAATTACAGAATTGAAATAGTATGATCAATGAACATGCAAATGGAGTGGCTTGTATATATCACCTTCCCAATAACCTCTGCTCTTTCTACTTATTCAAAATAAGTCTGTGATTTTGGCTACTGCTAGTTTTTTTTTTTTTTTTTTTTTTTTTTTTTTTTTTTTGTAAAGCCTCTCTCACTATACTATCAAGCCATAAACTGAGTACTTTCATCTAGGGATGTAGTTTTTGTGACCTAACATGTATTCAACAACAAAACAGGGTGAAATAAATTCCTCACACAAACCCACACCATCACTAGCAGATCTCATTGTGCTAATTTATAAGTTATTGATGGAGGGATAATTCATTTGCATCATATACTGTATTCATTATTTTTCACATTCCTTTAAAAATATCTTTCTCTTTGTTCTCATGGAAATTTCTTGGTTATCCTGTTTTTCTTGTCTGTATTCCTCAATAAAATATGATATTTTGTATCACCAAAACATCCACTGTCTAGGTATGCCATACTATCTTCACCTATAGAAGAAGATTTAATCTTAAATTTATGTATTCAAGTACCTTGTATTAGAATGTGGAACACAGATAACACAGTGAGAGTTAATTATGTATTGGCCAAATTCTATCCCCCAATAGTTTGCTTACAGAAAATTAGCAACAAACATGTAAGTACTATGTAGGTGTGCTTCCATATAAATATAAATAAAACATGTTTGCAACATAAATATATTTATCTGTTTTTATTCTTTTCTTAGTAGACACATTTGTAAGAAAGCTTGCATAGCTTTTTTTAATAATACTTTGGCTTCTGGGTTAAGGAATTGGAAACCCAGGGATGGATAATGACTTATGGTACAGGAAAATGTTCATTCTTGACATGATGTTTTGTTTCACTGAAGTTACATTTCAATACTGGTTCTATTACTTACACTATTTTGTGATCTTGGGCAAAGTCTATAAACTCTATAACTTCTTTTCCTCATGTGTTAAATGTAAATGGTAGCAATATCCATGCCACTAGAACCTTATCAAACCCTATGAGATGCAGTGAAAACGCAAGGTACCCCTCAAACAACATAGGCTATTGATTGCCACTGCCCTTGCTTGTTTATGAGAAAGTCAATGTAAGACCCCATTGCTGAAGATACTGAACACTTAAGGTCACAAGACTTAGAGGAATTGAGTTGGAACTGACCTAGAAACCTTCTTCCTGAGGACTAGCTCTCATAGTATCTGGGATGCTATGTAAGCTGCCAAGGGAGAAAGACAATCAATAGTTCTACTACTCAGTTGTAGAGCCTGTGACTCACACCAATGACCAGCCTGGTAATGATGCAATAGGAGCACTTTATCTTTGAAATAATCAGCAGCTGTTTAATTATATTTAAAGTCCACTAAATAGGAGGGAATTCATGCCAAATATTGTAAAACTAGCTGATCTTTCCTGGACATAGAGGACACACTGCTTCCATTTTCCCCAAAACAATATAATTTCTCACCCATATTGTAGTACTTATCCTTATACACACAAGTAAGTGTAGCTCTGTCCTCTCACCAAAGAGGTTTCTTTTAGAAAATTATGGAGACTATTACAGAAAATTACAAGTGACTAATATGCAGAAGACAAGTGAATGTGAGGTACTCAACCTAAACAGACATATCTACAACACAACCCATCCACAAAAGAGTCAGTAAGCATTGTGGTAAAGGCGGGTTGTTCTATGAATCAGATGATCAGTGTGCTTGCTGCTAGACGGTGTCTTATAGACATGATAGGTATCTACACCCATGAAACCTTAAAATATGGCTGTCTAACAAGAACTGCATAGTGACATTTCTCCCACGTGTGGGAGAAATTTCACGAGGCTTCACCCACAGATGAAGAATTACAATTAATGACCATTGAGAAAGAAAGGATCCATTTTCTCTAAGGATGAACCTCCTGATACGTTCTTTAACACCAAGTAGTTAGTTATAAACATGTCTATATTTGCAATGCTAAATGGATTCTGTAAAACAGTAGGGTGTGTGTGTGTGTGTGTGTGTGTGTGTCTGTGTGTGTGTGGCATGTGGTGTGTTATCTCTCTGTTAATATGATAAAATATCATGGCCAGAAGCAACATTAAAAAATTAGAGTTTGTTTTGGCTTATGGTTCTAGAAGGGAAGTCCATAGTGGCAAGAAAGATATAGCAACAGGTGTCCACAGTAGGAAAGTTACTGATCATATTTCACCAAATAGGAAACTGAGAGAGCAAACTAGAAGTTGGATGATGCTAAAAATGTTCAAAGCCTGCCTATAACTGATCTACTTCCTCTAGCAAGGGTCCACATCCTAAAAGTTCAATACTCCCAGTCCCAAATAGCACAACCAATGAGGAACCAAGTGTTTAAATGTGTGAGACAATGGGGGGATGTTTCACATTCAGATCACCACATTTCACTCTGTGGTCCTTATAAGCTCACAGCTACATCACAGTGCAAACTGCATTCAGTTCTCCTTTAAATGTCTCCATATTCTTTCAGTCTCAACAATGTTTAAAAGTTCAATCACTTGCAATGTAACCTCTTGATTGGTACTCTCAAATTTTGTAACTCCATGTCAATGTCTGGAACATTTAATTTTTAAAGACTTTGATGAATCCACATCCCTAACTTTTTGCTGTTTATAACATACATCTCTGTCTCTGTCTCTGTCTCTGTCTCTCTCTGTCTCTCTTCCTCTCTGTCTCTGTCTCTGTCTCTGTCTCTCTCTCTCTCTCTCTCTCTCTCTCTCTCTCTCTCTTCCCCTCTCTCTCATGGCATGGTACTAGTCTCCATATATACAGCTCTTCTTGGCAGATGTCTCATGTCTCTGGCCGATCCAGCCTATTAAGATACCTAACACAACACAATCTTCAACTTCATAGCTTAATGCAATGGCCTCTCAGGGTCTTCTTATAGCAACTCAAGCACTTCCATGTGTTGACTGACCTCAGTGGCTGTCTGAAATAATGAAGGAAGACTCTATTAACTTTCTTTAGTCTTGTATCATTCAGGATCCCAAAGCATATACGAGGATGACACTGCTAAGCTTGGCTGCCATCTAAGGATTAACTTTTGCCTATTTCTACCACATTAACAACAGATTTTGTGTATTGAGTTATTACTTTCTAGGACTCTGCGACATCTTGGGTTCTCTGTTATCACAGAAATTTAGCTCCATTAACATTGTTTCTACATAGATCAGGAGACCTCTCCTTAACAGTTACATGGTACATGGTCTTTTGCAGCACATCTCTTGGCTGGAACATTAATCTTCCCAGTATTCTTTGTGTCTTCAAACTTTATTATTTATTTATTTATTTATTTATTTATTTATATCCCATATTCTCTCTCTCTCTCTCTCTCTCTCTCTCTCTCTCTCTCTCTCTCTCTCTTAGTGTAGACCTGCATAGAGTTGTTAGTTAAAAATCATACCACAGACTCAATGTTATGTTGTCTTCAAAATTCCTCTTAGGAAAAAATTAGGGAAACAACACCCTTCATAATAGTCACAAATAATATAAAATACCTTGGTGTGAATCTAACCAAACAATTGAAAGATCTGTATGACAAAAACTCCAAATCCCTGAAGAAAGAAACTAATAGAAGAGAAACTAATAGAAGAGAAAGTTGGGAAGAACCTCAAACACATGGACATAGGGGAAAAGTTCCTGAACAGAACACCAATGGCTTATGCTCTAAAATCAAGATTGACAAATGGTACCTCATAAAATTGCAAAGCTTCTGTAAGGAAAGGACACTGTCAATAGGATAAAAAGGCAACCAACTGATTGGGAAAAAATCTTTACCAATACTACATCTGATAGAGGACTAATATCAAACGTCTTCAAAGAACCCAAGAAATTAGACTCCAGACAATCAAATAACCTTATTAAAAAATGGTGTACAGAGCTAAACAAAGAATTCTCAATAGAGGAAAACAGAATGGTCAAAAAGCACCTAAAGAAATGTTCAACATCCTTAGTCATTGGAGAAATGCAAATCAAAACAACCCTGAGATTCCACCTCACACCAGTCAGAATGGCTAAGATCAAAAATTCAGGTGATAGCAGATGCTGGCAAGGATGTGGAGAAAGAGGAACACTCCTCCATTGTTGGTGGGATTGTAAACTGGTACAACCACTCTGGAAATGAGTCTGATGCTTCCTCAGAAAATTGGACATAGCATTACCTGAGGTCCCAGTTATACCACTCCTAGGCATATACACAAAAGATGCTCCAACATATAACAAGGACACATGCTCCACTATGTTCATAGCAGCCTTATTTATAATAGCCAGAAGCTGGAAAGAACCCAGACATCCTTCAACATAGGAATGGATACAGGAAATGTGGTACATTTACACAACGGAGTACTACTCAGCTATTAAAAGCAATGAATTCATAAAATTCTTAGGCAAATGGATGGAACTAGTAAATATCATCCTGAGTGAGGTAACCCAATCACAAAAGAACACGTATGGTATGCATTCATTGATAATTGGATATTAGCCCAAAAGCTCAGAATATCCAAGATACAACTCACAGACCACATGAAGCTCATGAAGAAGGAAGACCAAAGTGTGGGTGCTTTGGTCCTTCTTAGAAGGAGTAACAAAATACTCATGGGAGCAAGTATGGATAAAAAGTGTGGAGCAGAGACTGGAGGAGGGACTGTCCAGAGACTCCCACACCTGGGATTCATTCCATGTGCAGTCACCATATGCAGAATGAATGCCAGGAAGTGCATGCTGACAGGAGCCTGATATATCAGTCTTGTGTGAGGCTCTACCAGAGCCTGACATACATAGAGGCAGATGCTCAAAGCTAACCATTGAAATGATCATAGGGTCCCCAATGGAAGAGGTAGACAGAAGACTGAAGGAGCTGAAGGGGCTTGTGACCCCATGGGGAGACCGACAACCAACCAGATCTTCCAGGTTCTAAACCACCAGCCTGGGAACACACATGGAGGGACCCATGACTCCAGCTGAATATGTAGTGGAGGACAGCCTTGTAGGGAATCAGGGCGGTGGTGCTTGGTCCTGTGAAGGCTGGAGATCCCAGTGTGGGGGAATTTGAGGGTGGGGAGATGGGAGTGTGTGGATGGGTGGTGGCATACCCTCATAGAAGTCGGAGGAGGGGGGTTAGGATAAGGGGTTTCTGTGGGGCAGGGAATGAGAAAAGTGGATAAAATCTGAAATGTAAATAAAAATCAACAACAACAACAGATAATGGACTGGCTATTGCAGTCGAACATTTGAGAATTTTTGTCAACAATTTAATATTACCCATATTTTTGAGATTCCTTATGATCCTCAAGGACAAGGTATTGTGGAAAAAGCACATGGAACTTTAAAACAATATCTTCAAAAAATAAAAATGGGGAGGTATATCCCTGTAAACAACAAATTTATTTAAATCATGTTCTTTCTATTTTAAATTATTAAAAGTTTAGATGCCATAGATTTTTCTGCTGAGTGTTTATGGCAGCCTACAATTAGGCGTACTTATGCCTAGGTGAAAAGGAAGGATCCACTTACTGACATACAGCACGATCCTGATCAGGTATCTAATATGGGGAAGAGGGCATGTTTGTGTTTTTTTTCTGCAGGATACTGAAGGAGCATGGTGGCTGCCAGAGAGATTGGTGAGATGTGCTAATGCTGGGACAAAGAATGATGCTGACCTGTGAGCTTGCTGAGTGCCCTGACAATGGTGACTGGGAAGCTGTATTGGACATATGTTCCTGACCCACCTTTGCTTACCTATACCCCTTATGAGACAGGCTGACTTGCTTCCAATTTTTAGACCTTTTGGAACAGAGGAACAAAAAGAGAAGTTATAATGACTCGTGTATTTTCCTTAAATGTGAGCAGTTATATGGACTCAATCATTTACTGTTCTAGAAATCAATCCATATTGGAAATAACAGTCTTCATTTGGAATGCTGGTTCTAGACATCTTCAGAGACATATTTGGAAGTTAGCTGCAGTTATCTATGATGTTATGTTAACAAGAGATAAAGTTCGGGCAGGATCTGTGTTTCAAAAAAGGTGTTAGTACATGTGTTAAGGCTCTTTTAATTGTCAAGTTAAAATTACTTTTGTTTCTTCTACAGTATTTAATGTAAGTTACATTGATTGTACACCTTCTAATTGTGTTAATGTGTTGAAACCTGGCATGTCTGTTATGGAGGTCTATTAACCAGCTTTTGTTTTATTTCCCTGAGTATCATAGAACCTTGAGTCTCTGAAAAAAGCTTGCAAGTACTGGAAGAAGTGAGTCAGTCTTTAAGCAGAAGCAACAGGGTAGTGGGCTTGATTATTGCTGATATAACAGCTTTAATTACAATAATTGCTAGCACCACTGCTTCTGCAATTGCTGTGACACAAGAAGTTAAGACAGCTACTTTTGTTAATTACTTAGCAAAAAAAATGTACTAATGTGTTGAGTATACAAGAGGATTTAGATAGACATTTGGAACAACAGATTGATGCTCTTTATCCTATTCAAACTATTGGAAGGAGGTTCAGAGTTTAAGAGTAAGGAGCCATCTCGAGTGTCGTGCGAAATTCCATTGGATTCATGTTGGTTCTAAAATTTACAGTGGTAGTCATTATAATTAGGAAAAAAGTTTAAAGACACTTGCAGCATATTTGGCATAATTCTATCACCTCTCTGGATGTTTTAACTTTGCATAGTGAGATTATGAATTCAAAGAATGCTGCTCTGCTTAGTGTTGATGCTGTATGTACTGCTGATAAAATTACCCATGGCCTGAGGTCAGTATTTCCATTTTGGTCTAGCTTCAAGAATGGCATATATAGCTTGATCATGCTAGCCCTTTTTGTTCTGGGAATACTTTTATTCCTGCTCATCGTGTTAAAGCTTGTTAACAACATCAACATGTTGGCAGCCAGACTACATGGCTTGATACTGAAAATGGATCCCCAGACAGAGTTATTGACTTAACAGGCTGGCATGTCGGGAGCCAACTCCTAGAAGAAAGCAGATATTATCTTTGCAGCCATGTGGGGCCATATATTTGCAGGTTGATACTTGTCCACCCTGACAAGAGACTTGTTTTTCTAGCATGATGGTTTTGCAAGCAGACAACAACAGCTGAGCACACTCTGATAACATCTTTTCTTTTCTCAGACATATCCTGGACTTGCTGTTTAGTGACCCCAGCTGCAAGGCACTTGTGGTTAAGTGTCTCCAGATGCACTCCCCTGCTTGTGCTTATATACCCATGATTGCCTTTCAATAAATGAGACTTGATCAGACAACTGTCTTGTCTCCATTCTTCATGTCTCTTGCCCCTTTATCCCTACTCTCTCCCTTGCAGATCCCATTGACTGACCTGCAAGCCAGGACATCTGGCACCCAACATGGGGCAGGGACAATGAGAGACCCAGTGAGGGACATTGCTGGAAGAAGAGTTGACCGAAAATTCAATAGAGAAACAAATGTGACCGAGACCAGTAAGTCATAGTAATGAAAATGGGGCAAAAAATAAGTCAGCATGAACTATATGTGGAACAGATGAGAAAGGCTTTAAAGATGTGAGGAGTAAAGGTGACAATTCATCATTTGTTGTCATTTTTTGATTTTATTAAAGAGTTATGTCCCTGGTTTCCTCAAGAAAGAACCATTGATGAAAAATGATATCATTGAGTTGGAGATGCACTTAAAGATTTTTACAGGACATTTGGACCTGAAAAGGTCCTAGTTACTGCCTTTTCATATTGGAACCTGATAAATGAAATGATCTCAAGAAAGTGTCTATCGATAGTGGAGGTCATTGAAAAGGGTGAAAAAAATTTAAAAGACAATGAAAATAAAGAAACAGGAAAAAAAGAAAAAAAAAGAAAAGGTCGATTTTTCTAAAGAAGAACTAGATTTAATTTCTCTAGATGGTGATGATGATAAGGGAGCAACCGCTCAAAGGTCATCCAATAGTTCCCAAAATTTGGATCAGACTTTAGAGACAGAAAATCCAAGGGGGGAAGGAAACAAAACCAAATAGCAGCACTCGGCCCAAAGAGAGAAATGACTCAACTGTTCAAAAGAAAAAGCTAAAACACATATACTCAAAATTAAAATCTAGAATAAGATCAAAGGATGATGATTATTTGTCTGAGTCAGATTGGGATGACCTAGAAGAAGAGGCAGCCAAATATCACGACCCTGAATGGCCCCCTTCTTACGTGCCTCTGCCTTCAAATGCTCCTACTATGGAGATGGTGGTTGTAGATCCTAGAAAGAAGTTACAGGACAAAATTTCTCTCCTTAAACAACAAATAGAGTTAGAGGAAGAGCATCAGAACTTAATTAATCAGCTACAAAAATTAAAGACAGGGAAGACGTCGCAAGGGTAAGGCCATCCTTGAAAATCCCCCGAGTCCTCTTGTTTCTCAAAGCAGAGTCCAAAGATGGCCTCTGCCCTCTGGCTTTAATTCAGCCAAGGATGGCCGAAAGGAGTGTAGAAAAGCCTTATAGAAGGTTGAGAGTGCTATTTTATCCCAATTTGTAACTCAATTATTAATATTATAATATTAATTAATTGTTAATTAATATTAATTCTATAATTATAGAATTAATTATTCTAAGCCTTTATATTTTCTTATTTTTAACACTGAATTAACTCCTACTGCAGTGGTTTTGGCAAACTGCACCCATATTATGCATCCCCTAATGAAGGTCCTTTACCGTTCTGTGTTGCTGTAGCTGATATGATTATGTCAGGCAGAGATAAAAGTCAAAACATTTTGGAAAAGACCCTGATGTCATAGTACAACCCTATATAAGGCATCAGGTTGATTGGCTTATGCAGAGCTCTGAAGTTTGGCCTATCGCATGTGCCTCATTTAATGGCCAGCTAGATAATCATTATCCACCAGACAAATTGGTTCAGTTTTGTAATTGCCATGCATTCGTTTTTTCATCTTGCACCATGCATGCACCTATAGAAGAAGCATTGTGGACTGGAGAGATGGCTCAGCAGTTAAAAGCACTGACTGCTCTTCCAGAGGTCCTGAGTTCAATTTCCAGCAACCACATGGTGGCTCACAACCATCTGTAATGGGATCTGACGACCTCTTCTGGTGTCTGAAGGCAGCTACAGTGTGCTCATAGAAATAAAATAAAATAAATAAATCTTTTAAAAAAGAAAAAGAAGAAGCATTGCTAGTTTTCACTGATGGCTCCTCATCAGGAACACCTGTTTATGTCTTTAAAGCTCAACTAATCTCCTAAGAAAATTCCTTTTAGCACTGATGTTATCTAGGCTTCTACTAGGATGACTTATTAAGATCTGCATAGAATATTTAACCACCTTTTTTGTCCAAATTCTAGACTCTTGTACAATATTTCATTAAAAAAACCATTGTCAGTGTGATAGTTAATTTTGATTATCAACTTGACACACCTTGGTAGAGGTAATCTTAATTAAAGAATTTTCTCCACCAGATTGGCTTGGGAGCACATCTTTGAGGCATTTTCTTGATTGCTTATTGATATTAAACAATTCCTCCAACTCCCCCATTGTAGGTAATACTATACCTAGGCACATGGGCCTGATAGGTAGGTGGGTGTGAGCCTGGAAACAAGACAGTAGTCAGCTTTTCTCCACAATATTTGTTTCTAGTCTTGCTTGAGTTCCTAACTCAACAACAATATAGGTGTAAAAAAGAAGGTCATGGACTTCAGAAGGAGTAGGGAAGACACAATAGGAAGTGAGTAGTGGAGAATAAAGGGTGAAATTGATGTATATTTAGTATTCATGTATGAAATAATAATCTGCTGTGAGAATGTGTATCTGAGAAATCACAGGGAAACTTTACCTATGATACCTCAACAGTATGGTTGCCTAAACAAGACCTGAACAAGAACAAGACAAAAAGGCATGCTATTGTGAAAAAGGAAAATGTCATGGGGCAAAGAACTATAGGCAAGTAAGAAATGGTGAAAGTGAGAGAATTAGTCTTCTTCAGAGATGAGCCATCTAATTAGTTATCCAGTACAAAGTGATAAGCCCTGAAGTCATTTATAGTGCTGACAAGAAATGGACTGAACAGATTGTGTTTATATATACACACACACACACACACACACTATATATATATATATATATATATATATATATATATATATATATATATCAACTGAAAAAGACACCATGATTTAATAGGGATCATGGGGTAGATAGAGAACATGGGAACAGTTGTAGTAAGAAAAAGGACGTGAGGAAAGGGTATTTTTTAATTTAAAAATGTTATTTAAAAAAGTAAAGTAAGTTAAATTTGGTTTATTTGAATGAATGATACAGGGATGAAGACAATATGATGTGATTATAAAATGGGCTTTGAAAAGAACAAACTCTTGTATATGTAAAGCTTGAGGACATTAATATCCAAATAAGATAGTCATAGATGTTCAACGCCTATATCATTCCATCTGTATGAGGCAAATAGATTAGTCATACTTATAGAAACAAAGTAGAATGAACATTACTATAGGGAGCAGAAAGTAGTCAGTTGTTATTCAATGTATATAATGCCTGAATTATACTGAAGTCTATAAAACAGTCTCTATACTTATTAATACTGTGATATAAACTTAAATATTTTTGATGGGAGATCTCATTTTTAAATTTTTTTAACAATTAAATAAGTATTGTGAAGGGTTCAATGGTGGAGAACTTGCCTAGTATATGTAAAATACTGGGTTCAATTCCTGACACTAAAATCACAAACAAATAAAAATTTAAATTACTGATATTAGATAGCATTATATGCATTGCTATACAAATAAATAAAAAGCTCTTGTTACATGTCTAAATAAGTTGAGGTGGTTATAACAAACTACTATTGACTGGGTGGCTAAAAACAACAGATATTATTTATTTATTTATTTATTTATTTATTTATTTTAGTTAATTTTTAACATTTTATTTATTTACATGCCAAATGTTTACCTCCTTCCAGGTCCCTCCTTCCAGAGGTCTTAATCCCACTCCCCCATGCCCTTTGCCTCTGAGAGGGTGCTTCCCTACCTTCCCATTACCTATACCCCACCCTCACCCTCCACCTCTACCTTCCCATTCTCACTACCACACCCCATTTTCCTCAGCCACCCATCTACTCCCACCTCACCTCTCACCCCATCCCAGGCATTCCCCTTCCCTGGGGTATTAACTCTCTACAGGATTAGGCTCATCTTCTCCCACTGAGTCCAGACAAGGTAATCCTCTGCTATATATATGCCAGGGGCCACAGCCCATGTATGCTCTTTGGCTGATGGCTTGGTCTCTGGGAGTTTCCAGGGATCAGGATTAGTTGATACTGTTATTTGATACTTATACTTGATACTTCCTATGGGTTGCCACTTCCTTCAGTTCTTTAAGTCTTCTCCCTAACTCTTTCATAGGGGCCCTTGACCTCAGTCCAATGGTTGGCTATAAATATCTGCATCTGTTTCAGTCAGGTGCAGGTAGAGCCTCTCAGAGGACAGTCATGCCAGCTTCCTGTCTGCAAGCACAATATGGCATCAATAATAGTGTCAGGGATTGGTGCGTACCCATGGGAAGAATTCAAAGGTGGCCTTTCCTCAGTCTCTGCCCCATTTCTGTCCCTGCATTTCTTCTAGAAGAGAACAATTCTGGGTCAAAAATTTTGAAGGTAGGTTAGTGACCTTATCCCTCCACTGGGGGCCCTGCCTATCTAATAGAGGTGGAACACTATGAAGCACTGCTTTTATAGTGTCCCATAAGTTTGGGTATGTTGTGCCTTCATTTTCATTATATTCTAAAAATTCTTTAATTTCTTTCTTTTTTTCTTCCTTGACAAAGTTATCATTGAGTAAGGCATTGTTATGTGGGCCTTCTGTTTTTTTGTTTTTGTTTTTGTTTTGCTATTGAAGACCAGCCTTACTCCATATTGATTTGATATGATGCATGGAATTATTTCAGTCTTTCTGTGTCTGTTGAGGCCTGTTTTGTGACTGATTATATGGTCAATTTTGGACAAGGTAACATGAGGTGCTGAGAGGAAGCTATATTCTCTTGTTTTAGGATGAAATGTTCTATAAATATTTGTTAAATCTGTTTGGTCCATCACTTCTGTTAGTTTCAATGCGTCACTGTTTAGTTTCTGTTTTCATGATCTGTCCATTGCTGAGATTGGGGTGTTGAAGTCTCCCACTATTATTGTGTGAAATGTAATGTGTGGTTTGAGGTTTAGTAAAGTTTTTTTTTTTTTTTTTTTTTTTTTTTTTTTTTTTTTTTTTTTTTTTTAATGAATGTGGGTGCCCTTGTCCTTGGAGCATAGGTGTCTAGAATTGAGAGTTGTTCTTGGTAGCTTATTCCTTTGATGAGTATGAAGTGTCCTTGCTTATCCTTTTTGATACCTTTTGATTAAAAGTCGATTTTATTTGATATTAGAATGGGTACTCTAGCTTTTTTCCTGGGACCATTTGCTTGGAAAATTGTTTTCCAGCCCTTTACTCTCAGGTTGTATCTGTCTTTGACACTGAGGTGTGTTTCCTGTATGCAGCAAAATGCTGGGTCCTGTTTACATATCCAGTCTGTTAGTGTATGTCTTTTCATTAGAGAATTGAGTCCATTGATGGTAAGAGATATTAAGGAATAGTGACTGTTGCTTCTTGTTATTTTTGTTGTTAGTGGTGCAATTATGTTTGTGTGGCTATCTTATTTTGGGTTTGTTGAAAGAAGATTACTTTCTTGCTTTTTCTAGGGTGTAGTTTCTCCCCTTGTGTTGGAATTTTCCATTTTTTATCCTTTGTAGGGCTGGATTTCTGCAAATATATTGTGTAAATTTTGTTTTGTTATGGAATATCTTGATTTCTCCATCTATGGTAATTGAGAGTTTTGCTGGGTATAGTAGCCTGGGCTGGCATTTATGTTCTTTTAGGTCTGTGTGACATCTTCCCATGATCTTCTAGGTTTCATAGTGTCTGTTGAGAAATCTGGTATGATTCTGATAGGTCTGCCTTTATATGTTACTTGACCTTTTTCCCTTACTTCTTTTAATATTCTGTCTTTGTTTTGTGCATTTGGTGTTTTGACTATTATGTAATGGGAGGAATTTCTCTTCTGGTCCACTCTATTTGGAGTTCTGTAGGCTTCTTTTATGTTTATGGGCATCTCTTTCTTTAGGTTAGAGAAATTTTCTTCTATAATTTTGGTGAAGATTTTTACTGGATCTTTAAATTGGGAATCTTTACTCTCTTCTATACCTATGATCCTTAGGTTTGGTTTTCTCATTGTGTCCTGGATTTCCTGGATGTTTTGGGTTAGGAGCTTTTTGCATTTACTTTGACTTTTGTGTCAATGTTTTCTATTGTATCTTCTGCACTTGAAATTCTCTCTTCTATCTCTTGTATTCTGTTTTTGATACTTGACTATGACTAGTCTATGACTATACTGGTCTATGACTTCTGATCTCTTTCCTAGGTTTTCTATCTCCAGGGTAGTCTCCCTTTGTGATTTATTTATTGTTTTTATTTCCATTTTTAGATCCTGGATGATTTTGTTCCATTTCTTCACCTGCTTGGTAGTATTTTCTTGTAATTCTTTAAGGGATTTTTGTGTTTCCTCTTTAAGTGTTTCTACCCGTTTACCTGTGTTCTCCTGTATTTCTTTAAGGGAGTTATTTATGTTCTTCTTAAAGTCCTCTATCATCATCATGAGATGTGACATTAAATTAGAATCTTGTTTTTCTGGCTTTTTTTGGGGGGGGGCATGTTCAGGGCTCACTGTAGTGGGATAGCTGAGTTCTGATGATGCCATGTAGCCTTGGTTTCTATTGCTATATTCTTGCCCTTGCCTGTTGCCATCTGGTTATCTCTGGTGTTAGCTTGTCTTGCTGGCTCTGTCTATGGCTTATTCCTCCTGCAAGCCTATGTGTCAGTTCTCCTGGGAAGCCAGTTCTCTGTGAGGAATTTGGGTATGGAGAACTGTGGCACAGGATCAGCTCCCAGTGTAGACAAAAATCAGAAGGATCCTGTCCCAGCCTGCTCCTCAGTTCCTGTGTCCTGAGGGCCCCAGGCAGGTCCCTTGGAGCAGAAGTGGTGGTCTTACCTATGCTCACAGGCATGTTCACATCCTGGGAGACCTGCTGTCTCTTGGTGATATTTGGTTATGAAACACTATGGTACAGGATCAGCTTTGGGCATAGACAGAAATCCGAAGCCACATATAGTTTTTAAATGGATGCTAATCTTAATGAGTGTTCTTCCCTAATGACCTATTTAACTACTAAGAGAATCTATCTCCTAAGACTATCACCTTGGGAAATACAATTTTAACACACAAATGTTAATAATCATGTGACATTTTGATTACTGTAAGAAAGAATATTTGGCTATGAAAGGCTATAAATTTTTAAAGTGATACAGCTGTTACTATTGTAGTGTGGGGCTATCTCTTCATGAAAGGCCATATTCTAGAACATACGAGTCCTGTTAGTGGACAACTTGGAAATTTGGTTCTTTCAAGGGCTATCTTACTTTCAGGGCTGTCTTTTCTTTATGTTTTAAAATTGTATTTGTGTAAATATGTATGTATGTATGTATGTATCTATCATGTATATGTGTGGATGAGCCTGTATCAATACATGACAGAACCATACCCCTAAGAAATGCTTAGCTATATTTTGAGCAAATATTATTTCTTATGTCTATTTCCTATCAAAATTTGGCATGAGACTATCAAATCACTTTGAGTGTCAAACAGATCTGTTGTGTAACACAATCTATTGCCTTTACTGATTATTGGGGTCAATGACCCTTGTCTACATGGATTAATGGAGAGTCTGACTCCAGTTGATAGTAGCTGATTTCATTTAAGCCTCATCTCCACCTCATTTCTTGGGCTTCATATCTGAGATAACAGATAAGAAAGGCAATATCTTCTCTATTTTGGCATTATGAGAGAGGTTCAAACAATATATATATATATATATATATATATATATATATATATATATATGTATATATATATATGTATATATATATTTTCAGAGACACTCCATCCATAGAATCATTAAAGCACATATTTGGCTAATTTTCCCACTGTCTTAACATGCGTTGGTCCTTTTTTTCTATTTCTTTAATAAAACACTATGACTAAGACAACTTATAGAAGGAAGAGCACTGAGAATGATGTGAGACTTTTAAAAACTCACAGTCAAACACCAGTGACACATTCCCTCCAACAAGGACACACTCCTTAACCTCCCCAGACAGGACCATCAACTATGACATTGTATTCAAATGCTTGAAACTTGAGGGTACATCTCATTCGAATAGCACAGAGACCATTCCTAGATTAGCTTGGGTCTTTCTAAGTTTTCTGAAAAAAAGCTTCATTTTGTATGTAATGAAAATTTTACTCCTTTGTAATGAAAATTTTACCCCATCTGCATTTATTTTTGAATCCAAATTTCAGTATCAGTTCACACTCTGCCTCATATATTCCCTGAACATAGGCATCCTGAAATGTCTAAGCAGCATCCATATCACATACGTAAATGCCTTCTAGCTAAATTTCATGGAAAAATATTCACCTTTTAGTTTTTTTATGATTTACATCACTTCCCAGCTTAACACCATAGGCACTGGAAATAGAATCTCCCAAAGGGTTATTGAACATTATTTTTCTGCCTATCCATTGTTTCTCTAAGCCCTGAATTCTTCCTATTGGAGACATATAACCATAGAGGATCATGACTATAGTTATTTTACTGTATCTTTAGGGGAGCAAGCTTGTATTCAAAGTATCATCACTGAACTGGCACTTCAAGTAAACCTTAACCAAGTATATTAGTCAGATTTTCAATTACTGTGACAATGTATCTAAGAAAAATGATAAGAAAGGAAATATTTATTTTGGCTATGGTTTCAAAGGTCCAAGTGTATGGTCACTCTGCCCAATTGCTGTGAGATTTTATTGACACACAACATCATGGCAGAGAGTATATAGTGGGGAAAATCTGTTCACCTGCTGAGTGCTGAGATGAGGAACTGGAAATAAGGTACACTGTTCAAGGGTACACCTTAAGTGACCTACTTCGTCCAACTAAGGTGTAACCAAGCTACCATAAATAATGCCTTAACAAGCATTCATGTAGATTTTTGGTGAATAAATTATTTGCACCTTATATAAACTCGGAGACTATGGCAGTGCACATAAGACCTACACAGGTTCAAGCCAGATGGAGTCTTAGCACATAGAAGGGCAAGAGGATACGGGGTTCAACCCCTAATCAAGAAGTTATTTGAAATTGATATCCACTGGTAAATGACAAATTGGTTTGCTATAATGAATGTCACTGGCTATATCAACCACATTTGCCTAGGAATACTTGGCCAAGACAAAGACAAACAAGATTTTGTGGATATTTTGCTTCATTTTATTATTTTATTTGTTTGTTTTGATTTTCTTTTTTGTGTATTTTTGTTGAAAGGTATAGATACATAGATACATAGATACATAGATAGATGACAGAGAGAACATGAATTTGGGTGAATAGGGGAGTGGCAAGGATCTGAGAAGAGCTAGAAGAGGGGAAATATGATTGAGATATATTATATGAAAAATTATACAGAAAACAGACACTAAGAGATATGAATTGGCAGATTAGAATATATATATATATTCTATATATATATTCATTCCATAGACTCCAATCTTTCTGGTGCAAAATACAGATTCTAGTACATTTTGATTTGCAAATCTATTTCAGTGAAAACTATTAAAAATTTCTGTTTCCAATGAATCCAAACTACCCACCTGAGTTCTTTGTCTTTTCCTTGGGTTTTTCATTGTCTTTTAAGACTTAAGTGGTGTGGGGAATTCCACTCAGATTTTCAGTGTTATTTCTACTTATGGCTATTTTGCTTTTGGATTTTTATTATATACTATGCTGTTTCTTTTTTAATTGATTAAATTATTGATTTACTTTAGATTCTGATTGCACTTCTCTCTCCTCTCCTCCCAGTCCCTCCCTCTCACCTCCCCTACCTGCCCCCCCACCCCCTCTCTCTCTCTCTCTCTCTCTCTCTCTCTCTCTCTCTCTCTCTCTCTCTACCTCAGATTCTTTGCAATTGTGGAAGCCCTCACTTGTCTGTGTACCTAAATTCTCCCATATTTTTAAATTAGTCACTCCATTTTTCCTCTGATCATCAAAGTCTTAGCTGTTTGTTGATTCTCCCAGGGCTGTCCTAGTGGAACTAACAGTATCCCCATAGCATAAGCTTAAGTCAGACATTTGATACTAATTGTAAAGGCTCTATTCTGGATGGAATGTTTTTCCTTTAGTCATTATGACCTTTGCAGTTTACAGATGCCTTTAAGATTTGATTTTAGCAAGTGACTAAACATTAGACACTCATTCTTTTTAGAAAAAATGGCCTGCCATGAATCACTCCATCTGTATCCCCGGGGAAAAAGTTATGTGTTCTCTGAAGTTTCCTGAGTTATCTGAGTTTGTAGACTAGACTGACGATCACTGTTCTAGAGAAACATTGTACATGTATACTAAGGACATGTGCCAGGAATGTAGTAGCAAAGTAGTAAGGGAGGTTTTCAAATGTCCTGAATATACTCATCAGTATGGAATTGAATACATCATAGTATATTTGTAAATCATAGTGGTGTTTAGTCATCAAAATTTATTAACAATCATATACATCTTAATAGAAATATAACACACAAAACACATAGCAAGTCTTCAAAGTAATGCTGCCTGATGAAGATAAAGACTAAAAATAAATATGGCACTAGATTTTTAAAAATTCACAGAGTTATATATAAGCACTTCTGGAGACCTATGGCCTAGAATCATAGAGTCAAAATATTGTACTATATATTTGTAAATTGATAGAAAAAATGCACTTTAAATCTTATGATAGTTTACCTTATTGTGTGGTGGCTGTAAGTTCTTCTCCAAGGTCAATTTATGGGAAGGATTAGAAGTGGGGGAAAGAAAAGAGGGAAATAATGTAATTATATTTTAATCTCAAGAAAAACAAAATAAATAACTTAAAATTTTTATTGTGATGGTTAATGCTGATTGTTTAGCAATATAGCAAGAAATCCAGTTGCATCTGGATTCAACTAAGGTACCTACCTCTTGGAGGGTTCATAGAAATATTTCCTGAAAAGATTAACCAAGAAAGAGATTCTCAGAGTGTAGACTATGGAGACTCAGATATAAGATTCCTAAAGGAATGAGCTGTTTATTTTTTGTTATTGTTCACTGTGGGGAACTGAGAAAGCATTGAGTGATTATATAAAGAATGGAGGAAATTCTGAGTAAATGTGTATTGTTTGAGCCTGAATGCTGATAAGCACATCTTCTTGGTTGCTACTGCTGTTACCATCACTTGATGTTATTGGGATTCATCTTCTTCAGACTTCCAATGTACACTGAACATTTAAGGCTCTCCAGGTCTCTGCCAGGCCTTCCTTGCTAGATTGTGCTGATGAGGCATGTAGCCTTGCAGACTAAAAAGCTCTTGGGTTCTCAGATTCTCCAGGATGCAGATGGCCATTGTAGGACTACTAAACCCCTATCATGTAATAAATGATCTTGCAATATATACTAATTTTATCAGTTCTCATCCTCAAGCCTGATTAATACATCTGTCAAATAAAAACTGTCAAAAATTACGTTATGACATACTACCAAAACCAATCCACAGATTTTATGATAGCTTCTTCAGACTTTAAGCTTCATAACCTAAAAAAAAAAAAAAAATAAGGATGAATTTCTAAATTCATCCAAACCACTGAAATTAAATGATGGAGAAGTCAACAACCATAACTAACAAAACCATAGCAAATAAGGATATTGTAAAGGTAATAAAAAGCCTTCCAGCTATAAAGGGGCCAGTACCAGATGGATTCACCACAGAATTCTTCCAGACAGTCAAAGATCTACAATGACCCTTCTTAAACTATTCAAAGCAAAGCAAAGCAAAGCAAAGCAAAGCAAAGCAAAGCAAAGCAAAGCAAAGCAAAGCAAAGCAAAGCAAAGCAAAGCAAAGCAAAGCAAAGCAAAGCAAAGCAAAGCAAAGCAAAGCAAAAAAAGGAAAGGAAACGAAAGGAAAGGGAAGGGAAGGGAAGGGAAGGGAAGGGAAGGGAAGGGAAGGGAAGGAAAGGAAAGGAAAGGAAAGGAAAGGAAAGGAAAGGAAAGGAAAGGAAAGGAAAAGAAAGGAAAGGAAAATTTTCATAGCACTAAAAAGTAGCATGCAGACTTCCAAAGGAGGGAAGCAAACATTGTTCCCAGCAATGAAGTCCATGAGCCTCCAAAAACAACAGCAATGACAGAATAACAGTAAGGTTGCAGTAGTGGCACACATACATTTTCAGTAATCAGAAGGTCTCTAATTGGACTGAAGACCTACTCAACAAGAGAGAGATCATGCTTGGTACTGGAAACCTGGCAAACTTCTTAAGGGTAGTGAAGTCATGGATCTTAGAGGAGAGCACATAACTACCACTTCACTAAACCAGCACAATCTCTAACAAAAATGTAAACATCTATTCTTATGCTCACAAATAATTGTATTTACTGCTCACTCATATCCAAGGAAAAATTCTCTTTACAACAGAGACCACAACTGATCAAATGAAGTTGTGGGACCCAGTGCCATTGAATAGATTTACAAAATACTCTGGCACTTAAGGCTGAAGGAGCATTGTGTAAGACCGGGGTAGAACAATTGTAAGAGACAGAGAATCAGGGAGTTTGCTGTGAGATTGTCTCCTAGTAAAATCAGAAGCTATACACATAAAGTCTCACTAACATGAGTGCTGAAACATGAGCTGAAGAAGGAAGACACCAATAAGCATGTGGAAGTGGATGGGGTGGGGAACCTCATGGGGTCTCAACCCTACACTAAGAGCTACAGGCAACTAGGGACTGCTCAGAGTGGGAGAAACAGTCTTCTGCTGGGAAAGGCACATCATTTGGTTATACAATACCAACTGTTGAACTCTGAATGCATACATATAAATAACATTATACAGGCTGAAAAGGATATATGTGTGTGCGTGTGTGTGTGTGTGTGTGTGTGTGTGTGCATGTGTGTGCATGTGTGTGCATGCGTGTGAGCATGTGTGTGTGTGTGTGTGTGTGTGTGTGTGTGTGTGTGTGTGTGTTAAGCAATTATTGAAAAAAGAGGCCATACATGTTAAAGAGAAAGAAATGGTATGTGGGAAAGTTTGAAGGCATGGGATTAATAAGGTAATTACACTATAATCTCAAAAATAAAATAAAAATAGAAAGTTGGTAGATTTTCATACATCATTGGCTTTTGTTTACCCTTCCTCCCTGCCCCTTCATCCGAAGAAAATTTAGTTCAAATAGAACCTCTTCGGTGGAACACTCTGTTATTCCCGTTAGTAGACTCAGTATCTCCATGTAACTTATGCCTATGATTTTCTTCCCTGACACTTTATTCTAGCACCAAACACAACCTATTTCAGGAATCTATTTGCTAGTAAATGAATAGAGCTGAGTATCATGTTAAACACCTAGAGCCAGAGACTCAGAAAAACAAAATGAAAGGAGGAGCGGAATTAACAGATAATTAAGCAGTCAGTGGAACTGGAAGGACATACAAGTTTGGGTACCTGAAGTACCCAACATACATGCATAAAATATGATAATAAACCCACTATTCAGCAAGTGTATTATAATAAAATGTATCTGCACGTGCTGATTATTTCATATGAAAAATATAAAAAGAAGCCTCTCCTACTCTGGTAGTTAATTTGCTAGATTCAGCTGAAATAGCGTATTTGGAGACAAGGTCTGGGCATGAATGTTTTGAAAACTTCAGTGATGCTAAAGCACAACCTGGGTCTAAAGTGTTTCTTTTGGTTTGAACTGTGTGCAAACAAATTCCTCAAGGTTGAGTCAAGATGGCCTTTGTTACCATTTGTTTCTAGCTTTCGGCAAAAGAAATAACATAAAGCTGGTGACTTCTGTGTTAGCCTGGAAAAACACCTGTGCTGCTCCTGTTAATATTAAACTGAGGCCATCCATTTCATAAGACTATTAAAAAACAAAAAGAAGTCACTATCAAATATGGAGATAGCTGCAGGCTCTTGAAACTGTAAGTTGCAGTTTTTCTCCTTATTATACAAAGTTACAGTTCCTTGAAGTTTTGATCTTTGGGGTTTTGACTGCTATCTATGTAGTGTCACCATGGAAAAATTGATGGATTAGATGTAGAAAATCAACTTTAGGTTATTTTCTATGGGCAGAAACTTCATACACTACTGTGTAACATTTTCTTAGTTGAGTGTGATGGGTAATTTAACATGTCAGATCAGCTTAGCTGTGATACCTTGATTTTGGTTACCACCCTCAATGCTGCTGTAAGGTTGTAATTTAGATGTGATTTATAGTTCATTGAGATAGTCATTGACTATATTTCCTTTGAAGTTCTATGGAAAATTAAGGAATTCTTCCTCTAGTCTGCTTTGAATTTAACAGTGAAGCATCAGATTATTCTTTGGGTTCCAACCTGCTGAATAGCTGGATTTTCTACTTTCCAGTTCCTAAGCATCATGTAAGCCAATTCTTTAACACAATTGTGTGTGTGTGTGTGTGTGTGTGTGTTTGTGCGCGCGCGCGCACATGCACTATGCCCATATGAGTAGGTCAGAGGATAATGTGTAGGAATTGGTTCTCTTCTTCTACCTTTTAGGTCCCAAATATTAATTTTAGGACTTCAATGTCAGCAACAATTACCTACAACTGTTATGTTGTCTCACTGGAGCCACAATCATTCTTCTTGGCCTTCCCAACTTACACGTCATTAGACATCACCAAAGGCTTCCGAGTATTTTCATACCTCAAAGCAGCAAGGTCTGACATCATAGGAAAGAGGAATGGGTAAAATGATAAAATGCCTTTCCCAGATTCCATTGAGTTTGACAGACTGCATGCTGGTACTGTAGCAGGTCTCTGTTTCTCCAGTGACCACACCTGGCTGCTAAAGTGTACCTGGATGGGTGAACAATCTCTACCAGTAGGAGAGAAATATATACAAGATACTCTGGGGAAATAATTGCCCAACCTTATGCCAAATTAAATCCCTTTCACAACTCTTATTTCCATGTTTATCTACTGATAGCTAGTGTCCTTGATGCTTTCCAAAGACTGAAAAAGCACAATCTGCTCTGGTATTCACCAAAGCCCACTAATAAGGAAAACAATCCACTCACAGTTCAATGCCTAGAGTGGCTTCTATGTATAAAATCCCCTACATATGCAGAAACTGCCACAATTGCAATAACCTCTATCGGTTGGTCAACTGTTGTTTCCCTGATGACAACCCCCAAAGCAATCCTATTTGAGTTTAGTTTGCTGAACCACTGAGTTCATTGAGCTTACTTCCCACAGCATGGGTGAGGGTTTATATGCAGGGATGTAAATAAGCCCTAAACATCTGTATTACCAAGAAGTCACATTCTAGCATGGATAAACCCACTTAAAAGCTTCATACATGAAGCCACACTCTCCTATGTATTTACCTTACTCTGAGACTAAGTGCACCTAAGTAGGGTTATGTGCAACTAGGCAGAAACAAGGGAGTGGGGAGTGGCTATAATATGAGGTGAGTGTCTGATCACAATAACCCTTTCTGTAAGGGAATCTTAATAGGACAATCTCATATTTCATGAAAGTATTCATGATTAATTTGGATTTAAGATGTTAACACTCATGCCACAACTTAGAGGCCAGTGCAGCATGACAATCCATGGATGTTCCTTTGGCCTTTCCATTTAAAATTCAGTCAAGTTAGGTGCAGAGGACACAATGTAGAAGCAGGTTACAAGTTCTTTTATTAGATTTGGGTGGATTAATTTGCACTCCAAAGTAGATGGAACAAAAATTTCATTTATATACATAGTCTTGCATTTTTTTGCAATAAGGGAAACATTTTGTTCTGGAGAACTGAGTTAAGTTCTCTTGCACATACCTACATGGAATCTATATTTGAGCTAAGAACAAAGGCTTTCCTAAGTCAGTAGGGCTTATCTGAGGAAGCATGCATTATAGGACACAGGCTATAATAACAATGTATAAACATGGTACAAGGGCACTGAAATATTAGAGCACTCATTCAGAGAAACCACCTTTTAAAGAAATCAACAGCCTTCCACAGTAATAGTGAAAGTGACCTTGCATTTTATAATCAAATCTTGAATCTCGAAGATCTAGATATCCAAAGAAAGCACAGAAATGAGTTCTTGGTTCCTGGGTTTCTGGGTTTCCTAGTTCTTCTGTATGCATAAAACTCACTCTAAGTTAATGAATAGAACAAATGATCTTTATTCTGGGTATCAACTTGACTTTGTGTACATTCCTCACAATTCTTTTGAATATGGACCTTAGAAAACCACTGCAAGGGCTGGAGAGATGGCTCAGTGTTTAAGAGCACTGACTGCTCTTCCAGAGGTCTTGAGTTCAATTCCTAGCAACCACATGGTGGTTCACAACCATCTGTAATGGTATCCAATTGTGCCCTTCCCCCAGGCCTGAGTAGGCCTGCAAGTCATTGACCACAGCAAGACCAAACAACAATAGGACCTAGGAGGAGGCATTGCCTTGCCAGTCTTGGCGCCCTGAGGTCTGCTACAGACCTAAGAAGAATGGACTGCCTGCTGAGCTAGCCTTGACACCTTCCAGACTACTATCTCCTCACCTAGCCCCTGGGCGGTACCAAGAAGAGACTCTGGGGGGTGGGGCTTCCCCTTTATATGTGAAAGCAAATTATTAAACTTCGGGCCTTGATCAGAATACTTTGTCTTGGCCCCACGTTTCTCTCGCCCTCCTTCCCGTTAATCCCTAGGCTTCGTCTCAGGAGAACCTGGTGATCGTGGCTGCAGGCAGCTACATCCAATGTCCACTTATGGTGTGTCTGAAGACAGCTACAGTGTACTTATATACATTGAAGAAAGAACAAAAAGGAAGGAAGGAAGGAAGGAAGGAAGGAAGGAAGGAAGGAAGGAAAAGAGAAAAGAAAAGAAACTTTTGCAAATTCCTTGAAAGACTGAATTAATTAATGTGGAGAAGAAATATACCACTCCAAAGGAAAATTACCTTATTTATGAGAAGAGTAATTAATCTGGAAAACACTTTATTATTTTTTTTCTCAAAGAGAAAAAAAAGCAAGCCATTAAAGGAAAGGACTAAAGAACAATTGTGATTTGGAATAATTTGTTCTTACATTGTACTTTATTAGAGTATTTGTGGTTTATTTTCATATAAATTTTTATTGTTAAAATAAGTGACATCTGAAAAGATAATACATATTTACAGATTGAAATACCAAATATTTTAAAGATGACAGTTCTACCCATATTGATGATATACACATGTAATATAGCTTCCACCAAACTCCAAAGGATTTTTTTCCTATCATGCCTATATGTACATGGCTGTGAGGGCATCCACTGGGACACGGGAAATCTACCAGTGGCCACACCTCCAAGTAGCCAATATCTCCTCTGCTTGGGAGCTCTTTCCTATTTCATGCTGCAATTTTTAAATGGCTTGATCTTGTGTAAATGTTGTGCACATAAACATAGGTGTTTTGAGTTCACAAGTAGACCAGGCATATCTTATCCAGATGACAGCATTTCCCATCACTCCCCCACTTTCTCTGACTATTGCATTCTTTCTAACCCCTCTTCCAAGATGTTCCCAAGTCTTGACATGGGTAAGAAGTTTGTTTATATGTCTCAAATCTTACTGAACACTCTGTCATTTTTTTTTTCTCATCACTTTGAGCAGTAATGAGTCTCTAGAGTAACTTCTAAACTTCTCTTCCAAGGTCATTTTGTTGTTGTTGTTTTTAAGAAAACAAAATAATCTTACCCTAAATTCTCATGCTGTACCAAAAGGCCTAAACTAGCCAAAACACCTCAGGAAAGGACTTTATTTTTAAGAAATGATGTGAGAAGTTTTTATATCATATGCAAAAGCATCTGGGAAACTGGAAATTGATGTATTACAAAAAGAGGTGTAGAAACCTTGAGAGTGAAGCTTTACACACATGAAGTCAGTGCTCTCCAAAATAAATATGACATTGCTCAGAGATGTACAAGAAATTTCACTGAGAAGCACAAGAAAAAAGAAAAAAAGTACATTTATCTTTAGCAATCTTGGAAAGCTTACAGGAAATGGCTATATACATTGACACAAATGCCTCCACTTAGCCCCTAGACCCCAGAGATCTTTTGATGAAGAGGCAATTTTGGAAAACTTTAAACTGATTAGAAATAATTATAGTTGATCTGTGCCAAATTAGTCAAATATATGGCTGTATCATCTCTTTAAAAACAAAACAAAATAAAACAAAAAAACAAAAAAAACTAAACCACTAACTACTGAATGGACAACAACCTTGAGATTCCTACAGAAATCTTTGGACAGAGTATAATTTTAGTAATGCAAATGAGGCAAATGGGAAAATGACATAGATGACACATTTGCTATTCATAGCACACCTCATCATCCTGCACACCACTCTGAAAACAAAATGCCGATTGAATCTAATCTATCAAGGAGCTTGCTAAAATCATTTAAGCCACTGAGATGACAAGAACAAATAATTAATATTCACTTGGTGTAATGATGTAGAGTTAATAAAAATTTCAGCTTCTAAAAACAAAAACAAACACAGGAGTTAGCAGGAGATCATGCATAAATACCAGCATACTAGTGGGCTGGAATAATAACAACCAATATTCTGCTTGGTCATGTGTTTACTCTGAGCCAGGTACTATGCTAAGTATTTTGCATACATTATCTTTTTTCAAATCCTTATGGAGGAAAGCTCTCTGTAGTACTCTTGGCCCCAAGGTGAAGGAGAATTCTGGAAAATGTGCAGCCAATGAGGGGTAGCTAAAATTTCTATTTATTCCTGGGTAGTTAAATGTAGTAATGTGATTGATTCTTTTGCTAGGCTGAATAAGGATTCCCAAAGTTGTGAATACCCTAAACTGTGTAACCTATGAATTTTAATTTATATGAAAAAGAGGACCTTGCAAATGAATACAATTAAGAATCTTCAGATGGAGAGATTACCCTCAACTAATCAGATGGTTAACAAATGTTCTTTTAAGAGGGAGGCAGAGGTATATTTAATTACTGAAGAGAATATAATCAGAGAAGTAGAAAGAGCTATGAAGATGCAATATCAGTGGCTTTAAGGTTGGATTAAAGTCTGACAGGTCAAGGAATGAATTAATTTTCTCTTAGTGCCTCAAAATAGAGTACAATGCTGCCCGTATTTTCATTTCCTCACATTAAATCTACTTTGGATTTATGATCTCCAGAGATGTTAGGCAATATTTTTTGTTGTTTTCAGCAGACTTTATGACAACATGATATATCAGCCCCAAGAAACCAATAGAGACCCTATAAAAGAGAAAAAAATTAAGAGCAGGAATATTAGCAAGACTACAGAGCTATTTGCACAGTTCCAAGTATTTTAAATTTATAAGCATTTTTTTCTATAAGGTGTTTTATGGGTGCACTGACACAAGGATGAACATAATCTTGGCTTAATTCACTATGTCCATAATTATGTCCCTTCTGTTTTACTTGAAATTCAGTGCTTATATGTGTGTAGATGAGTGTTTGTATGTGGGGATGACAGAGGTCACCCTAGTTACTGTCATTCTTCAGGAGCAGTCCTGCATATTTATTGAAATAGAATTTCTCACTGATTGGAGTTTACCAAGCAGGCTAGGCCATCTGAGTCATGAACCTGAGGGATCATTCTGTCTCCATTTGTCTCTACCTCTGTCCCTCCCAGACTCCCCAGCACTAGGATTACAAGTGGACCCACCATACCTGGCTTTCTTTCTGCATGGATTCTAGGTCTTCATGTCTGCAGAACAATCACTTTACCTTCGGAGATATCTCTGTCGTCTTCCCTTGCTTGCTTGCTTGATTGCTTGATTGATTGATTGAGAGGGGAGGGTATATGTGCCATATTGTACATGTGGAAGTTAGAGAACCTGTGAGAGCGTTTCTCTACTTCACCATTTCAGTTCTTGAGGTTAAACTTAGGTTATCAGGATCAGGCTTGGTGGCAAGTTGAACCTGTTGAACAATATCATGCCCCCCGCAACCCCATTTTTAAAATAAGTTGAAACACTTCTCATGAGCACTGTATTAGTCTGCTTTCTGTTGTTGTGATAAAACACCTTGACCTGCTTTCTTATACCACCCAAGACCAACTGCCTAGGGGTAGCACCATCCATAGTACAAGCTGATGGGTACATTTTCTCAACTGAGGTTCCTTCTTCTCAGATAGTTCTAGCTTGTGACAAGTTGATAAAAAAGAAACCAAACAAATACATCACTATAAAACAATAAACTTTCTTTTTTGTTTGTCCCAAAGATATCATGTTTATACTAATATCACAATATAAATCATACTTTAAAAGTTCCACAGTCTTTGAACTTTTCAGTGCTTTAAAAGTACACATTTTCACATTGATTTTTCAAGTAAAAGTTTTGTTTCAGTGACTCTGATTGATGTCTCCTTAAAAGTTTAAAGTCTCTCAACTGTGAGCCTTTATAGAATTAAAAATAGTTGGAAATAGTTTCTTGTTCCAATTAGGGGAAATAAACAGCATAGTCTCAACTAAATCAAATCAAAACTTCTTCCAAAGGTGTAAATAATTCAGTGTCCAATATCTGGAATTTGTTCACAGTGTCATGGACTTAGGAGACTCCATTGCTCTGGTTCTCCCTTTCATTGTATACATAGCATGACTCATAGGCTCAGGCTGGCTCTATGCCACAGTTGTGGCTGTTTTGGTGGCCATTCCACAGTCCTGCTTGGATCTGCACAGGCTGCACTGTCACCAATATCTTCTTATCCTTTCTTTAGTGATTCTAATCATGTCACATGGTGCCAAGCATCAGCTATTCTCTATGGCCACTTTAAATCCTGCAGCTCTGATGAGGCCTAAACCAGTAACATGTGAGAGACTCTTACACATTGTTAAATTCAGCTGCCAGCATGAAACGTAGTTGTGACCTCCTTTGGACTACACATTCTGAATGGTGACCCTGGGGAAATACTTCCTGAAGATTCCACCTAAACAATGCTGGTCTCCTGTTAATCACTGCTAATTTCTTACCTCCAACTAATTGACTTTTCAAGTAAAGGAACAGTTTTGTTTCAGTGACTCTGGTCTCTTAATCAAAGCTTTAGCCCCAGTGACTAGAATCACAGATTCTTAATTCAAAGTATATGAGCAGCCTTGGCAGAATCTTTAGGACTTTTAAACTCATCAGCCAGTCCTCGATCATCCACACTGCTCTCAGCATTATCTTCCACGTTCCTATGATAACTTATTAAGTTTTGAGAACTAATGGATTTTCTGGCCTGAAGTTGCAAACATTGCCACATCTTCCCCTGAAGCAGCATAATCAGGTCGGTCAAAGCAATACCTCCCTCCTGACATCAATCTCTATATTGGTTTGTGTTCTATTGCTGTGATAAAACATCATGACCAGTAGAAACTTGGGTAGAAAAGGGTTTAATTCAGGACATTTTATCATCAAAAAAAAATTATGGCAGGAACTCAAGGCAGATCTCTGGAAGCAGGAACTGAAGCAGAAAATATGAGGAAATACTGCTTATTATCTTTCTTCACAAAGCTTGCTCTACCTACCCTTTAATATCACTCAGGACTACTTGCCCAAGAGTGGTACCACCCACAGTGGTCTGGGCCCTCCCACACCAGCCATTAATAAAGAAATGTCCCTACAAAGTTGTCTAAATGACTGTCATCTGTGTCAAGTAGATAAAGAAACTCATCAGCACAGTTACTATTTATCTGGTGACACATTATATTGTTACTTACATGAAAAAAGTATATTGTTTTAAATTTAAAAAGTGTACCATCCTTATAAAGTTGCTAAATATGCCTTAAGAAATGTATAAAACGCTAGCAACTGCTGGATTTAAGATAAAAGTGTCTTTAAGCAAAAAGGTTATTTGACATGCCTCACTCAGAGAAAAGATATGAGAGTAAAGAATTATAAAATCCTATAATATCACAAAATCAACAAACAAACTAGCACTAATGGGTATAATCACCTTTTTAAAACTCTGGATGCTAACCAATAGCAAAAAAAAAAAAAAAAATAACCAAACAAAATCAAAAACAAAACAAAACAAAAAAAAAAACAAAACAAAAAAACTAGATAATGTAATGAAAATAAAGAGTGTTTTATGTTAAGTTGAATTACATTGATTTTCCAGCTTATTTTTGGCCTTTCAGACAACAGCTTATATTCTAAAGAGTAGTACCACAAAATAAATAGTAGGCAATTTTTTAATGGATTTGTTTTGATGCCTGTGATAGCTTTCTAGTTGGGAAAGCTCACACACACACACACACACACACACACACACACA
>JANHMN010000005.1:40548626-40562058 GCA_030674055.1 Rhabdomys pumilio
AGAGAGAGAGAGAGAGAGAGAGAGAGAGAGAGAGAGAGAGAGAGAGACAGAGAATTACTAGAACACAAACCTAATATCTGATAATATCTGACTGACCACTCTGCTCTGTGCAAACAGGAAATAACAGCTAAAAAGAGTTAAGACAACCAAACAGCCATACCACTTACTGAAGACATGTCCTAATAAATATAGTGACCATTAACCTAATATAGGAAAGCCTTTATTAAATACACACAAACAGAATATAGACTTTATGAAACTACTCAGGAAAATAATTGCTGACAACTGAAATGTAGTCCATAAACCCACAGCTTGAACACTTGGTCCCCAGTTGTCAGCACTATTTTTAGAGGTTATAAAGACATAGACTCTCACTGGAAGAAGGGTTTCTCTGTAAATCATCCTTGAGGGTATATTCTCTCTGTTCTTTTATGCTGCAATGTGAACAACCTCTGAACCTCTGCCATATGCTACTATTACCATTGCATGAGCTGCTCCTCTATGCACTCCCTCCCAATCAAAAATGGACTGAATCCTCAGAAGTCATGGGAGAAATAATTATCCCTTTAATTTTTTGTTAGGTATTTTATTACAAAAAATATCAAAGTAATAACCAAACAAACAGTAACAACTATACTAAATATGGATAACAACTAAATCCAAGGAATAGAATCTGATGTCCAGAATTGCCAATTATAAAATTCAAAAGTCCCAGGATTTGATAAAAAAAATTATATATCATATAAAGAAATGCGGTAGATACAGCCAACATATTGTGTGCAAAAGTAAATTAAAAGAAAATTAATTTCCTGGTAGAACATACATATTGAAGTAACTAGACAAGGTCTTTAAGTCATTTATGTTCAAAGACAAAGGTAATCTTGTGGAAAGAATTAAAAGAAGCCAAGAAATTGAAGCATAAAAACAAACCAATAAGAAACTTTGCAGTTGAAAATACAACTTTTTCCTAAAATATCTTACTGAATTCCGTAGCAGATTTGAGTAGGCAGAGAGAGTTGGCTAACTTAGAGAATCAGAGTGGGGAAATAAGAGGATGAATGATGCACAGTATTGGTTGAATCAACATGTAAATAATGGGACTCCCCTAAGGGACATGGGAAGAAAAGATATTTGAGCAAGTGATGGGAGAGAAATCTTGCTGAAATTTGAAAGTTATGACTATACATTTACAAAGCTTAATAAATTTAAAGTAGGGTCACTGAAAGAGATCATCGTTGAGGTATATTATAGTCAAACAGTCAGGAGATAAATGGAATGGTGATCACAAATACAGAAATAAACAAGAAACTTCTCAGTTCTAAAGGCTCTTGGATAAAATTTATAGCTTATTTTTTCATCAAAAATCATTGAGGCTGAAATAATGAGAAGACATCTATAAAATAATAAAAGACAAAAATATCAATAAAGAATTTTCAGATCCATCAAACCGTCCATTGAAATAAAGACAAATTAAGATAATCCTGGACAGAAACATTTTAAAGGGGATATGTTATTAATAGAATTGCCTTAAATAAAATACAAATTTCAGGCTGAAGTAATAGAATAATGAAATACTACCTCAATTCCACATGAAGAAATTAAGAATAACTTCAAAGATAAGAAAGAGAAATACTTGACTTATGGGAAAAAAGAATGTGACCAAATACATTGTATGAAAAAATAAAAAAGTGTTTAAAAAGAAAAAAAAGATAACCATGATCAAATCACATTTTTCAAGCTCCAACAGGATTACTATAGAGAACAGATTTCCATTGCCAGTGGGAAGGGAGGGAAAAAACAGTGAGGAAATGTACAAGAGAATTTGAAGTAAAAGACATGAAACTAAGTGGAACCTGGAGAAGCTAAGAGGATTAACCTTCAGTTTTGATATATGTATCTTTCAAATAATGAAGAAAGAAGAAATGAAGAACAATAACCAAATGAACTAACTTGTTCCTGATCACTGATGGCATCCTCTTGTGTTCATACCATACAGACCCACTAGGAGAACCCCTAAAGCTAGTTAATGTATTCAGTAGGGTTGCAGGATGAAAAGCCAATGTATAACAATAAGTCCCATAGCTCTTCACCAGGAATGAACAACTACAAATCAAATTTAAAAATTCAATTTTCACTTAGACAATGAAGATCAAAATACCTAGGAATAAATTTAACTAAAGGATAGAAGACTTACACACTGAAACTATAAAATATTTTTTTACTGTAGTAGGTGGGTGGGTGAGGAAGCATCCTCATAGAGGCAGGGAGAGGGGGCATGGGATAGGGGGTTTCTGGAGGGGAGACCTTGAGAGAATATAACATTTGAAATGTAAATAAAGAAAATATTCAATAAAGGAAAAATATTCTTGCAAGAAATCAAAACAGATCTGGAAATGGAATGCTATCTTAGGCTCTTAGATAAGAAAAAAAATATTGTTAAGATGATATTATTCTTCCTATCAATTTGTATACTCATTGCAATTTTGATCAAGATTTTAACAACAACCCTCTCCTTCTATAGACAAACTAATCTTAAAGGCATGTTGAATTATAAGGAACGGGAAAGCTGTGAGGCTCATATATCTCCATTTCAGAGCCCATAAAAACCTACCTTGACAACAAACCAGTATGGCACTAACACTTACAAGCATGCAAACTAATCACTGGAATAGAAATGAGAATCTAGAAATAGCTTACACTTTTATGGTGAATTGACTTTTTTTTAACAGGTACTCCATACTTCATATGGAAATGGTGGTCTCGTTAAGGGAATAGATACTAGGGCAACTAGATACCTATATGAAAAAGAGTAAAGTAGAATTCTGATAGCAAATAAAAAAAATCTATCCTTGGTGCAAAAATTTCAGAATTAAAGATTTCCTAACCAACAAAAGACCTATTGAGACTTGTTAGCTAAAACGATTAAATCAATCCTCCAACAAAGATCAAAGGAAGGTTCTTTCTTTCATATTCAACAAAACTGGTTCAGATAGTGCAAGAAGGGAAGCTGCAAAGGGAAGGACACAACCAATAATCTTACCTGACCATATAATCTATGAACCATAGAAATGACCAAATGGCAAGATATTTATATAAAGGTGTAATCAAGCTACTCAGAACTTGATGGCAACCAATCTAATTGGATGTACGACCTGCTCAACAAATCATATCTGGTACTAGAAAGTTAGCCAACTACATTGGGCTAATTAGATCACAGACCTTAGAGGAGAACCCACTACCATCATTTTACTGAACTGGCATATTCATATATGTGTGTATAACCTTATTCATATACTTTATTACAAAAGTGATAATAAATAAAAAAATTCGTATATCAAAATTAGCCAGAGTAACCTAATACCACCACCTTACTAAAGCAGTGTAATTACTAACTGCATTCTAAATTCTTATCCTTCAAAGATAAGTTTACCTCCCACTTTTCATCAAAGAACTTTCTCTTTGCAGCAGATGGAGACTATTACAGAAAGCCACAATTGGTCAAAATGGAGAGAGAGCAACTGATCAATATATATACATATATATATATATATATATATATATATATATATATACACACATACATATATACACGTGTATATATATGTATATATATATGTATATATATATGTGTGTGTGTATATATAACATATATAATATATGTTTTTATTATATGTCATAACTCTTCAAGTCCTATACTTAAGGACCAAGGAACATCATGTAAAGACTTCTGAGAGAGGGAAAATTATTTTTTCCCATAAAAGTTTAAATTAAAATCAATTAAAACTTTAAGGAAAAGGTATAAAATAAATCTGATCCTGAAACTTAAAAAGAAAAAAAAAAGACAAAGCAGATCATCAAAGATGGTCCTATGAATAAAGTGAACTATTGGGTGGATGGAAGGAGAAAAGATATTTGAGCAACTAATAATGGTGAAAACTTGCTGAAATTTTAAAAGATATAATTATACATTTAAAAAGCAGAGAAGAGCTAAGGAGGTGGCTCTCTGGGTAAAGTCTTTGTTTTGAAACCACAAGGACCTGAATTTAGACCCTTAACAAACACACAAAAGCCTAGTACGGAGGAATACACTTGCAATCCAAGCTTTGGGATTATCTGGATTGCTTGTCTATTCAATCAGTGAGGACCATGTTCAGTGAGGGACCATGTCTCTACAAGTAACAGTAACATTGAGTGATTCAAGAAGGGCCTCTAAGTTTACCTCTGGCCTCCATGTAAATATATACAGTTGAACATACAACACACACACACACACACACACACACACACACACACACACACTGACACATGCCCATGGAAAAGACAGAGTAGAGAGTCGTAAACAGAGAAAACACCCTTTCAAATAGTGGCTTATCCATGGTTTGTGTTTCTCAGATTGACTTAAGTCTTGATGGATGTTGTGACTTGTTGTGGAAGGGATTTGTACTATAACTGAGTCAAGAAGATGAAGAGGCAGATAGTTCATCCCATCATCACTTTTCTCAGTTTGTTGGCTTCATGCAGGATATTCCAGAGTGAAAGACCAAAATGAGCCTGGAACTCTGAATTACTATGTACCACAGACAAATAAGCCTCTTCACATCATAATGACATCAAGAAGAAAATAAAGGAAAATGGCTGCTTTTATAGTTTTGCCAAACTAGAGAGAGAAATATTTTGAATTTTTTCCCTCCTTTTTGTATAGCAGTGTTATAATTTTATAGAAAAAAGAAGAAGAAACAAAATCCAGGAAATATGTTAATTGAAGTTTGTAGGTATCGTGTGAAATCTTTTTCTAGAAGACAAATTTCTCCTCTAGCTAGAATAACAGCAGTTCCTGTCTTCCTGGGATGGCATTCCTGGGTAAATTTTAATTCTTTGAGGTTCATAACTTCAATAGTCTGATAGACAAAGCAAGAGGTACATGTGTCTTTCCTTATAAAGTCTTCTCTCTTGTCATGGAACTTACAAAACCATTCATTTGTCATGAACAACTGCATTAGATTCATACACAAGAGGGAAGCAAACCACTAATTTATTAAGCCATAGAAACAGTAATAATGTTGATAAAACATTACTCAGAAGTAGAAATGTACCAATATTATCCCCATTATAGAGATAATTCAAAGGCACACAGGTATTTAGAGTTCACTATGCAGTCTAACTATCTCATTTGGACTATAGCGTTGCAGCAGAAAGTCGGCCAGCCACAAGGTAAATAAAAGGCAATAAACAAATGTAGTCAGAAACCTTTACTGAGTTTTGAGAAGGAATCACTAGTTTCCAAGAAGCTGGTTAGGAAGTTGAAATATGATACTAGAATCACAACATCTCCATCCAAAGGAAGGGCTTTAAACATCCTCTAGATGACCCATGCATTGATTATTGCATTTGACAAACATCAGTGGAAGTGCCAGAAGGGCATGTTTTGTATAAGACAGAACAAGACAGACCTCACATGGATTGGGCGTTTTAAGTTGTGGCATGAAAAAGTAAACTAAAGTTCAGCAGTGTGATGAAAACCTATTGAAAATTGATAGGTACTCGGAAAGGAAGAGTCAGTTTTCTACAGGGATGTGGATCTTATGAGACTATGCACCCTTCAGTAGAGGGTTCTACATTCCTGTCTGAGCAGACAGTACTGAATGTAAGCTTAAAAATGAGAGCACGTGTGGTGTGGGAAGCTAGGGGAGAAGTTGGAGAGGAAGGAATGGGGATAGAATTGATCAAAACAGATGAAATTCATTTATAAAACTCTCAATACAAAAATTAAGAAAAAGACCCATGAGAATAATGGTCATTCACAGCTAGCTCTGCAACCTGGAGACACAAAAACTCTTTTCTCTCTGTCTTTCTGTCTCTGTCTCGTCTCTCTGTCTCTCTGTCTCTGTCTCGTCTCTCTGTCTCTCTGTCTCTGTCTCTGTCTCTCTCTGTCTCTCTCTCTCTCTCTCTCTCTCTCTCTCTCTCTCTCTCTGTGTGTGTGTGTGTGTGTGTGTGTGTGTGTGTGTTTCTCTTTCTCTCTCTTATCTCTCTGACATATTACACTTCCCAGAATCTGGATGAAATGCCCAAAAAAATGATCTAAGTTGATTTTTTTTTTGCCTACTCCTATCATGTATTTGTTTTGTGTCTCTGCAAATGATTAACTTCACTGAGAGAGTTTTGCAAGGCCTTGCTTCAGTTTATATCTCCCTTCCCCATCCCCATGGTATTGTGACAGACGTGATATTTGCTCACCATTCTGCTACTGATGAACCCAGGGCCTTTTTTTTTTTCTTTTTTGTGAGTTTACTATGAAGTCTATTCTAGGAAAAATTCCCTATGCGGTTGCTGCACTTATTTCCTGACTGCAGACTCAATGCCTGCATCCCCCCCACCCCACCCCACCCCCAGCTCACAGGGAGCAGAGCCAGGATCAGAATGTTGGGATTACTCTAAGTCAAAGATACCTGAGTAAAAATCCTGATTCCACTATTTATTTACTATGGGACTTTAGCAAATCACATAATGGTAGGTAACATGAAATAGATTTAATTCTCAAAAGCCATTTTGGATCATTACCCAGATCCAAATAGGGAGATGGCACTTTTTCTGTTTAACTTTTCTCAAGGAGTAGTTTCAAAGTCTCGGAGAATCCAACAATTAATGTTTGGGTATGTTGCTATAATTTTGATGTTCCTACAAACATACTAAGTTGTTAGCAGCAGTTAGTTAGGCTTGAACAGTATAGGGTGAAAAGTAGAGGTAAAGGTAGAGATATGGATATAGGGCATTTAAAATTTAATTTTATATGCTTCACTTTTCCAACTAGCACACATAAAGATTATACAATTTTAAAACTATATTTTTTCCCTTCCAAAAGCATGTTCTTAGGTGATTCATTCAAATAATCTCTCTGTTTCAACTGTGTAAAATCTCTATGGTGTGCCCTTCCCCTTCAAATAGTTTGCAATTAGTTTATGTTGCATGGACCAGAGATCAATTTCATTACCACTTGAAGCAATCTGAGGACTTCTGTACAAAGGCGTCAACACAACTTGTATAGCATCATAAACTGAATAAGAGGAAACTAGACCGGGAGTTTGTGGATGTGTATGTGTAGTGGCATATGTGAATGCATTAGCGTGTGCATAAGTGTGCAGATACCATAAGTTAACATCTGATATCTTCCTTCATCAGTTCACCATCTAATTAATTAATTAGTTAATTAATTTTGAAACATGCCCTTACTGTGAAGCCTCTGCCTACCATAATACTTACTAGGTAGACCAGGCTGCTGGCCTGAAACTCACAGAGATCTGCCTCCCAATCACTAGGACTAAAGGTCTGCATCAACATGTCTCGTTTGGCCACAATTTTTATTGTTTTTGTAGATTGATGTCCCTTTGAATATGGGGTTTACAGACTCAGTTGGATCCACTAGCCAGCAGAAATTCCATGAGATACTTCTTCAGAACTGAAATTACAAATTTATGGTTTCCAGTTATTTCTGCATGGGTGATGGAAATCTGAACTCAGGTCCTTTTGCTTGTGTGGCAAGCATTTTGTTGACTGAGACATGTTTCCTGCTCTAAAGATGGAAAAAATAAAAAAGTGGATCACATACTTCCAACATACAATATACATTATATAGAAAATGCATTGCCATTCCCAAAGGGAAGAAACAGAGCATAGTGATATAATATTGAATAAAAATAAAACTAAAAACCAGCAGGGCAAACTCCAAATTCTACATTTCCATATCTGATGCTAAAATGCTCTTCAGATCTCCAACTCCTATCAACTTTGTTGATTGCAACACATTTCTCCTGAGCTGGTTCCACACTAGGTGTGCCACTTTCCTTGGCAGGTAGCCCAGGTTCCTAGTATTCCCAAAATTGGCGTCTTGAAATACTTCAATTTTGATGCTTCATGCATTGGCCTCACTGAGCCTTTATGCAGAGGCTCACTCTTATATCTGGCCTCAGCAGTTTTCCTTAACAATGGAGGGAGATTGCACAACCTCTTTTATTTTTGACTCTCAAGCCAGAGTAGCTCTGAAACTTCCAACTTCTACTGATAGCAAGGGATAAAACCTGGACCTCTGGTTGTAGGAATATAAATATGACCCCATAGACATTGGAAGCTGGAGCACTGATTTGCTTTGCTCTGCCTCCCTATTCTTCACTGATGACAAACATATATTGGTTTGCCTTACATTGTGTTGCTGAGCTCCGTTTGTGGTGATGCCAGAGAGAAAGTTTTCAAAGAACTTCTGGTGAGGTTCTTGTAGCTCCTTGCTGCTTATGTAGCCTCAGGCTAGTTGACAAGCCTTGCAGTTTCTTCAGGATTGAACTGTACCAGCTGGTTCATGCCTGGTGTCTGCCTGCCAAGAAGACTGGACTGCAGCTTTTGAGTTGTATTTGGTGTTTGCTCTGGAACTGAATTGCTGATATCCTTACAACAAAGATTGGACTCACACCAAAAGAACTCTTTCTCAATAGGTCTTCTTCCCCCATGTCCTAATAACTTTTCTTTTCCATTACCTGTGGTGGGTAGTGGGGTAGAGGAGAGATTGAATGCTTATTAAAGTAGGATGAGAAAAATTTATGCCTGTACCTGGATGACTTGTATTTGCAGAAGACTTGACTTGTTGATGGTTTTACAAGATGGAAGTTTATCTGTGGGGGCCTTGCTCTGATGTCATTACTCCCTTTATTCCAGTTAGTTCAGGCTATTCTTTAAACTTTTTATCTCCTTGAGTACAGAATCTGGCTCCAACATCACCCTTCCTGGTGTCCTCTGTCTCCTCACACTGTACATTTTGTATTTTCCTTGTCCCACTTACAGTGAATGTCTGTATTAGATTGATTAATACTAACAATATGACTCTAGTCAATACTAGACTGTCTTGAAATCTCTTCAGCAAATTCCCATTAATCAAAAATTCTACAATTTAGCCTTGGGCAGAAGACAAAGGCAAAAAGCAGCCACATTCTTTACTAAAATATCACAAGAATGGTCTCCAGGCCACTTATTAATATTCTTCCCTCTGTGCTGGGCTGTCATTATCTTCATTGTTCTCAGCACCAGTGTCTATGCTCTACTTAGATGGCCTAACATAAAGGATTCAACTGTTTTTCCAGGTCAAAGTCCCTGGGTGGAGGTGGAGAGTAGGGAATCAAATGTGGTGGTTTGAGTGAGATTCACCCGAATAAGGTTATTGTTGTATTTGCATTCTTGGTCCCCAGTTAGTGAGTTATCTGGGAATGATTAGGAAGTATGGCTTTGTTGAAAAAAAATGTTTGGCTTTGTTGAAAGAAGTGTGTTACTGGGAGTGGGATTTGAGGTTTAAAAAGTCTATATCCAGCCCAGGGTCTCTCTCTCTCTCTCTCTCTCTCTCTCTCTCTCTCTCTCTCTCTCTGCCTGCTGCCAGTGGATCAGGATCTACCTCTCAGCTACTTCTCTAAAACAATGAATGCTCATGCGCTGCCATGTGCCCTACCAATATGATCATGGACTCTCCCTCTGTAACTGTAAAAGCCCCAGCTAAATGCTTTCTTTACTAAGAGTTGCTGTGGTCACAGTGTCTCTTCAATGCAATAGAACAGCAACTAACTCAATGTATGTGGGTGTTTTGCCTGTATATATGTCTATGGACAACATATATGCAATGTTCACAGTGGCCAGAAGTAGGCATGAACCCCACTGGAACTAGAATTACAGATGACTGTGAGTCACCTTGTGGGTATCAGAAGCAAAACCAGGGACTCGTGCAAGAGCAGTCTTCATTCTTAACTTCTAAGCCATCTTTCCAGCCCCCAAAAATATCTTCATGGAAAAGGAATATTGTCTCTACATAGGCAACCTCCTAGCGAGTGTTGTCAATTTTGGTAGAATTGTTGACACTGAGCTGGCCAGAGGCCTAACTCTTCCAGGGTGAGGGGTTACTTTCCCTTTCCATGCTCCCTTGAACTTCCCAGTGTTTCTATCCTGCTTCAAAGATATCTGACAGAAACGTTAGGAATAGAAAATTGTGTTTCAGGGTGTTTTAGACCACCACAGGAGGGTATGCCCTTCCCTAATCACTAGATCTGCCAAAGAGGCCTCACCTCCTCAGTACCCCATAGCTTCCTAAAATAATGTCACCATCTGGGAACAAGGGTTCAACATGTAAGTATGTTACGGACATATTAGGTTCAAAATAACACTTGCTAACTACTTTGTCCTTTGAACACACTTAAGTGGAAAAGTCTCAATGTTTATTTAATTACACTTTCTTTTTTGCCCCTACCTAAAACCATGATTAGAGAAAATACATAATGAATTGATATTTACACTAAGCTTTAATTCTGTGAGAAGTTTTATTTTACTTATCCATGAAATCTTTCTTACATTTGTCTGTCTTCAAACTTTCAGCAGAGTGAAGAATTTTCCAATTTATCCCTATTACTATCTACTTAGCAATATTGTGCCCATATCATCTAATGCTTATTTGAATATGAACGTCTCTTACTCTGGTCTAAAGCCAATATTGCTTACAACTATTATAGTATGTCCTTTTGTGTACTTCATACTTGGGCTACATCTATTTTTCTTTTTATTTCTTTCACATACATTTTTTTACTTTAGTGGATTGTTCAGATCTATATATCTATATCTTATTTTCTTCTATCTTATAGGGAATTATTTCGTGATGTCACTTCCTTGATTAGTCACTCCACATCCTTGTACTTAACTTGCAAAGCAGAACTTAAAATTTTAACAGCATGAGTTTCCAATTTCTCCATATCCACTAATTTTATCTTACCCCATTTCCTCTTAGCATTTTATTGTCACCAGAGTTGTTAAGTTCAGAGCCTGGGCCTTAACAGACTAAGCTTTGGCCTTCATTCTTCCTAAGCCATGTAAAGATACAGATGTGGAAGTTTAAATAAGTGTTCGCATAGGCTCAGATAATTGAAAGCTTGGTCTCCAACTCATGGTACTGCTGAGAGAGGTTATGAGGAAGTGCAGCCTTGTTGGAGAAAGTTCATCATTGGAGTCAGCTTGAAGAGTTCATGGTGTCAACCCTCTTCCAGTTTGTTCTGTTTCCAGCCTGTCAATGAAAAGGTGAGCTCTCAGCTTCCTACTTCTAGCACTATGCCTACTCCCTGCTGCCATGCTTCCTCTGCAACTGGTATTCAGTGTATGTGAGGTTGTCAGTCCTATGTGGGATCATTTGGTAAGTAAAGTAGGCCTTGTGGTGGGCCTCAGAGTATCAGTCCTTTTCTTCACTTATGGGAGGCTCCTGGGGAAATCCAATTCCTTGAGGTCAATTGTCTTAACTGCCTAATAGATGAAGCACAAGTGTCTTTCAAATTATCTTTGCTCCTGCAAAAAATGTTTCCAATCCCACCTCCTCTTGTCTCATCTCATCGCTATCTATAGCATTACTGTATTTTCCCCTACATAAATGTTCTTATTTTATTACAATTTACATGAAGAAAAATAATTGTATTGGAAGTATACAGTTTTATGAGTTTTCACACATGTATGCAGTCTCAAAAATCCATCTTCAAATCAAGAAATAATACACATCCCCCAGAGAGTTTCCACATTCCTTTCAACTCAAGCTCAATCAAATGTTGTTTCCATGTTTATAGGTATAAATTAGTTTAATCTATTCTTAAATTTAACTGAATTCAATGTCTCATGGGTAAATCCTTTCACATCTAGATTCTTTGTCGCAATTCCTGACATCCCTTATGCTAACTTTGGGTTTGAGCCTCATAGATCCCTCGTTTTAGTGGTGAATTCCCACACTCTCTCCTCAAATGCTCCACTAAAGCCATGGAATGGTCCTTCCAAGCTAGTCTCCCTATTGGCCCGACCAAATGGTACTAACCTGTTCCTCATTCTCCTTGGTTTGTGAAGCTAATCAAAAAAGCCAAAATAGCCTCCTGTGGAAAAGAGAACTCATTCCATTCATCTTTCACTAGAGACTTCACCCATCAAAGCTCTGCTAGTCTGCTCTACTCCCAGGTTCAAACCTTGTGCTGTCCCACACAGCACGTGATATCTTCTTTCACAAGATTGTGGGTGTTTATGCCAAATAAACAGCTGTCAAAGTCATCTGTTGAGAGTCAGATGTTTTGTATTCATCCATTCCTAGAATCCTTGGCATGATTTGCTCCGTAGTGAACACACTGAGTAGGAGTGGATAAGGCTCAAATTTATTTTTTAACATTACTATTTTAGTTTTATTTCTGTTGCTGTCATAAATACCCTGAGAAAAAGCAACTTTGATGAGAAAAGGGATTATTTAGCTTACAATTCCAGGTTACAGTCCATTATTGTGATTAGTCAGGACAGGGACTTTAAACATCACATTCACAATTAAGAGTAGATAAAGAATAAACATGTGTGTTTAAAAGTATGTATAAGTATATATACATAAGTATAAACATATGTAAAGAATAACCACAACCTTGTTTTGATTTCTTTTGTTGTGTTTTGTTTCTGCTTAGTATTTAGCTAGCCCTGTCTATTCTAACACAGTCTAGAGCCGGAGAGCAGGGGATGGTGCCACTTACAATAGGCATGATCTCCCTACATCAATTAACATTCAAGTCAATCTCTTCTATAGATGTGCCTATAGGCCAATCTGATCTATATGTTTTTCCTCAATTTAAACTCTTCCCAGGGGTTCTAGATTGTTCCAAGTCAACAGTTAACATCTAACAACTACAGTTACTTACATTGTTGTATGTAGCACCAGCTTCTTTCCTGTATTGGAAATAACATTCTACTGTACAAAAACACTGGAGTTTGCTTATTTAATTACCTTTTCATGGACAAGGGGTTAATATTCACATATGAGCCTAGTATACATGAAAGCTGCTATTAACATTGTTACGCAAATCTTTTGTGAGCCCAGGTTTTCCTTTCTCTACAATAAATACAGTGAATAAATTGTTGGATCCTGTCTTAAGAATGTGTCTAACTTCATGGAAAACTGCTGTTTACTAAAGCACTTGTACTGTTTACTGTATCACTTTTCTGTATGAGTGTTATAGTAACGTCACACTTGCCAACAGTAATGTCAATTGATGCCAATCTTTTTTAATTCTAGCTAGTATACAAAGTGTAATTTTTAAACTTTAATGCTGCTTTTATTTTTCATTTACAAAAATTTGGCTTTATTTTAAGCTTCTCACTATATTGATTACATGTTAACCCTTATTCCTCTGCCACAGGTTTCTTTCTTTTCTTTTTTAATTAAATATTTTATTTAATGATCATGCATTATATATATATACACACACATACACACACACACATACACACACACACACATACACACACACATATATATATATGGATTCACACACACATATATATGTATACACACACATATATAAATATAAGTATATGTATATGTATATGTATATGTATATGTATATGTATATGTATA
>JANHMN010000005.1:40564610-40592956 GCA_030674055.1 Rhabdomys pumilio
TGTGTGTGTGTGTGTGTGTGTGTGTGTGTGTGTGTGTGTGTGTGTGTAGTAGAGGGGCTGGGTTATATGAGCTTAAGATTCAGGATGTATCTTGTCATAAAGAACTAAGGCATAAACTACATACACACAGCACACTCATCCGCAAGTGCAAGAATTTATTTATTCGAATGTGAAAAACATGTGCCAACATGAAGATTGGTGTTCAGATCCCAAGCACTCACATAAACAAGTAACAGAAGTGAAAGAGGTTCTATCATTTCTACAGTATTGGGTTGTGCTGGTTAGTTTTCATAAATTTGGACAATCTAGTCACCTGGGAAGAGAGAGCCTTGACTGAGGATTTGCCTACATCAGATCAGCCCATAGGCAAGCCTATAGGTGCATTTTCTTGATTAATGATTGGTATGGGAGGGCACAGGCCACTGTGGGCAGTGCCACTCCTCGGCATGTGGCCCTGGGTTGTATAAGCCTGCAGCCTAAGCAAACCACAGGGAACAACCAGCAAGCAGCTGTGCTCTGTGGCTTCTACTCTGGTTCCTGCATTTTGTTCCTGCCATGGCTTCCTTTGTTTGTGGATTGTGATGTAAAACTTCAAGTAAGCAATATATCCCTGCTCTCTCAAGTTGCTTTTGATCAACGTGTCACAATAGAAACCTAACTACAACAGAAGGAAACCCTTACTAAAAGTGACTCATTTGAAAGATGCTTATATTTTGAAAACACAGTAAAGCATCAGGGAGCTAGACAAGTGGATAAGGGTATTTGTCAATGATCTTGGCATTCTGAGTTAGGTCCTGGGGAGTCATGTGGTGGAATAAGAAAAAAGTTGCCCACCTGAAATCAAAGTGCATTTTGGTGGCACATGTTCATATACCCTCCCTAGAAAAACAAACAAACAAACAAACAAACAAACAAACAAACAAAGGTAAAAGAAAGACACATACATAAGAACATAAAACTTAGCATCTGAACAATTGGGCACTGTAGCCTGGCCAGGTGGATATGTAACATTTCCAATCATGGAAAGCTTCTTAGTTACTCTATTTTATCCAGATGAAACTTTGTAATAGCTTTAGGATTCCCCAGAGGCTCCTGTGATGGCACTTCTCTCTTTTCTATTATCTGCAGTTTCTCCCTTTTCTATAATTGCAAAGATTTATCAGAGAACTAGCTTTCATTGATTGTTCCCACTGTTTCTTAGTTTTTGTTTTCATTCATTTTTCCTCTGATCCTCATTAACTTAAATTGGGTTTCACTTTCCTGTAGGTTCAAGTTGAAGTTAAGGGAGAATACACATTTTCAACAATGGAGGCTCCATATTCTTTGTTTCTGACTTCTACCTTTATAGTTAAACACAATCACACAGCACATACATGAACTGGTATGGTTTGGGTTTAATAAAAACATTATCTATAAAAAAGGGGGGGTGGAATCTGCCTTAGGAATTTTACTTTAGTTTGCTGACTACAGGTTAGGCAAAAAGATAGACATTTCCATTCCTCTTAAAGGAGAGTGGGATGAGGACATAGCTATAGCTTTAATTAAATTTACTGCCCAGCTTATGAGGCTAATTCCCAATTGCACCACTGCTGCTACTATTAATTTGACATTATTCGATTTGGAAGACACTTAGGCTATAGCACCTAATATTTTAGGTTTGTTTGGATTCTCGTTTGCAGAGCCTAAAATCCAGGAACATAATTACTGCAGTTTTTCTCTGTCTTCTATCCTATTTTCCACTGATATAATCTGGACAAATATTCAGGATGTATTTGTACAGTGAATCATTGGTCCATGTGAATTCTGTTTGCATCTGGGGCTCATCTAGTTCATATATACAGCCTATTTTTAGCCCAGCACACAGAGTACTCTTTTCATAGAGCACATTACATTGTGTACCTCTCCTGTCTCAGCTCCCTTCAATCGAATCAAATTTCATTTAGAGGCAAAGACAGTGTCTTTATAATTGCCTTTAGGGCCTTCGGCTTCTGTGTGCTGCATTTACTGTTCTCCAGCTAATCTCTGCTCCTAGAATATACCCTTTGCCTTTTTACTCCACCAGCTTCTCCTTATTGATTTTCTGCTGCTACACCAAGTACACTCTTATTTGAGGTTCTTTGCTCTGGCTCTACCTCACTTGTTTTTCCCCAGATAGCTGCTTGACTATGTTTTCCGCTTCAAATCTCTTTTTAAAAATCAATTTCTCAGTGAGACTTGCCAAAACAAAAGCTACTTAAAATTGCACACAGTTGATATGTTTTAGCTTTGTAGTTTTTTCCCCCTCAGAATCAAGATTTATATATTATGACGTAGATGAACCTTAAAGACAATATACTAAGTTAAACAACCCAGCCGCAAAAGAACAATTTCTACATGATTCCATTTCCATGACACGTAAAAGGCATTCAAACACTAGAAGCAGAAAGGAGATTGATAGTTGCCAGGTGCTGGAGGAGTGAGGAGAGAGGAGCTGCAGCAGCTAGTCTCAGTTGCTGTGCTTGCAGTCTTGCCAGATGGAAAGGCTCCAGAGATCTGCTGGAAGCAATGGACACACACTACTTTATTGTACACTTCAAATTTTATGCTGTCATGCTGTCTTTTCACACACACACACACACACACACACACACACACACACATACACACACACACACTGAGAAAGGGGGAACAGAGAGAGAGAGAGAGAGAGAGAGAGAGAGAGAGAGAGAGAGAGGGATGAACTGAACAGCCTCAAATTAATTTTAACCAATTAAACAAAAAATAAATAAATAAAAGGAAACAGACCATTTTGACCTTTGGCTTCAATCTTTAACACACAAAAAGCCAAGCACTCACTATTCCAGTGCTCACAAAACCTGAAGTTGAATCAACTCAAAACAAACAATATTTTTTCCTCTCTGTTTGTGTTTCTATTTTTTTCATCAAATATATAATAAAAATACAGAGAGGCTATCAACCTGAGAGGGAGAATAGGGGAAGGTTTTGAAAGTAGGCAGTTCTACAGTCCTGAAAGGAAGAAAGAATTAAAAACATTTAAAACAATTATCAAGCTGAATTTTCAGGGCAAATACCACACTTCAATATGCAGAGACAGAGAATTCAGAGAGTCTCAGGCAAGTTTTTACCAGGGACAGAAAACAATCAACTGTTGGGAACACATAAGTGCTAACATGGAATGTTGCGAGAAGGAGAAACCTCTGGAGAAGAATCACAGGGCAAGGCCATTACAGCTTTCTGACTTTTATCTCCAGAAATCTGTCAGCTTTACATAATGGAAAGCCCAAAAGAAATAACTTTGCTTTGGCGGGAGAAGGAGAAGTATTCATTGCCAAGACATGCTCTCCATAAGAACAGCTTTTACTAGAGCTTCATGACATCTGAAAATGTATCCCATTGGCTTCAGCATCCTCCAATCTCTCTGTCTGTCTCTGTTTCTCTGTTTCTCTGTCTCTCTGTCTTTGTCTCTCTGTCTCTGTCTGTCTCTGTCTGTCTCTGTCTGTCTGTCTGTCTGTCTCTCTCTCTCTCTCTCTCTCTCTCTCTCTCTCTCTCTGTCTCTCTCTCAGGGTGTTCTAGTTAACTTTTTAACATTTTTATTTTTATTTACATTTTTATGTGATATGTTTCTGATCATATACTTTACTTTCTTCCAACTTCTTCCATATCCTCCTTGCCTCTTTAGCCACTCAACCTTATACTCTCTTCCTCTCACTCACCCTCTCCCTATTCCTCTCTCTCTCAAAAAGCCCAAAATAGAAACCTTAAAAAACCCAAATACAAAAGGCAAAACAGAAAAACTAAGAAAAGACAAAAATCAATAAGACAAAAAAAAAAAAAAAAAGAAGTAGAAGAAAGAAAGAAAGAAAAGAAACAAAAATTGTGAAGTCTAAAACAGTCTGCCCTGGAATGTGGTTATTATACCCAGTATTATTACTACATTGGAGAAAACTGTCTTTTTTTTTCCTCTTTTTTTCCAGTAGGTATCAATTGCAAATACGTTCTTGGTTAGGCAAGGGACTTTTCGTCTGTCTTCCTTTCCTTCTCAGCGCTGGGATTATTTCTGGGTCAGGTCTTGTATGTGCTACCACAGCCTCTGTGAGTTCGTATGTGTAACAGTTCCACTGTGTCTGGAAGACGCTGCTTTCTTGGAATCATCAACCAGTTCTGTCTCTTAAAATCTTTGTACCTCCCCTTGTGCTTTCCAGTCTGTAGGCTACCATTTTGCTGGGATGCTGTACTTTTTTTTTCATGTTTTGCCTACATGTATATGTATATCTGTGTGAGGTGTTGGATCCTCTGGAACCGGAGTCACAACAGTTGTGAGCTGCCATATGGGTGGTGTTTGGTGTTGAACCCAGGTTCTCTGGAAGAACAGTCAGTGTACATAACAGCTGAGTCATTTCTCCAGCCAGTACTCTGCTGTTTAAAAATAATTGTCCATGTATATAAAAAAACAAAGAACTGTAAAATATTTATGTTTTTAAGACTAAACTTCAGTATTGTATGTGTATTTTTAACTTAAAAAATACTATATTTATTTACATCCCAAACACTGTCTCCCCAGTCTTCTCTCACAGAGACCATTCCCCGATGCCCCATTCCCCTCTGAGAGGGTGCCCGTCCCAATTTACCCCCACCCTGATGCATCAAGTCTCTGATGGAGTAGGTGTATCCTTTCTCACTGAGGCTAGACAAGGCAGCCTTGTTGGGGAATGAATAATGCAGTCAAGCTACTGCTTTAGGGAAAGCCTCTGCTCCAGTTGTTGGAGGACCAACATGGAGAGTGAGCTGCATATCTGCTACCTGTATACCTGGGACCTCAGTAGTAGATCAGTCTCTGAGAGCTCCCAGAGGTCCAGGTTAGTTGACTCTGTATGTCCTCCTGTGGGGTTCTCATCCCTGCCAGGTCCTTCAATCCTTCCCCCAACCTTTTATAAGCAATGCTGACCTCCATCCAATGGTTGACTGTAAGTATTTGTATCTGTCTGAGTCAGCTGCTGGGCAGAGCCTCTCAGAGGACAGTCATGCTAGGTTCCTGTCTGTGAGCACAACAGAGTATCATTAATAATGTCAGGTATTGGTGCTTGCTCATGGGATAGTCTTCAGTTATTGGTTGGCCATTTCTTCAGTCTCTGCTTCATCGTTGTCCCTGCATTTCTTTTATACAGAACAAATTTTGGATAGAATGTTTTCAGAGTGTGTTAGTGTCCTTATCCCTCTACTGGAGGTCCTGCTTGGCCACAATAGTTGACCTTTTCAGGTTCCATGTCCCCACTATTAGGCATCTTGGCTAAGGTCACCAGCATTGACTCCTGGGAGCCTCTCCCATTTCAGATCTCTGGGACATTCTAAAGATTCCCCTCACCCCCAACCCTAGACAGCTGCAAATTCCATTCATTCCTGGCCATCTGGGCCTCTCTCCTATCTCTCTGCACATCTGATCCTGCTCCACACTCCTCTCTTCTACCCACTTCCCCCTCCCTTTGCCTCCTATGACTATTTTGTTCTCCCTTCCATGTGTGATTTAAGCACCCTCTCAAGGGCCTTTCTTTTTGTTTAATTTCACTGGGTCTGTGGGGTGTATTACTGCTACTCTGTGCTTTATGGCTAATATTCATTTATCAGTGAGTACATACCATGTACTTCCTTTTGGGTCTGGGTTACCTCACTCAGGATGATATTTTCTAGTTTCATCCATTTGCCTGCAAAATTCATGATGTCCTTGTTTTTAATAGCTGAATTGAATTCCATAAAATTCAATTCCAAGTGGACTTCAGACATAAAACCAGACTTACTAAATCTCATAGAAGAAAAAGTGGGAAATACCCTTGAATGCATTGGTACAGGAGATAATTTCCTGAACAGTATACCAATGGCTTAGGCTCTAAGATCAAAAAATTGATAAATGGGACCTTATAAAAATGAAAAGCTTCTGTAAGGGAAAGGACATTGTCCATAGGACAAAACAGCAGCCTACAGATTGTGAAAAGATCTTCACTAACTGCATCCAACTGAGGGTTAATATCGAAAATATATAAAGAACTCAAGAAGTTACACTCCAACAAACCATATAACCCAGTTAAAAGATGGTATACAGAGCTAAATAGAATTCTCAGCAGAGCAATCTCAAATGATTAAAAAGAACATAAAAAATCCTCAACATTCTTAGTCAGCATGAAAATGCAAATCAAAATGACTCTGAGATTCCACCTTACACCAATCAGAATGCCTAAGATCAAAACTCAAGGGACAGTACTTTCTGGTGAGGATGTCTTTAAACGGGAACATTTCTCCATTGCGGGTGGGATTGCAAACTTGTACAACTATTCTGGAAATCAATCTGCTAGTGTCTCAGAAAATTGGAAATAGTCTACCTTAAGAGCCAGTTGTAGCTCTCCTAGGCATGTACCCAAAAGATGCTCCACCATACCCCAAGGATTTTGAACTATGTGCATAGCAGCTTTATTCATAATAGCCAAAAGCTGGAAACAACCCAATTGTCCCTCAACTGAAGAATGGATACAGAAAATGTGGTTCATTTACACAGTGTAGGTGGACAAAAAGATTAACAAGGAAGTTAAAATTGTGAAACCAGTAAAATGAAATTTTAAAAAAGCTCTGCCTGGTGGTACAGGTCTGTATTCCTAATTACATTGAGGTAGAGGTAGGAAGATTGTAAACTCAAAGCCTGCTGTGGCTACAGAGTGAATTCAAGGCTGCCTGGGAAACTTAATGAAATCCTGTCTCAAATAAGCTAAAAGAAGCTGAGGATTTAGCTCATTTTTATAGCACTTTCTTACCTTGGTAAGGGTTTCAAATCAACCTTGAATATCACAGAACTGAGTAAAACATAAAGACAAAACAAATAATGAAAGTATTCATTGTCTGGCAATTTTACAGTGGTTCTCAACTTGTGGATTGTGACACCTTTGGGGGTGTCAAATGATCCTTTAACAGGAAACACCTAAGATCACAAGAAAACACGGATATTTATATTTTGGTTCACAACAGTGGCAAATTTACAGTTATATAGTAGCAAGATAAATAGTTTTATGGATGGGGGTTACCACAACATGAGGAACTATATTAAAGGGCTGCAGCATTAGGAAGGTTGATATGCATTGCTCAAAGAACATAATGATGTTTTTCAGGGAAAATGGATTTCATAGATCAAAACTTGATTTCATATAAAAATTGGAAGAATGCCAGAAAAAAAAGGTTAAGGAAAGTCAAAATAAAATTTTCAGTTTTCCTTATTCTTAGTAGAAATAAAAGGCAAAAGAATGATGACAATAATAAGAACAACAATGCCTTGTGGATTTGTGGAAATAGAATATGAATGGTAGGTAAAAGCACCATGAATGACAGATATGTGTGTTGTACATGGAGTGGTAAAGTGTTATTTGAAGGGAAGTTTAGGGCTAATTAAAACTCCTACTGAAATTTAAGATTACCTAAGAAGTTTAAAAGTAAATGAAATGTAAGCTCAAGTAAAACCAGAAGACTACAGAGAGCAAGTGCAAAGGATGTAAAAGGCAGACATGCAAGTCACTCTTACTATTCTAAATGTACTAGTTGTCATAAAGGAGATACCTTGAACATAACAATTAAAGCACATAAAGTCAATGCAAAAGAGGACCTGAGTACATATTGTTTATAAAACTTTAATTAGTCTATTAATCAGGTTTTCATTATGTTGCCTGGACTGGTCACACAATTCTAGGTTTCAGTGATCATTCTGTTTCAGCATCCTGGGTGGTTGAGACTACAGGGGTTCACTATTAAATCCAGCTAGCAAAACTATCTTAAATAAGGAGACAGCTAAATAAGGAATGGCAAAGATACATGTGATTTTTTTTTTTTTAAAAAAAAGAGGTACTTTCTATTAATTTCAGTAAAGCAAATTTCAGAATCAGGATGATTATTACAGATAAGAACAGGAATTACAGATAGTAACTATGTCAACCATCCAGAAATAGTAATCCTTAAATTATATTCATTTAACAATACAACATCAAAGTAGGGGACACAGAACTGCTAAAACTATGAATAGCAGTAAATAAATTTACCTCTACGTTTGGAGATGTCATAAAACTGTCAGTAGTCAATAGATTAAGCATCCAGAAGGTTGGTAAGAATTCAGTAAATCAGAAAAGCAGTAGTAAAATCAACTTGATGGAATTGACACTGACAAAATACTCCCTGTAGTATCTCACACTATTGGCCACTAAGTATATCTTGAACTAGTACTCTGTAAGCAATAGATGGCTGGGAAATTGCCCAATCTAAGGAGATTAAAAAACATATTTCTAAATAAAACATGGATCAAAGAACTCTCAATGGAAATCTAAAAATATTATGAATTACACTGAAATGAAAATAAATGTCCTTCCAGTTTGTGCCTGTGCCTTGAGCAGTCATAGGGCATCAGCTCTGCACTCAATCTCCCAAAACCCAGAGGAGGCTGGGCTCCCAGGAGCTCTAATATGCCCAGGAGTGTAGAAAAACAAACAAACAAACACCCACATAATGGAACTAGCAATCTCAGTCAAACAGTTGAGACATTTTGACAGCAATTTAATATTACCCAAATTACTGAGATTATTTATAATTGTCAAGGACAAGAGACTGTGGAAGGGGCTCATGAAACTTTAAAACAATATCTTCATAAAATAAAAAAGGGGGAGATATATCCCTGTACACCACAAATTTATTTAAATCATGTTCTTTTTATTTTAATTTTTTTAAAAAAAATTTGGATGTCAAGGAACTTTCTGCTGAGTGTCTATGGTGCTCTACAACTAGGCATACTTATGCATAGGTGAAAGGGAAGGATCCACTTACTGGCATAAGGCATGATCCTGATCAGGTATTTAATATGGGGAAGAGGGCATGTTTGTGTTTTTTCTGCAGGATGCTGAAGGAGCTTAGTGGCTGACAGAGTAAGGGGTGAGACGTGCTGATGTCAGGACAAAGAATGACGCTGACCTATGAGCTTGCTGAGTGTCCTGACAATGGTGACTGGGAAGCTGTATCAGACATATGTTTCCAACCCACCATTGCTTACCTATACCCCTGATGGGACAAGCTGCCTTGACTCAAGTTTTTAGACTTTGTGGAACAGAGAATCAAAAAGAGAAGTTATAATGACTCTTGTATTTTTCTTAAATGTGACCAGTTATTCAGACTCAATCATGGACTGGTCTAGAAATGAATCCAATATTGGAAATAACAGTCTTCATTTGGAAGTCTGGTTCTGGACATTTTCAGAGACATATATGGAAATTAGCTTCAGTTGTATATGATGTTATGTTAGCAAGAGATAAAGTTGGGGCAGGATCTGTGTTTCAAACTGGTGTTAGCCCACATGTTAAGGCTCCTTTAATTGTCAAGTTAAAATTAGTTTTGTTTCTTCTACAGTATTTAATATAAGTTACATTGATTGTACACCTTCTAATTGTGTTAGTGTGTTGAATTCCAGCATGTCAGTTATGGAGGTCTATCAACCAGCTTTTGTTTTATTTCCCTGAGTATCACAGAACCTTGGTATTCTAAAAATAGCTTGCAAGAAATGGAAGAAATAAGTCAGGCTTTAGGCAGAAGCAAGAGGGTAGTGGGCTTGATTATTTCTGGTATAACACCTTTAATTACATTAATTGCTAGCACCACTGCTTCTGCAATTGCTTTGACACAAGAAGTTAAGACTGCTACTTTTGTTAATCCTTTAGCAAAAAATGTGACTAGTGTGTTGAATATACAAGAGGATTTAGATAGGCATTTGAAAAATGGATTGATGCTCCTTATCCTATTCACATTATTGAAAGGAGGTTCAGCATTTAAGAGTAAGGAGCCATCTACAGTGTCATGCCAAATACCATTAGATTCATGTGAGTTCTAAAATTTACAGTAGTAGTCATTATAATTAGGAAAAAAGTTTAAAGACACTTGCAGCATATTTGGCATAATTCTAACACCTCTCTGGATGTTTTAACTTTGCATAGTGAGATTATGAATTCAAAGAATGCTGCTCTGCTTAGTGTTAATGCCGTATGTACTGCTGATAAAATTACCCATGGCCTGAGGTCAGTATTTCTATTTTGGTCAAGCTTCAACAATGGCATATATAGCTTGATCATGCTACCCCATTTTGTCCTGGGAATACTTTTATTCCTACCCATCATGCTAAAGCTTGTCTCTAAGAACATCAACATGTTGGCAGCCAAAGTATATGCCTTGAACCTGAAAATGGACCCCCAGACAAATTTATTAATTTAACACCCTGACAAGTCAAGGATGGGTAAAATTCTACACATAACCTTACTAACCTAAGACAGAAGTGCATTGCTTTTGATAATGCATATTCCATGATGGGTATGGAAGGCATTCTTGTCAGAATGACCTAAGACAGGCTCATTCTTGTTAAAGAAATAAAAAAGGAGGAGAAGCTGAGAGCTTTCGTAGCTGCTTGGCAAGAATCTGACATGGGCTAAGGACAAGGAAATGGGCTGCTTGGCAGGAATATGACACTGGCCAAGTTCAAGAAAGTAGCCTTCAGGCAGTAATCTGACATTAGGCTAGAACAAAGAAGTAATTTCAGGCAGGAATCTAAATTTTAGGTAGAACAGGGAGGTACTTTCAGACATAAAAGTGACTTTGGGCTAGGACACAAAAGTTGGCTCAGATATTTTGGTCATCCTGATAAGTCCTTAGAAACAGTGATCACGGGAGTGTTAGTGTTAGTGGAATTTTGTTTATTGCCTTGCTTGTTCTTTGACTATTTGTGTTTACTGTATTGCTTGCTCCTTGACTATTTGCATCTATTGTATTGTTAGTTCCTCAATCTAGAACTGACCTTAATACTTGCTTGTAATTAAAATGTTATAAAAGCAAAAGGGAGGAGGGGGATGGGATAAGAGGGCTCTAGGGAGGGGAAATGGGGAAAGGGGATGACATCTGAAATGTAAATAAATAAAATATCCAACAAATGAGAAAAGAAAGGTATAAAATTTATTTAAGCTTCAGTTCTAATGTTCACATATAAATATATATTATATTGCATACATTATATCTGAATATTATTTTATGTGATATGTAATATATATATATGTTTATCTATATATCTATATCTACATCTACATCTATATACATACACATATATATATACATATATATATATATGAACTTGGTAGGAGAAGTGCTACCCTAATGAAGAATGTATTAAAAGACTTAAGAAAATTCACTAGTTTCTTAGCTAATTTAAAATATCATTTTGCTGGGTGTGTTAGGACAAGTCTTTCATGTCAGCTCTTGGGAAGTAGAAGGGACAGGATCTATGAGTTCATGGCTAGCCTGGTCTACATAGCAACTTTCAGGACTGTGAGTACTATATAGTAAGTTCCTGTCTCAAAAGAAGCAAACAAACAAAAGTAAACAAAAAAAGCCGCTAAATTCAAAAGAACAACAAAAAGCAAAACAATACCAAAAATAAGATAACATATGTAATATAATTAATGTAATATGATAAATATACGATAAATAATTATATGTTTTTGTTTTTACTTTTAAAAAATGTTTAATTTTTAAAAGATTCTTATTTATTATTGTGCATATATGAGTACACTGTAGTCATTTTCAGACACACCAGAAGAGGGCACTAGAACCCATCACAGATGGTTGTAAGCCACTAGGTGGTTGCTGGGAATTGAGTTAAGGACCTCTGAATGAACAGTCGATGCTCTTAATCACTGGGCTGTCTCTCCAGCCTCTATGTATAGGTTTTTATAAGGAGGTTGAATATAGGTACCCTGCATAGGTGGATAATGCTAATCCCAGAAACTACCACAGATTCACTTGGTCTTCTGTAGATCCACAACTCCATCTAAGAATACTGACTTGGCTAATAGCAACTAAGGTTTGGTGGTATTATTTGAATATTAAGGTTGAAATTCAGTGTGAGACTGTGTTCTGCTCTTGTTGCTGGGCATGACCACTGGGGAGACAAAATGTGGGGAGCTTGACTGTGCTTATCCTATACAGCTGCCCAGCTAGTGCTGGGCTTCAGGAACTTGCTGAACACCTCTCCAGAGGTGGGAAAGTGATGTCTGAGATTTGGGAAAGGCTAAGCTGGTATTCTCCCACCACTGGAGCACCCAGTGAACAGCACAAAGGAGTCAGTAACAAAGAGTTGGGGCTCAACAGGTCATGACAATGCCCAGGACTGTTGGGGTTCTGCAGTCTGGGGACGGTATCTAGACTGGGGCTGAGGCTGGGAGTTCCAGTTTAGCTCATTGGTGATTGTCCTTAGCTTGGTGGTAGTTGTCCGGAAGTGCAGAGAGGCCTTCTATGGGAGAGTTAGACCATAACTCCAGAAGCAAAGTCTTTCTTCATGTTCCCCACGGCTGTGGTAGATGAAAGAGACAGTCCTTGGTTCCAAACTGCTTATTGGCTGTTCATTGTGGAAAATGAGTGTGTACCAACTTTTTAGTGTGGGCCAGAGATTAATACCTTTTTTCAAGGAGGAATGTCTAGGAATGGGAGCTTACTGGCTAAATCCTCGGGGCCTTTAGATACCTCATTAGCATGGAGAACTCAGTTCTGGGCCTATGTGACCACAAGTCATGCTTCTTTGTGTGGGAAGTGTAGCACATGTTCCAGGCCAGGATTCTGGCTGGGAGGAAGGAGCTGCCTACTATCTCAAGTGGTAGTTTCCAGGGACTCAGACCTGCTCTACTTTACCAAGTTTCCTGACATGTCTATTGTCTCACAGCTTAACGCTCAAGACAACAGCATTAAGACACCATTATTAGACTCTAGAAGGATAGATCAGCTTCCATTCTCAATTAAGCTACTTCTCAGTTGCACATATATGAAAGCAGTTAGTTATTCTCTATCTCCTTCCCCCTTCTTCTCCTTTTCCTTCCTTCCTCTCTCCCTAGAGTTGTCCGTCCTTCCTTCTCTAGATATAATAACTTTTATGAGAGAGAAAATATGAGATAAGATGGAAGTTAAAAGCATAGACTTGAGTTCATGTATTGTTGCTGTGACACCAAAACTTTTCTACATAGCATAATCTAGTAATACTTTGGGGGAGAGAAGCATTTAAAGGTCTATGGTATAGCTCAATGATATGTCTCACAGCTAATATGTGTAAATCCCTTAGTTTAATCTACAGCACTGCAGAAAGGAAAATAGTCCCTGAATTTGAGTCTGTGTAGTGGCACATGTTTTTAATCCCAGCACTCTGGAGGGATTGACAAGTGAGTGGATCTCTGAGTTTGAGGCCTGCCTGGTCTATAGAGTAAGTTCTAGGACAACCATGGCTTTTATTCAGAGAAACCCTGTTTCAACAAGAAAAACAAAACAGACTTAAGAATTAAACTTTAACACTTCTGGTCAAGTTATTTTACTCTTCCAATCCTTATTTTTTTCTCTATGAAGCTGAAGTAACTGCATAAACTATAGAAATTAATTTGCTATAATTTGGTCACAGCAATGTACATAAATGAATAAATTTAATAAGTTTAACAAACAGAAAAGTCTGTGTTATCCACACATTTACCTAAAATATACACTTACCCATATGCAATGGTTTGTAGTGAAGAAATTCAATATGTTTGTAGCACAGTGTATAATTTTTTAAGAAACTTTTACTTTCTAGAGGGACCTTAAAATCAGAAAAATCTATTTTAAATCAATTGGCTTTGGGCATCTCTATTAATATTCTTTCTTCACACTAAATGTATTTTTGAGCAAGGTGTATGGTGTCCAGGCTGGCTCTCAATTCCTATAATGTCTGTATATTGTAATTTAATAATGACAGTAGTTATGGAACTGACATAACCTTCTGAGTAGCTCAGAGGATATATGTATGTGACCCACTGGCTGAAAACAAAATCAAGCTTTTGGGGTGTAATCACAGGACTCAGGAAGCAGAAACAGGAGGACTAGAAGATCAAAGCTATGGCAGGCTCCAATAGCAGGACCCTGTGTAAAGAAGTACCACCCTCATCCTCACTGCCAAGGCTCCTTCTACTTCTCAGTAATCTTTTCTTCAGTCAGGTATATGTTATATAATAAACATGTCTAGTCACCATATTCTGCCCAATCTATCTTTCTCACCCCTTTCTATTACATTTGTGTCTGTTTTCCCCAACATAATTTTATTTCTTCTTTTCCCTAATATGTTCATTCATGGTTTTAGGTGACTATATGAAATCTATGAATGACACCCAGTTGTGGCCAGAGAACAAAATTCCTGTGAGACAATAACTCTCTTTGTTATCACTACTCTAGATAACAAGATACTAAAACATTAGACAAAAATGGTGTTTTTAATTATAAATGTGAAGTGGCTCACAAAAATATATCAAATATAATATGAATTTCAGGCATTTATCCTTTCAATATTTCTAGTATATCAAAGGTTTAGATATGTTTACAATACCCATAGATCATAGGAAACTAAAATGCAATGAGAAAGGTATTTTAACTAAAACAACATTCTTTAACGTTGCAGTTATGTGCCAATCTTGCAGTTGTTATAAATAATATGATATGCAAAGGGATAATCAAATTAAATGTTCCATATGTCTTTCAGCCCTAGGCCTTCAACAGTGTCATATCCCCTACTCTATAACGCGTTAGCTTCTGAATACTCATTTTGAAGAAGATGCTGAAATGTTAGAATTAATATAGGTTATATTTTCCTCCTACTCTTAAAGAACTCCATCATTTTATGTAACAATATAAATAAACTCCGGATTCATGTTTCTCAAACATGAGCTTATAGCACCACTTAGTGGTTTGTATGGTTTATAGAAGCAGGTGTAAAGATGATTTGAAGAGGTCCAAGTGGCCCTAGGACTACAGGCTCCTTCTGCTTCCTACGTTTGGTCTAATACTTTAAACAAGCTACAGAAGACCTTCCAAATCCAAATATCAAATGGTTGTCCCACGGAAACTCAGGTAAGCACTGTGGTCCCACTCATCTGCTCTAGGTCAGGTGCCTCCTCTGTCTCACCTTATACTATTGTACTCCAGCAACAGGAATTAGACCAGTAGGGGAGTTAGAGAAAGAAACAATGAGAATTAGGATAAAGAAGCTTTGAGTAAGGAGACAGTACTCAGTCATGCCTCGTAGAACACAGAAATAGGACTTTCTCAGTAGAGGGGCTTTCCCAGCATTTTATAGTTAAAATAATACTTATGTTGTAGAAACAATTTGGAAAAATTCTAAAAATAGGCAATGTATTTTTTTCCCATGTATGTAAATACTTTTATTCATTGGGGGTATTTGTCACATTATTTACTTGACAAATAATTTTGCTCTCTGAAACCAGTAAATAAAATTAAATCAAAGTTTATTTAATGGAAAGAAAATTCAGAGTGGTGAAAGGAGAAACAAAACAGAAAATAAATTATTTTGATTACCAAAAATACATATATAGATCTGAATGATCATTGGGCATACTTAGGCTTGTGTATGGATACATGTGTTTCAGTAATTCACTAAATTCTATTTTTACAGTTTGTGTGTGCCATAGATATTACAATTCAAATGCAAATCTAAGACAAATAGAGTGACAAATATCTTCAATTCATCATTTATTTGTTAAATTGTTACCAATTAATCAAAAGTTACTTAATATAATAGCCCTCTGAGCTGAGCTTGATGGTATACACCTATAATTCCAGTGCTTGAGAAGTAGAAGAAGGAGGATGAAAAGCATTCTAGGTTATATCACAAGTTAGAGGTCAGCCCAGGCCCCATAAGTTCTTTCCTAAATAAAACAAGTCAAAAGGTAGTATTTACTTATGACTAAGTACTCCAGGAGTCCAAAGGGGTTAAAATATGAAAACTAGGTATTTTACTCACCTAAATAGCGTTTCCCTCCTTAAAGGCAGCATTCGTTAATGTTAAAGGTTATGTAATATAATCTACTATATATTTTTTCTTTTATTTTACTTCTCTTCTCTCACCTTGCATTAACACTGCTTGAATTGAGTGGTACCTGCAGTTGCACAACGAGAGAGGGCATGACAGTGATATCTTTTGGCTCTTGTTAGTCCAAGTAGTAGAAACTAATCACATGGAGCCTGTGTGTGTGTGTGTGTGTGTGTGTGTGTGTGTGAGAGAGAGAGAGAGAGAGAGAGAGAGAGAGAGAGAGAGAGAGAGAGAGTGAGTTGAGAGAGATGAGAGAGAAGGAGAAATAGAGGGAGACACAGAGACAGCAGGAAAACCAAAACAGAACAGACAGATGCACACAGAAAGCAGAATGAGAACTGTATAAGTTGAAGTCAGGCCTTTTCTCCAGGGCTAAAGGGTTTAATAATTTCTGAGGCACATTTTCCTGCCTAATTTAGGATTGACGAGTTTGAACAAACACAGAAAAGCTGATAGGCCCACAACTTTGATATGAACAGGTCCTGATCTGGTCCTTGTCAGACTGGCCAACCAGCAGTGGGGCCCTGCTGGTAGGAGAAAAGTTTTGCCTGTCCTTTAGACCTTTGTCAGGAGTGTAAGGAAGTTTGTTGTCTTTATTATCTACTTATGGCCTCTCTCTCTCTGTCTGACCCATTTGTAATCCTCCTTTTCTTCATGTCACCAAAATTGAGGAAGGAGGATGGTTCATGACCTGTGATAGTGAATTACAGAATCAAGTGAGAATGCTTCTCATCCATGCTGCTGCACAACTCTTCATACTTTTGACGAAGCAATCAAATCTTTTCATGGACCTTGATCACATGTGTTAAATCCTGTGAGCTAATAAATCCTAAGACAGCTGGCCCTTGCTGGAATGCATAGACGTTGGCCTTTGTAGATCCTGCCCCCTTTCTATAGCATGCTTACTGCTATAATGCTAAACTCTGAATGTTTCATTGTGGGTCCCTGTTCCGGAAGGCATCCCATGAGAATCTCCAGCCCGGCTGGGGACAGGATGCGAGCAGGGAGGGTCCGCTACTGCCACTGTCTCTGCCTGCATCTCTGCTGTCCAACCTGACCCAGTGCGGGAGGTCCCGAGGTCTGGGCCAAGGGGATAGAGTGCTGCTTCCACTGCTGCCTCGGCACTGTTCCTCGTGACTGATGGCCACAGGTCTCTCTGTGGGAGGGGCTGTGGAAGGCTGAAGCTAAATGAAAAGAACCAGGGCCCGGGAGCAGAGTTGAACACCTGCTGTCTGATAAAGGTCCAGGGTTCAAGGTATATGCTTGACCAGGCACCCAGCTGCTTCTCACAGCCTACCACCACACATTTCATAGGTTTACTTACCAAAGCATCTGAAATGTGTGCAAGTGAATCTAAACTAGTTATGATGGGAAATTAATCCTTATAGGGTGCACTGATAGGGACACATTTAAAAATCTCAGGAATATTCGGGTTGGGTGAGGCACAGATGGTAACTAACAAAATAAATGAGGAAAAATCCTGCAAAAGCTTATACCTATAAACATTAAGATAATTGTTAGAATTTTGAAAGAAGGTACATTGAATAGGTGGATAATGCTGCTCCTAGAAGCTGTAAGGTTAGTATATGAAAATCTCAGTGCCACTGGTTACTACCTTTCTGTGAGTTGCTAGCAAGGGAGGCTTCTGGATCCACATACCGTGTTATTATCACTGCTGCTGGCTGTATAATAGAACAGGATAGTAAGTCATTTTTTGTTGTAGATATGACAATGATGGAATCTATGGCAAAAGGGCATAAAGAAATATAATTTGGATTGAACAGAATGTTTTCTTTCAGCTGGTTATCATTCTCAGTATTGGAAGGTGTTATACATGCTGCTAGGAAGAATTGTCATAAAGTTCTGTTCTGGTATGGACGTGACATGTTAAATCCATCAGCATCTCAAAATGTGCTCAATGCTTTAATGATGGTAGTAATGTTATGGGTTCAACCACAGTTTTGAAATTGAGTTTAAGGCTCACTCCAGAAGGGCCCCATAGCTGATACTGTAAGACAAAAGTCTCTGACTGGGAAGATCATAGGCCCCAGAGGGAAAGTTACTCTTCTTGTTTTGTTAAATGATATGTATCAAAAGCCATCTAGAAAAGGTCAAGGCATGCAAGTACATTGTTTGGAGGTGGCCCACAGTTTTTCATGGTCTGTGATCTGTGAACTCTGAGATATAAGGTCACCAGAGACTCAATCCCAGGATTGCTTCTTGCTGCTAATATGCCTTCCCTTCCAGTAATAAATAACCTAATGGTTCTTGGGCAGCAGTCCACTCTATTGGGCAAATTTCCTTCAGATCATCATGAAGATGTAATCTTATGTAGCAATGCTATATAGACAAATAATGATTCTGCAGTTTCTGCTAATGATTTTATAGAACTCTTAAATCGACACAAGTAATCTCAAGCCCCCTATAGATTAAAACTACAAATAAAGCTCTGTAAACCTTTACATGGTGTGGGATAATTGTACTAAGATAAGAAAGCAGGCTTGGAACAAATTTGTGATTGGGAAAAACATTCATTCTAGGTCAGGACCACGGATGAAGCCACAGATGTGCGGTAGATAAAGCAAGGCCATATGAAACTGTTGCTTTGGATTTATAATGAGCTTATAGATTGAAACATTGCTTTGAACTTAATATCCACATCCTCTGTAACTCCTCTTTTATGTAAGATTCTATCTATTAGGTAATTTTTTAAAGAACTTCTGTCTAAGATATTATAAGGTCAGAGAGAAGAAATAAAGTGAGGGTTTTGGGGGCTCTGAATATGTCTGCTTGTTTGTATGTGCATACATACATGTGTAGTTATATGTGTATATATGTAGGTATGCATGAACATACCTATATGTGGAATTCTCGAGACAGGTGGTCAGGTTGGCCAGAATGTGTGTGTCTGTGTGTCTATGTGTGTGCTTGATTTCTCCTTTGCTTTCTCTTCTTTTATCTCTGGCTTTCACAGAGTTATTGGACTCTGAGTCTCTTGACTGATCAGGGAGGGGCCTGTGAGTTGTAGAACAAAGGGCCAGAGTAGTTAGCTTTATACCTTAATTCATTGCTGCTGACAGTAGGAGTCGATTGCCAGAAACCAGCAGCTTTTAGCCACAAAACAGCAAGAGAGTAAAATTTCTAGAGGCCATCAGCTTTTGACCCTCAGAACAATAAGAATTACAAGACCAGAGAGTACCAGTTTTTGGTCTTCACCCAACCAAATGTTGTGTCCCATCTCAGTACCTGTCCATGATGGGAAGGTCTCTGGCAGATATGATGTACCTATCAAATTGCATTTTAAAGACTTCTGTTTATGATCATCAATTATTGCTGCTGTAGCTTGTTCTGTGGAGCTTTTAGTGGTGGGCCGTAATTATTGTAGATACTCATAATCAGTCATACTTCTGATTAGAAAATGTACAATTGCTATGTCATAGTGACCCAATGATAAGCCCTAAGTGGGAGAAAATGATCAAACATCTCTATTGTTCCTATTAAGGTTCTTGGGTCATTGTGGAAGCCAAATGAGAAAAAGTGTAAAAGCTGAAGGAAGTGGGAAATATGAAATACTTTCCAGATGACACATGGCTGTTTTACTACTGTGAAATCAGATCAGCTGTGAATACCCACAGGAAACCTTCACAAGACTGGGGCCATTGGTGCTTCCATCTAAAACTGTGGTTCTCTGCCTCATAATGCTGTGACCCTTAAATACAATTGCTCATGTTGTGGTGTCCCCCAACCATAAAATTATTTCTTTGCTATTCCGTAACTGTAATTTCACTTCTGCTATGACTTGTAATAAAAATATTTGATATGTGTTGAACCCGGTGGAGGTTAAGGTTTTCAGGTTGATAGTTGCTATTTTAGAAGGAAGGGCTGGGGGCAATAATTAGAGCCTCACTGAGATTCCAGCCACTGCAGCTTGCACCCATCTTTTAGGTGTATGTAATTCTGGTTTATCTTCATGAGGTCTCATGATGTGCTAGAACACACAGAAAACAGAAAATTGACTAAAGTGGGAAACTCCATCAATGTGACTTTCAGGAAGTTACCAACCTTGTTTGTTTAGTCCTATTTGTTTTTTTTTTTGTATCCTACATTATTGTTATTATTATTACTGTTATTATTACTACTGTTATTATTATTATAATACACTTGTTTCTTCTATTCTAATGAGAGAAAGAAAAGATATGGGTTTGGGTGGGTGAGGGAAGTAAGAAGGATCTAGGAGTAGTTGGGGGGAGAGGAACCATAATCAAAATTGTATGACAAAATAATTAACATTTAAAAATTAAAATTAAAAACAGAAAGAAAGAAACAAAATACCAAAACAAGGCCAGAAATTTTTATGTGTGCCTTTAGTCCTAATACTCTGGAGGCAGAGACAGGATCTATGAGTTTGAGGCCAGCCTGGTCTACATAGGTAGTTCCAGATCAGGCCTAGATAATGAGATCCTCTCTCAAGAGAAAAACAAAAAGTCAGAGCAAGTTCAACAAAATGAAACACGCATAGCAAGCCTGAGCTCCATCCTTAGAACCCATGTAATGGTGGAAGGAGAGAACTTGATCCCACCATATTTTCCTATTATGTCTACAAACCTCATATCAATCACAAATGGCACATCACATATGTCCATTGGCACATCAATGCCACACATATGTAACATCATACATAAAAGTTAACAAAATCTTTTAAAGGGGGGAAAACTCATCAACGAAGCTGCTAACAACTCAGTATCCTCACTCTAGTTCTTGAAATGTGAGCAGAATGAGCAGTGATGTGGCTGAAGGAACTTGGCACCCAGGACTACAAGAAGTCACACTTCATTCTATGTACTTGGAATAGGCAAGTGTAATAAGGGACAATGTTTTCACCCTTGAAACCAAATTCCTTTGATTTACGGTGTTACGCAAGTAATTTTAAGCAGCTCAGACAGATATTTGCATATACACACAAGCACATTCTTTCAGCAGAAGCCCATCATATAACCTATAGGTGATAAACAGCTAGAAATACAGATCTAGTTGTATGGGGGATTCTCTGTGTGTGTCCACGTATACAGACCAATAAGAAAAAGACACACTTGTTAGGGAGCTTCCATCCATTTCATTTACCTTTTGAATTATTTCAGCTCTCAACTCTAAGTCAAGAAAAGCAGATCATATTTTCTAATTTGTGCTAGCAGGTTGGTACAAGGAGAGCTAATATCGTGGCAACTATATAGATATGTGCTGTACAACACATGTGGTCCTGCTGCAGTCGTAGGAGAGTAGATGGTTCTATTTGCTCTCATCTTGTTCCACACTCTATTCAAGACATTTCATTCATTCATTCATTCATTCATTCATTCTTCATTCACTCAGTAATTCAGTCCATTGTTTGGGGGTATGTGAATATGTGTGTGGTATATTTACCTGTGTGCATTCGATCAAGTGTGTTCACTTACAGGCTTATGGAGGTCAGAGGAAGACTATAGGATGTTTTGCTCTAAAATTCCCCATCTTCTTCTCTTCATACATGGTCTCTCACTGAACTTTAAGCTAGGCTGGTATCCAAGAAACCCTGGAGGTCCTCTTGACTCTGTATACCATTGTGTTGGGGTTACAGGCACATAATGCCATACTTGGCGTTTTCCATGAGGGCTTAACATTTGAACTTCACTCTTCATAATTGCACAGTAAATACTCTTAGCAACTGTGCCATCTCTTTAACCCTCAACCAACTTTTTAAGGCTCCAATCATATGTACGTTTTGAATATTAACCGTGGGGCAAGTAGCTGAAAAGTTGAACTTCTCAATGATGCTTCAGAAGAATAAAGCTTGAATTGTATTGATTATCATTTCTTCTCAGTTCTAAGAGACATCACAACCTCTGAAGCCAAAATGTGTGGTGCTTAAATCCTAGCTGGGCCATGACAAGTGTCAACCATTGACAGCTGTTTTTGTCTACAAGAAGCCCCAAGTTTCTCGTTGAATTTAAATTCCCAAAAGAACCCACAAAACACTTGAAGCAGGTTGGGTGCTTATCCACATCCAGTGAGTAACTCATCACTCAGTAAAATCAACGATTCCTCAAGGCGAACTTGGATATAATCATTCTTCGGGTTTGTCACTGGGGGTCTTAGGTGGGCTGACTATATATTTATTCATTTCTCCCTAGGCTACATAACAACACAGCTGATAGAGAGTTACTTTAAAATCTTAGGAATTGAATGGATTTATATATTGGAACATGAATGAAATTGGTTTTACAAGTCTAACTTAGTTGACATGATTATATAGATCATTCTTAAAAGTAAATAGAAAAGGGTAATTAAGTTTACATGTGAAGGGACAAGATGCAGACAGAACTAAAGGACTTAGATTCTTCAGGAGTGGGAAAGGGTAAGAGGAACTACAATTTGCAAAGCAGCAGGAATACATACATTCACACTACCCAGGAGAGTAGTAGGGCCAATTGAAAATGACTCCAGGAATTTGGGCCCACAGCCCAAAGATTCCTACGATATTCATATCCAGAAAACAAAAAGCCACTTTAAGGAACCAAGTATCTACTTGAATGGGTGTAGACAATAGACTGTATGGCAATATCAAACATGGCTCATATTTTTTTCAGCTTGTAATACAATTTTAATTTCAGCCATGGAAATAACTTGATTCAGTCTGTTTAAATTCCATTATATTTATTTTTTATTGCAATTCAAGAGACTTGTCTTTCTGGTATGGTGTGCTTGCTTTAATGGCTTCCTTACTGAATAAAAATTAAATAATTTATGTACTGGAAAGGTGCCTTAAATAAATGCATGGAATATATTTGTTTATAGTAACATAACATTTGTGGATGAAAACATAGTCAAAAATATATTTAAAACTTCTGGGAACACTTGCACATATCTCAGGATGCTACAATATTTGTATAAAAGCACCACATCTAAAACAAATGTTTACATAAAACCAACAATAAATGTCTTCTTTTTTCTAATGCTTGATGTGAACTTTGTTATTAAGAAAACTTTGTTATTAATCATGAGCTTTGAATTATGTAAAGATTGCCTCCTTTGTGCTTCTTTCCGAGGTAAATAATAATATTATTATTATGTTGACCTATTTTAAGTTTCAGGTTTGTGAGGATTTTTTTTAAATTAACCAAAATGTGCCATGGCCATGCAATCACAGGGACAGATGCTAATTTGATGAAATAACAAGTAAGTCTGAATTTCAAATGGTGTAAAATAATAAAAGCACACAGGATAATCTCTCTCTGAAGTCCCTAGTTTTCCTTTATCTCATGCATTCATTGCATATTTTTCCATGCTAAGTACCAAATGAGGCATTTTAGCATATGAGGCGGTAAAGCCATAAAACAACTCCAAATCTGGTTTTATATTTACCTATTCGATTGACTAGTTTCTAAACATATAAATTTATATAGACCGATCTTATTTCCTCTGGAACTACTATTTGAATCTGGTTGATAAGTTTTTGAATGAATATGCATATACATGACATATGAAAATGCCACATTTATACTCTTTTCTGTATGTTACTATCAGCTTTTACAAAATCCTTTTTTGATCACTAATAAACTCTAAATATGAACTCTTCTCTTTGGATAAGGTTCCTACTTTTCCTTCTCCAGCAGACATGAAGATACTGGGTTGGTATAATAGATAAGGGAGTATTGAAACTTGCTTGAGTTTCCCCATATTAAATGACTCTATGCCCATGTGTCTATCATAGTATCTCAAAATGTGTCTCCCTCTGTACTATGTGAGTCTATGCCTGCATGTCCCAAGTATCTAGAAGAAATGTTATTAGATGCTTACCAGCTTATGTTTTTAATCTTACTGAACCAGAATCCCCAATTTGGCTATACTGGCTGGTCATCAAGCTCCAGGGATCCATGTATTGCCCCTTGCCTCAGTGGTTGGTTTGTTAATACCTTTTCCCAGTACTCTGATGCTTGAATTATAAGCAGTTTACTGACATATTCCTCTGCGTACAGAAAGAGTTCTTATTAGATAAATACACCTTTCCTTTGCCAGAACTCTTAAACCAGAGACCCTCTAACTTCCCCTAATCAGTACATTCTTACCTAATTTAAAGAAATTATTATTTCTCAAATGATCCCAAATTCCAAGGCATTATGTTTGTGTATTCCAATAACGACACTAATCAATAACTGCAAATTTTTATTTAAGAAGCCAAATGATGATTCATTACAGAGTTTCTGGTCAAACAATTCATCTCAAAGAGTAGCTCAATACAAGTTGAATATACATGATGCAAACTGGAACATGTCTTGGAACAAACCAAAAAGTACTTAGAAGATCCCATTGAGAGTGTGTGGCATTATTCTGAATCTTACAGAGACCATCTCAGATGAATGAATTACATTTCATGTGTATTTGGGCATGTGTGTACTTGTGGTTTTGTGGGCATGTACTTGGATGTGTGAGAGAGGGAGGGGAGAGGGAGGGAGGGAGAAAGGGAAGAAGAGAGGGAGTGAGGGAGAAAGGGTGACCAGAAGATAACAACCAGTGTCATCCTCAAGAGTGCCATCTATCCACCTGTTTGGAGACAGGGTTTTTCATTAGCCAGCAAGCTCCAGAAATCTACTCGTCTACCCTCTTAGCACAGGGATTGAAAGTATCCATCATCAATTGGAATTTGGATGTGATTTCTGGGGATGGAATTTACAGCTATAAGGCATGGGCTTTAGTTACCTAGCTAACTCTCTAGCACTCAAAGTACCTAATCTTTCGTATGAAGGGACGTGAGTGAATGGCTGATGTAGCTTTGCCTGATTTTTTTTTTCTCTTAAGATCTTACTTTGTTTGAATTTATTCAATCATTCAGAAATTTTGTTACCAGCCCTATTCTAGTTTTCAAACATCTCACATAATGCGTTTTATTTCCAGTGCTTTGGTAATAAAACTAAACTGCCATGAAATCAAACCATACTCTCTCCAGTGCTGTCCACAACCTGCCAAAATGTTCACGCTTGAAACCATGATTCTTGTTCAAACTGGCTTTCTGGGCTGCCTCTCCACACTTCTGCCATGTATTGGGCCTTGCAGGTCTTGTTACAAGGCATAGGGCATATGTCATTTCTTCTATTACAAAGTATAATGAGAATGAAAGGACATAGTCCCACTTTGTTTTTCCACCTGTCAAAGGCTATAAAAGTCCCACTCAGATTTACACTTAAGTTGAAACTATTCATTAGTGACCTTTATGACTAATGAACTACTTCAGATATCTCAATCTTTCATACTTGTTCACCCAGTGCTCGAATCTCCTTTCTTCTTGCTAGGTGCCAAGTTCCATTTCTTCATTAACGCTTTAGCCCTCAAAGCCCAGCACTGTGTTGATAACCATTCCTGTCTAACTGCTTTGGGACAACATTGTAGATTCTCTTTGCTATTTCCCGTGCTTACTGGAATAAATGCCACAGACAACAACGGGAGTTGCTAAAATAGTTATTTGGTTTAGAGTCTTACTGCCTTAAAAGTATGATTTTTAAGATAAAACGTATAAGCTTATTTCTGAGTTAATATTATGAAGAAAAAGTTCTTAAAAGGCTTGTTCCTATGTACTACTTAAATGAGAAAAAGTTCTGAACGTCCAACATAGCAAGCTCCATTTCCTCGGTGATGAGGTACTTGCACAAAGTTCCTCATGGCCTTTTGGTGTACAATTTTCTTTCTTTTCTTTTCTTTCTTTAAAAAAAAGAAAACTACTTCTAAGGTATTAATTTGACATTAAAGTTTGCTCATTTAAAATAACTACTGAACTTAAAAAAGTAATTTGAATTGTAAACACTCAAGGATAAGCCAGTTTTAGGATCACATTAGTGTGTCACAGTAACAGAAATGCGAATCACATTTAACTTCTGGATTCAGGTTCTCCTATAATCTGAACACTGAGTTGCTACACTCTTGATAGAAGTCATTAGGAAAAATCCAAATCTTCATTTCTGGCACAAAGGTGCCAGGAAATGATATACTATCAGGAAATCACACACAGTCAGCTGCTTTTTGTTTTGGTTAATCAGGTAGTTTAAAAATTATTATCCTGCTAGCACAGTCTTCAGATTTGAGAAGCAGAACTAGAGGACTTATTGAGGTATACTTTGTGGTAGGTTCTGTAGCTTTTTCTATTACCCCAGAACTAACCATGTCTTTGAGGATGGATAGGTATAAATCACGCTTTAAAAAAAAATCAGGTAGCAGTTACCATAGGTGAGCAAATGTCACCTATTTTTGGCGTCTATAAAATATTTGGATATGGACTGGCATGAATTTCACTACTTCAATTTTGTAGACTTTGATATACAATGGATGTTATATTTTTCTAAAATTCTTGTAATTTTCATATCTAGAACAAAGGACTCTAAATTTGGATTATCACTTTGATTATCTTAATTTCTGAATTGATAGTGATAAAAATGTGAAAATGTAATTTTTACCGGTCAACATTCTTTTCCTTTTGTTGCATTACTTTGCTTAATAACACTAAGGGCATTTTATATAGTTTAATGTATTTAAAATATATTTAAATATTTAAAAATATTTAATGCTGTCTGATGGTCACAGTATTGCTATATAATAAAATTCAAAACTCTGCCAATTTGGGGGACAAAATTTGACGCCTACTTTGATGCATTAAAAAAAAATTTCTACAGTACATGTGCATTGGAGTTCAGTCCTGTATTCAAGATAGTCAATATAATTTGGTAGTTTGTAAAAACAGGTATTACACATATTTGGGGCTTTTAGGAGGGCAGAAGCAAGCATCTCATGCTTTCTTTTCTCTTTCTTATATAGAGAAATCAAATTTAACAAGGGGCTGGAAAAACAATCACAATTGGTCTTCAACTGAACTTTTTGTGATAACACATTAAGTAGCATGTTCCCCTTGATCAATGTAATTTTCCTTGTGCACACAGGTTGTTCAACCTTCGTCTGGGTTGTAAAATTCATTATGTTTTATCTTTTAATCTAATCTTCGCTTGGAAAAAAATCATGTATATATATTATTTTTTGGTTTGGAAAAGCTTAATTAGGGCCAATTCCTTTGAAAGTTGCTGGTGACGTAGTAATTTATAACAGGTTTCTTTACTCCATGCTGTAAATCTGAATACAGATACTGTCCAAACTGTCCTAAGAGAAATGTTTAAATTCACAGTAACAAAAGTTACAAAGTTTGTGCAAAACAGATTGTACACCACTGGAGTACATAGAGCTTGCTATAGTTTTCTTTGTAAAGCTGCATTTCTTATCCAAACTATTCTGTGCTACATTAAAAGCCTCTGATGAAAGTTTTCCCCTAATGATGAAACTCCAATGTTAGGATGCAATGGAATATGGATGTAAGTGTTGCAGTTGATCACTGGACCCCTTTAAACAGCATAGTTTCTTTGGAGCTCTTCAAGTTTTCCAAGGCTCATAAAGTAAACCCGGCTGCGCCGATTGCTCAGTGTAGAAGCAAAGAACAGCTTTAAAAAAAAAAAAAACAAGAAAAAAAGCATCAGCAGTGTTTCTAATACATTTAAACTAGATACTTAGGAAATACTAGTGGTAAGTGCCAGTGTATAACTATAATTTGATGTAATCAAAATATTAAGCCATCTTGTTTGGAGCAAATTTTCTTCATTTTAAAGGACATACATTTGATTAGTTTGGGATTTAAATTATGTATTTCAAAGTAACCTTTTCACCATCATCTACATAGCTGTAATTTATATACTTCATTATTTTGGCTTTGTTTTCCCTTTTAAAATTCATTCTTGGAGCCTTTCACACACCTACACAATAAATTTTGATCACCTGGTCACTTCCCTTTCAATTAACTATCAACCCCATCAACATGTTTCTTCCCAGATTCCTGCCTTCTTTTTTAAAAATTTATAACTTGCTGGGTCCATTCAGTGCTGACCATATGTGCACAGGTATGAGCCCATCCATTGGATCATGGGAAGATACCAGTGGCCACTCCCTTGCATCTTACCAAAGACTAATGATTCTCTCTCCCTTTGCAGCTACCAACTGCCATATATTTATAGTAGATCATGTTCCTTTCTGGAAGTTTATTAGTTTTGGTTAACAACACTTTCCTTTAGACGAGCAAGGATGGCAACAATGAACACATTGAACTGGATGGAGAAAAGCTCATGAGACCTCAACTCTACACAATGACCTACAGGCAACTGACGAAAGCTAGGAGCAGGAAGTGAGAGAGGTGGTCTTCCCCAGCAAACAGAACAACAATTACTTGTTCAGTGCCAAAAGGTCAGCCCCGGATACATACATACAAGCAACAATCTGTAGACTGAACAGGTTACATTTAGGAATATATATATATATATATATATATATATATATATATATATATATA
>JANHMN010000005.1:40593056-40650306 GCA_030674055.1 Rhabdomys pumilio
ATATATATATATATATATATATATATATATATATATATGCAATAATAATGAGTGAACTCACTATTATAATAATGGGACTATGAATTGGAAGACTGGGGAGAGGTAAACAGGGAGGGACTGGAGGGAGAAAATGGAAGGGAGGAATGCTGTAATTAAAATTTCTACATTTTATAGTGTCAGTTCATTTTACAGAAATAGAAACTCATAAAGAAATTAGAACATTTCAGTAACTTGTTAAACATAAGCACAGGTGGCAAATGACAGAAAAAACACATTTGTTTCCTCTTATTATTGAATTAAAATAATTTTGTTTTTATTCTTTTGAGATTGTAATTGAGTTACATTTTCTCCTTCCCTTGGTACAGTGAGTTAAACACAATGTGTTGAGAGAGAACACGTTGTATAAACATGGGTTCTTCCATAATAAAGAAAATCAGAATAGAACCCAGACATAAATCTCAAAGGGAAGGCAAAAGCTTTAAAGTCATTGATGCTTAATGTAAGCAGGGTATGAGACCTAATGATGATGAGGGTACGATCCAGCAGCTACCCTTCACACCTTTTATGAGCCAAATATCCTGGAAGATGCTACATGTGCACATGATACATTCGAATTCTACCTTTGTTCCCCAAACAGTTATTGACAGTTCCATTTTAGTGATAAAGGAATTAAATTTTAAAAAGATCACACAAGGGTTGGTGATATGACTCAGTGATACATTTGCCTAGCATGTGTACGACCCTGGGTTCCATGCCCAGCATTCTCCCAACCCCTGACAAAAGAAAAAAAAAGTAAAGATCAGTTAAACATTTCTGGTTCTTACATCTTGTTAGATGACAGAGCCAGAACTGCAATCCAAAGCTTCCTGACCTCAAACCCTGCTTCTTTACATTACATCCCCGAAATTGCACACATTTTTGTCAACATGCTACAACTTTGTTGTTTTCCCTGATATCAATTTGAATTCTGTGCAGTCCTTGGTAATAATACTTAATTATATTCAGGCTTATTATTTTTTTTACAGTATTGTTTCTTAAAATAAAACTTAGATGATGAACTTTCCCATCTACCTATTGTTAGGTTAACACTGATCAAATTTCACAGGGTACCAACCTACTAGAGAGATTTATATGCCCATGGTTATAGGAGCATTATTCACAATAATGTTTGAGTCAAACTAGGCACCAATCCACAAATGAATAGATAAAAATAATGAAATCATTAATTTTCAGCAAAAACTAGAGAGCTTAAGTGAAAAGTAAGCTAAAAACGAAATGTTAGTGGTTTCTTTTATATATCAAAGCTAAATAAAAATCAATCTAGGGATTAAGAACAGTATTGGGAGTGGGGCAGATAAAAGGAGTGTACACCTGAGTAATGCACATGGAGGACTTGCGCAGAGATATTACAAAGAATGCCATTCACATGTGTGATTAAATTATGGTAATCCAAATCAAAACACTTAAATCATTCTAAGAAGGCAGATTTGCTCTCATACTTATTGCTTAAATTTCTTGGCATGAAAATGAAACGGACCATGGATCAAAACTAATGAAAGAGTCCATGCCAAAGAAAATATCCAAGTTTAATTAGGATATAACTAGAGATTTGTACTTTGAAAATGGGTTTTGTTGAAACAAAATTACATTATTTACCAAATATGTTTCTACTACGGAAAAAAAAATCGTTTTGTTAATAGTGTGCCAATTGAAATAAAATCCCTACATATGCAAAAGAAAAAGATATAAAGTCTAATTAATTTCAAGAATTAGTTTGTTTTTACTTTACTGAAAGGTGTAAACTATACCTTGTCACCACGAGCACACAGAAATCTCAGTTTCTTGATTGAGCGACGCTTCAGCTCATTCTCGAGAATAGTTGCCTGTAGAGAGCGAGCTTCAATAGCCTTTTGGTCCCATCCAGTGATTCTCTTTGTACACTCAAAAGCTACAATACAATTCAAAATAACAACAAAACATTTTTTTATCGCAGTAATATGAAAACATAACTAAAGTTAACTATTAAGGAGCTCCTAGTTCTAGGTTAGGCTAAACCCATCTATTCTTCACCTTATTTTGAAGTCTGCCATTTTGGAGATTTAGTTGCTTAGGATTGGTATTCTATAGGTACTGCAGTGATGAACATTGACTTGCTAGAACTTTCTTAATGTTTGTATTCATGCACTGTCAGACCACAGACAAACCCAAGAGGTAATGACTCTGTTTCTAGTTGCTCAGATCAATCCATGGCTTTACATTTTTTTTTTTTTTATGTTTTAGGTGAGATACAGTATCACACCAGATACAAAGGGAAAGTTCCTAATAAAGAGCTGTGTTGTAGCATAACATAGAAAACTGATTTTTCAACAAATTAAAACAAGGAGCAGGAATTTAGCTCAGTGGTAGTGTACAATGATTTAAGTTCAGTTCTCAGTCCTGAAAAACTAAATCTGTTAAAAAATATCTTATTCAAATAATGACTTTAGTAAACCTAATTTAATTAAATAATTTTTTTCTGCTATAAGTAGAACTGAGGGTAATTTTATACACTTAAGGGTTTTTCCTTCTGGGGAAATTATATTACATTTTAAACTTTTTAGACATGTTTTATAACCCACCATGGCAATATCATTTATGAAAGCATAACCTTAACTATGAAAAGCCTATACACTTCAGTGATTCTGTGAAGTATTTTACAGTATAAGGAGCAATATTAAATGTTTAACTTTCAATTTTTATTCTTTATAAAATTTGCAGGGAAGAAAATTTCCATATATAAAGAAAATTATAACATTTAAAATTACACAAATTTTAACTGAAGTTAAAATACAAAACATGGCACTTTGTTTGAAACCAGAATTTGTTAATTAATCTGACTTTCTGTTTTTCTTTATTTTAAAAGAGGGAAAATCACCATTAGTATAGTTGTCTTCTTTAAAAAAAAATCTCCCATTTTTATCATATGCTCTCAGGGACTCTTGCTTAAACCAAAATTTCCCTGCTGTATGTGTACATTAAATTTACATAAAATAACTTATGAAAGACTACATACAATCTTAAAAAGTAACTAGCAAATACATAGTGTGAGCAATGTATCTGACCTCAAAGAAAAGTACAAAGCATTTATTATCCTGTTTTTTATTATAAGTCAGACTACCTGTATGAATTTGATATCAAAACTGCAATTAAATTTCTGTCACATTTTGAGTAAGAAAAAATAGCTCTTGTTAAATAACTTTAACAGTGTAATTTCAAGCCAGAATTAAAGTGGGCACAGGAAGTACAAAGAACCAGTGACCTGACCTACCAAAACTAGTAACAGGTCTAACATCTATGAATTCAATTTTCTTTTTTACTCCTGTGACTACTATATTAAAATACTATTCTTCTCAACAACCACATAGAGTAAACTTTTCCCATTTAACAGCCTATCTACTGAGTTCAGAACCCAGTGTATGTCTTTACAGATCTGCCACTACTCACTGAACTGAAAGTGTGTTTTCTGAAATGGGGCTCTGGAATTATGAAGTAGGTATTTTTGGCAAAATTATTTGCCATTCTTAAACTCCGATACATTTATTTGGGAATAAAGGACATTGTCCTTGTTATTGAAAATATTATGATTTAAAGGAAAGTAAATTTTAGCCTAGGGAAATCTTGTTTTATGCTATTTGTAAACAGCAAGTTGTGTTAAAGTAGAAAACACGTTGAATTATTTCTTTGATATCAGTGCTATATTGTAATATATTCTCAATATATGCTAAACAAAACAGTAAGTTTGTGCTATATGTTATTTTATGTATACATGTCTTTCAAATTCTACCAAGCTTTTTGATCTAGGTTAGAACTCTTCTTGCCTAAGGACAAGAAATGTTGTAGACAACTTTTAAAATCCCTTTTACATCTATGATCATCGAGTGGCTTGAATATTAATGTTCTACTTACTTTCCCCTTTGAACTTAGCTACTTGGTTTTCATTTCTGACTCATGTAGTTTCTGTGGTTCTGGAGATGGAAGCCAGACCTTGCACATCCTAGAAGGCTTTCTTTCACTGGGATGCCTCACTAGGTCCTACCTCACATATGGTTCCTTGACTTTTCACTATACAAGATATAACATGACTGCATGTGCTTACTTTCTTTTGCCCTAAATTCATTAATTTGTATTATAAGCAGTAGGTGTCTGTCACTTATAATGGTTTTAAACCCTCTGTGAATTTTTACCTGTTTGGAAGAAATTAGAGCAGGTTTTCAGGACAATCCTCAACATTGACCACGTTAAAAAAAAATAATTTAAAAATTCTGAAGATGCAATGCAAAAAAAAAAAATAAAGAACACAAAAACCCCATCATCCCATAAAAAAGTTGTTCGAAAGGGAGTTCTTTCAAATTGGTCACTAAAACACTGTGCATGTCACTTCTACCCACAGACATTTGAGAGGATTCTGTCCTCTGTTTGGACAAACAGCCTGTCTTTCCTTCACTGTCTCTCTTTTTTCTATAACCCATTCTGTCTCTGCAAACACACACTCTCACACACACACAGACACAGACACACACAGACACACACACACACACACACACACACAAAGAGAGAGAGAGAGACAGAGAGAGACAGAGAGACAGAGACACAGAGGCAGAGACAGAGAAACACACAGAGAGACAGAGACAGACAGACACATATATATAGAAGGAGAGAGGACGGGATGGAGGTAGGGAGGGAGGGAGAGACCGAGACACAGAGACAGAGAAACACACAGAGACAGACAGACATACAAAGAGGAGAGAGGGGAGGGAGGAAGGGAGTGAGGGAGAGACAGAGACACAGAGACAGAGAAACAAAGAGAGACAGAGACAGATACAGAGAGAGAGGGAGGGAGAGAGAGAGAAAGAGAGAAAGAGAGACCTTGGTCATTTATCTTATCATTCTAGCCTTTACCCTCTAATACTTTAACTATTTGTATATTTTCTGTCACCTAGTTACCAAACCTTAGGAAGATATAAAAGAATCTCAAATTAGTTATTTTAGTTTCCCAGACCAGCAGTACTGCACTGTTTAGGGCTGTAGTCTGAAAAAGTGAGGTTATACCCATATTGCCATCTGGGTGGCAACTTACAGGTATAAATGACTTCACACAAACACCACTCTAAAAAGTGACCAGACAAAAAAATTTTTTTTAATGTATAAGACTTTAAACTACCCTTTGGTGCTTTAAGAACAAACAACAATCCAGGAAAACTTATTTAGGACATTTTTTTTTTATCCTGTTAAAGCTTGTCTAGATCATTTGAGAGCAAAAGAAATTTTGTACGTACCCACAGAAGATGGTATGTCTTTCCACACGTCAAGGATCTTCTTGAGGAGTTGTTCATTTGCCTCTTCAGAGGCAGCTTCAGCATTAAAGGAGAGCATCACGCCAAGTCCCAAGCAATCAGGTAAAATGACGACATTCTGTGGTATAATGATTTCCAGTGACTAGGATTATGCTTCATAAAGACTTTTGTATACAGCATTTTGTAGCTATTACGTTAATTGAAACAACTATTACTTAACTGAAGACCAGAAGATGTTCAAAGTGCAGGGGTAAAAGGTAACTTTGTGTCTAAAGTCAGCAGCACGAGATAAACAGTTTAGAAGTGTCAATTTCCTTTATGGCTCAAAACCATCAATTTTAATATTCTTTCCCCTTTTTTTTTATTCAGGACAATTACTTGAAGAAAAAAAGAGAGATGTATTTCTAACACAGGGAAATTTCTTGAAATGCCACAAAAATATTGTGTATTATAATGGGAAAAATAATACAATCCTGACTTTCAGATTTATTTCAGAAATTAAGCAATATTTTCATAATGTATGTGTGACCAGGCAATAAATCATATACATAATTCTTGCTCATCAGCAAATTTATGAAAAAAAAGTATCTCAAATAGCTTGAGCTCAAATATTTTAAGGGGTAGCCTTTACTATGTTCATGGCTTATTTTATTATATTTGTCCTTTTTTCAATACAATGTAGATTTTCTCATTCAATTTGCATGCTAAAATAGGCTCCATATAGAGTTCAGAAGTATTTGTTGCAGAATAAGGAAATACTAAAAGAAAACTAAGCACTTGTAAATTTCCAGATTCATAAATGGGACATAATCTGCTCAGAGCACAGATATTATGACATTGAAGCTATTTCTCTGAGAATTACAAGAAATGTGTTCTGCTGTTTCTGCAAATTAACAAGTTATGGGGGGAGGGGGAAGGAGGGTCAGAAACTATACTTGCCAAAGCCAGCAGCGTACTCAGGCCAAGTGCTTGAGGCCATGTCTCAGCAACAACAATCCTCAAAACTAAAATGGGAATCCAGAGGCGAAACGCAATTTTAATGCGTTCCCTGGGTACTTGCATGAGCAGTTGAATCAGAAAACAGATAAGGAAGAATGAAAGAAAACGCAAGAAATACGGTTTTCTCAAGATCTGTTTGTAATAAACCAGGCCTGCGGCAAATCCGGACAGCATCTGAGGTAATTCCCTTGCTTTCTCAGATGATTTCTCAAGCAACTGGACACTTTTCAGCACATGTAGCTCTCCAGTACCACCAGAGCCTTTGTAATCAAGCACTTCTGAGAGAATAGTATTTTTAGGACATTCTCCTCTCCTTTAGAGTAGAGTCCTTTCTATTTTAGTGGGTCAAGACACTAGGGAATTTGTCTAAAAATATGTTTGCATATCTATGAGGTCTCCTAATTAGGTCAGAAAATGATTTGTAACATCTTTTCTCATTCAGGGTTCTACAGTTAATTAACTGATTGTTTCTAAAGCAAATGATTTCCCTAGTTATTATTTAGATTTAAGTTTCTTCAATGATTTTATTTTTCAAGCCAGTGAATCATGTATGCCCGACTGGCCTCGAATTTACTAAAAAGCTGACTCTGGTCATCATTCTTCTATACTTCCTGCCTATAGTTCCAAAGTTATGAGATTATATGCACGTATTAATATGCCTGTTTGGTTTTTCAATAAGTGTAAACTTAAACCAATTTTTGAATATCCGTTATTGTACTGGCTTCTGAGGAAAAGCTATCTGTTCTGATAAATCTAAGAGGGAGGAAGCTCTAGAGGCAATTTAAACAATGATATCACAATTACTTTGTGAGTTTGGCTGAGGTTCTATTTAGTATTTTCACAGTACAAATGGGGTAAGCTGTTTATATAGGCATCTACTAGATCATTAGCTAACGATTGTTAGCTTCATCTTTAAAGGTGTCTTCACCAATGCTTTGATGCTTGTTTTCTACAGTCTTTAAAATTTTGTTATTAGAGACACAGGTTATATTACAAAAAGGTTCAAAATAGCACACAAATTGGGTCATTTAAAGTCCATTTGTGCTTTCTTCAGGGATTTTACATAATGATAAGCTGCTAAAATTTTAATGTTCAACAAACTGAATATCAAGAAAGAATGAAGCAAAAAAAAAAAACTGCTAGTAAAGGCATTCCTTTGAAATATAAATTTCAACAGGAAAACCATCAACTCCACCATCAATATTTTGTACGATACATTTGGTGGCCTATGATGTTTCGGTCAAGATTTTTCTATTAATTGTATACAACCATTCATGATTTAAAAATACTGTGCCTTTACTTTAAAAAATACTGAATCTTTCCATCAGAGATTCTGGAATATAATGAATATAATAAATGAATTTTCACATAATTTGCTATCATCTATAGCTAATGCAATAAAGAGGAGAGCACATATAATTATGTAATACTGTTATTGATCTCTTAACAAAATGTATTAGTATATTACAGGGCATAGAAATACTAAAGCCAACTGAAACGCATCTAAGGGCCAATTAGTATGAAAGCACAAAGATGAATGGACAGTGAATGTAGAATAAAAAGGATTAAAAGGAGCCAGACCTCAATTAGTTCCAGTTGATAGTGGCCAGATGGTAGTACGTGCCTGAGAGTATCAGATCTGGTTAATCAATAGAAGTCTGGATTTTAAAGGTTATAAAATCATTATGGCCAAATAAAATCTGTCTGCAGACCACATTTAGATATCTGAAGTATGAAATAAGTAGTGAATTTTCCTTATGTGTCAACACTTTCTGGCATATTCAAGTTACAACTGTTAGATCTCTGCTGCAGTATAAATTGTACCTTTAAACGTTTGAGAACTGTGATAATCAGAAAAATTCAAAGTGTTTTACAATAACTTCTAGAGATCTGAAAGTATTATCTTACATTATTTGGCAAGGTCACATCAGACATAACTTCAGATTCTGCATCGATGATATGATATCCATTAGCCGAGCTGAAGAAAATCTTCAGTGTTTTCTCAGAACCAATAGCCAGGTCAACTGTCACTGGCTTAACATCACGAGTTGGAAACACCTGAAAACAAGAAAAGCAAATATGGCCCAAAAGGCCAAAATGACATTCTGACTAAGGCAAACTTTCCCTTTATTTTGCCATAATTACAAGTTTATAAAAGTCAGATGACTTCTTTATGATTGGTTGAATGTTTATGATCCCGGGGATTGAACAACCTAAGGCTTTCATACAACCTACAATGATCAAATTGTTATAACCCTCAGAACCACATATGGCCTTATTCTCTCGTTAGCTGCCCTTAAAATCTTGCCTTGAGCTTCAGCAAATGAAGGAGCTCATCTGGTCTCTTAAACCGGTTCGCTGGATCAGCTGCCTGTATTTTTGCCAATATTCGTATATAGGCTTCATAGGACATGTAGTCTCCTTCGGAGTCTGCTGATTGATCAATGCATACTTGGTAAGGAATGAAAAAGGCCATATATATTAACCTAGGGTAGACAGACTATACTCTAAGACTCCTAATGTCGATAGTTCAAAGAAACAAAAGGTCAAACAGGATTCATTGCTGAGATCAGATGATGGAAAGGACTGAGTATCGTAGGATTCACAGTAACACGGTCGAAGGTGGGCATTAAGGAAGGAGTGAGGACTTGGACAGAACAGGCTAAATGTACTGGTGGTACTTCTCTCTTTGTTTTCCAGTTCCATACTAGGTAGCGCTGACAAGTCAGCAGACACCCAAGAATTAATCCATATCCAAATGATGACAGCTGAGCCAAGACCCAATTTAGGTAGACCAGATAAGGGATGCTATATCTGCCATGGCAGACTGTCTATCTAATAGTCTAGTATCTATAATAGGAGTAGTCATATGCATTGTACCATGATCAATGTATACATGTAATGTACAGGCTCAAAAAAAAATAAAACATACAAACAGATTCTGCTGTAATATACAAATGCATTTCATGAACACGTTGATCTGGATATGCTCCTATTAGTGCTCTGTGAAATTTGTATGTTGAGCAAGCAGCTCAGTATCACTGAGATCATTTGCTAAAATCAGATTCTCAGGCCCCACTGCAGACGCATAAACTCAGCCTGGGGTTGGGTCTAAGATCTAAACATTTAACAAAATGGTCCCACTGATTCTGATGCCTGCAAAAGGCAAGATTAAAAAGCTATTTGTGTTTTCTAAAAATCTATCCTATTTATATAGAAAACTGGAGTGTTATATGTAATTTATCCACAATCCTCAGTTTATGGGACGTGAACAAAATCAGCAGCAGTTTGTTTGGGCCACTAGATGGTTACTTTCCGTAGCTGATCCATCTAAGTTCAGTTTCATCAAAAGATGTCAAGAACATCTACTGAGCCTACCCACTATGACCCAGAATAGTTCTACAGAGAAGCGTGTTTAATATTGGAAGAAATATAGACCCCAATTTCCTTCGCTCGCCCATCTACTGTTGTAATGATAGTTGGAATGAAGTTCTTGTCTTCTCCGCTTCTGATGTGGCTTCCTTAGTATCGCTGCATCTCTTCTTACCATACCTCTGCTCTCCACACCCCACCCCACTATGAGAGAACAGGGACTTTCCCCACTGCAAGTCATTGGGGTGGCACCTGAAGCCTGTGTTTGGGCCTCTAGAAGAGAAGATCTTCATGTTGACTACAGGAAATGGGAGTGAGGAGCTGGTGGGAATGTCCTGTAAGGGGAAGGGTTGGGGAATTCCCTCAAACTCTCCCTTGCTGTGGCGCCTGTGGATTGTCTAAAAAAGGGTTAAATGATAATTATTGACATGGTATATTCAAATTGCAATAAATGTAGCCAAATGGTATATATTTCCACATCTATATTCCAAACTACTATTTTGTTTATAATGTCTTCTTAAGAGAAAAATAACATGATGCGAATAAGATGGCGACTTACTTTAATGGCGGTGCGTTCATCAAATGATTTTGGTGCCCATGCATACAGGTGAATCGATGATTTCGCAGCAACTGCAATGTATGTTGTTTCTTCATGGTGAACTATAATGGCAACATACAAAAAAGTTATTTTTTTGAATTAATAATAACAGTCAGGTGGTTATATTTATTATCACAAACAAAGAGCACAAAGTTAAGAGCAAAAGCCACATGATTTGCAGACTAGCCATACAAATCAAATATTTTTAAAACAATAGGAATACAGATAAACTGAATACATTTGACATTCAGAAAATAAACTCTGCACATCTGAGCTCAACAGTTTCAAGACCATTCAATAAAGAAAAAACAAAAACAAAAGCAGCATAACCACAGTGCCTTAAACACGTAGTGCTGAGACATATGGTAAAGTTTATGCAAAAGTCTCGAGGAGAAAACTACCTCACAGCATACACACAAATAAAGCCAATATGAATCAAAGACCTAAGTGTCAGAACTTATGCTGTAAACGTATTAGCAGTAAACAAAACAGGGATAAATCTTAACTTTCTATATGGCAATGGATTCTTACATTTGACAAAATTTATGTATAAGCGATACAAGAAAAAATAAATTAAGCTTCATCAAAATTTAAAACTTTTGTGCATGTCAGAGCATAAGAAAGTGAAACTGGCCCTGGTAGTGTCCACCTGTACACTCACATATTGGAAGTCTTAAGAAAGACTTAGGACTGCCAGAACAAGGCACATCTGTTCACCTTTGTGAGACTCTGTCTCAGAACACAACAGTGGCTGGAAATATATCCCAGTGATAAAATGATAGCCTTGTATGAACAAGGCACTAGAAGTCCAGTTCTCAGTATCACAAAAAGGGGACAAAATAAAAATAAAAAAATCCAAAAATTGTCATTTATGATAGAAATATTCTCTTGTAATTCCTATAAAGTGATTTCAGCAGTCCTTCACCTACACTACCAATTCTGCCTGAAGGGTCAGCTGTTTCAGAGTAAAAGGAAACTGAGAGTAGAGTGGATTTGATTCAGAATGGAAGAGAATGGGACAGCATTACTTCATAGACGACAGAATTCAGAGGCCAAACGAAGTTATTACTGTGTTTACAGAGACATTCATGGAGAGACATAGGATATGGAAACATTCTACAGTGAAATATAAAATATTAGGAGCAAGAGTCAACAGATCACAGAAATCCTCCTTTTCAGATTCACCATAAAATTTCCCAGTCAGTGTTGAAGAGGTTCATAGTTTATTGCTATTCAAAGGAAAGACAATACCACACACATCTCTGTAAGTTGCTGAAGATACGTCAAGAACATTTATAGTGAGGAAACTATTACTTCAAATAGTAAGAGTGACTAGCAAAGGAAGAAAAAAAGTCAATTAAATTTAACTCCCAGAGCAATTTCAGCCAATAGGTCTGATTATCTAGAAAAGGCCTGGGAGACGCCTCCATGACAATCACTCTGTGAATTCTTTCCTCATCTTGTCTTTTGCAATTATGAACCTCTCCACATGAAGGAAAGCAGAAACTATACAGCAATATTAAATGTGAAATGGACGTACGGACACTGAAGTGTTCACAGCCAATCAACTTATCCATAGCTTTGTAAGCTTCCTCTGTCTTCCGCATTGCCTTCTGCCTTTTCTTACTTTCTGGATCGTTATTCAGAATCTTGTTCCTCAGCCAAGACAGATGATACACACGAAGTCTGTTCTTGCGGCCTGGTAGGAAAACATGATGGCATTTCAATTCTTTTATTTTCTAGAAATGCAAAGCAGTAGGGTGCACTACCCTTTACGCAAAATGTTCATCAAATAAGAGTCACTTTTAAAAACAGATGCATTACTAGACTTTTCTGTCTCATTTCCATGAACCCGTTGGGTTCTACTGGTTGCCTCTGTGCCTGTCTGTAGTGGATCTAAAATAATCCACTAGGATACATTAAGACTGTCTTTAGGAAGCAAACCCAATTACTATTATTATAATAAGGCTTCTTTTTTATATATTTATGATGTATTATGCGGCATTTTAATTCATGTAGACATCAGGAAATGAGCATATTCATTACCTTAATTTTAAAATTTTATTTATGGTGAGTATATTTCAATTCCTATCTTCTGACTATTTTGAAATATAGAATGCCCTATTTTTATTACATTTACCTATTGTGCCACAGAACAACAAAACCTTGTACTGATTTAACCTTTACCTATTACATACCTGTTGTTCTGCATCATCTCTCTCCTCCCCCTTTCCATTAATCCAGCCTTGGGCAACCATCAGTCTATTCTCAGTTTTTTTGAGACAATATTTTAATTGTTTCTTTTTACTCTTTGAGATTACAACATAATTACACGATTTCCTTCTTCCCTTCTCCCCCTTATAACACCGTTCTCTCTTTCGCAGCCATGAGCTATTTGTCATTAATTGTTGTCATATACAGATATGTATAAACATGGCTATTCCTAAATGTATAAATATAACCTATTGAGAAATCTTTTATATCCTACTCATGAGTTAGATTGTTTTTCATTTTAATTAAATCTATCAAGTTTTTATAATTTTTCATTGAATTTATTAATTTTTCTAAGTCATTTTAAGATTGTTATAAAAGTCCCAATAATAAGAATCTTTTTTTTTGAGACCATGCTTGCCTCAAACACAGCAATGCACCTTCCTCTGCCTCCTGAGTGCTAACACTAAAAGTGAGTGCCACCACACTCAGTCTACAAAATGAAATTCTTAATATGATCGATTTTTCTGTGTTTTAATAGGGAAATTTTAAAGAAGTCTTAGGGTTCTAAAAGTTATACTTACGATTACTTGATACTTAACTGGTAAAATAAACTACTGAATAGCTTCACATTGCATCCTTGAAAGACTTTTTCCAGAGTAGCCTTAGAAGATTATCATCTAATGATGATATTTTTATAGTATTTGACACAATAATATTTTGTAGAATGAGGGGTTCTTGTCTACCATTTACGGAGCCTTAGTTTTAAACCCCAGATTAAACAAAAACCAAATCACACTTGGGTTACATTTAAGGACTGTAAAAAGGTATATCTTGGTTTGAGAAAAGAAAATGAAGACTATCTCTCATTCAGATGTGTATTGTCTCTCAGATATCTGATGTTTCTAAACCAATTAATGCTTCTGTGTACCTATATATTTGCTCCATCTATAACCCATATATGACCCAGCCATTTTGGTTACACTGGTCCTTTTACCATTTTGTCTTTTGGCCTCTTGACCTCTTGGCTGCCACTAAAGGTTTCCCTCTCCCCTCTCCTCATATGGCCCCACTCAGTCTGCTGGTCATGTTCATATTAGACTTTCCCAGATGCATAGGCTCCTGGCTATGTTCTCTCTTGTATTTACAATAAATCTCCTCTCCCATAGTGTCCTCTTTTACTTATCTTTTTCCATTCATTTAGTAGTCACAATTTAACACTGACTTGTTTACATTTTCATTGTCAAAGTTTCAGGCTCTGACTGATCAAGATTATGAAAATCCACTACTGTTTGGGAAAGGTGTGGGTTTCTTTAGGGCATCTATTCTTGTATCTAACCTTGTCTGTATGCCTTTGTAATAAGGTGAAGACAGGTACAATTGTCTCTTTTATCTAAATAGTCATCCATTTGGTTTTCTGTTGTTTCAGACACATCAAAAGCTAGTTGTGGATATTGGTGTAGCCCCTTGTGCATGTGATTACAGCTCTGAAGTTTTAGAGACAATTCTGAAAAGAGCTTTCAAGGATGCTAGAGTAGGTTTCCTGATCTCCAACCTAGGTTATGTGAATCAAGATTAAAGGGATTTTGTTTAAAGTTCAAATGGATAAGAAAACACAGGTAGGAGATTCTGCTGCCCCAATTAAAGGTTATATTTAAAGTGTTTTCCTATGAACACCTTCACCTTAGAAAGCCTTTAACCTAGTTTGCAGTTCAATTACTCCACATAATTACTCAGTTAATTTTAGGTCTTAAACAAACCAGAGATAGTAATCAGCGAATTGAGGGACTCCACGACTTGAATCTGGCGGAATGGTCTACGCTTTATAAGTTTAATGATGTCTGCCTTTCCACTTCGGTCCATCAGATAAAGATGAGATTGGGTGCCCAGCAACAAATTGACTCCTGTTCAGATACAGACAAGAAAAAGTGCTGTATTAGTTGATTATTTTTATTAGTGTGCATTAATTCTGCAGAAAGGGGTTTCACTATGATTTTTTATAGTTATCTCTCACAAAATTTAATCAAAATCACTCTCATTACCCCCTTCCCCGACTTATTTTTTCTTCTCACTCCCTCTGGCCCTCTTCTATTTCCCTAATAGTCTCCATTATACCTGTAGGACCTTAAAGGAAAAAAGAAAACCTAGATTTTACATACAAGGCAAAATGTAATATTTGTCTTTATTCATATGGCTTATTTCAATAATCAGTTATAACTTATTTTACTACACATGTGATTCTATTCTTTTTCACAGCTGAATAATACTCTACTGTGTACACATGTATTCCATATTTCTTTCCCCTTTATTGATTTTCTAACTAAATATGAATAATTACTTTTGTAATTTCCCCTTGCTAATCTGTATAAAGATGACTTTTTTCATTTCAGGCAAATGTTTATTTCATATTATCTCACACCTTATTAATCTCATATTATTCAACTATGTACATGCCTATCAGTGTCCCCTAATATGTATAAATAGATGTCTATACACACAAATATTCTATTTTCTTGCCATCTAATGTGCCATCTGACATACAGAAAGTTGTATTATTTTTATTATGCACTTTTTAAATTGTCACAAACATTTCTAGAACCAATCAGCCCTTCTGAAAGTTACCTTTAAGCAAATTTAGTCTAAACATATACAGTTGATTTCAGTTCATTTTCTAGACATGAACTACATTTCCGGGTACTTTTCAGACTGAAGTGGCACATGCAATATTGCCTAAGCCACTAAAGTAGCAAAACATTGAGGACGAGACTATTTTCTTCTGAGGGCATTGACCGTAGAATTAAATTTGCTGGTTTCTATTTTTCATTTTAAAAACATGTCTCCTAGTCAGCCGTACTAATAAGGTCATAACATTTTAAAATCAAACAGTTGACAAAAACTTGTTAAATTTAAGAATTTATAGAAAAAATTATACATTCTCCAGACTTAAAATTTTTAATACCCTACAGAACTCTTTCTTGTAACAAGTATATGTTAAGTTAGAAAACATTAAACTCAAAATTTCAAATAATTAGAATGAAGAATAAGTTTGTATTTTACTCCAGTTAACACAAGCTAAAAAAAGCATAAAAGTGGAAGACATTAATTCAACAAGCCAAATCAACCCTAAACTAATTACCATAAATTCACTTTTTAATATATTGGCAATGGTAAAAAGTTTTACTTCCACAAGCTTTGAAAGTTTTCTATCCAAATATGAATTTAAAAAATAATCTGTCCTTGAGCATGTGGCCTGCCTGCCTATGGATCCTGTTCCCCAAATCAGATTGCCTTGTCTGGCCTCAGTACAAGTGGGAGGGGACATGCTTAGTACTGCAGCAATATGTATGTGCAGTGTTGGCAGGGTGACGATGACACCCAGAAGGTGAAGTTGGAACCCAGGAAGACTTACATGAGGGAGCACTAGGAGAAGGGGGGCTGATATTGGGGTGTAAAGTGAATAAATAAATTAATTAATTAATTAAACCCTCAGTTCAAGAAATCAAACTCACCCCACAAAGAACCACAGTAGACCTCAGATGAGAATTCCTTTTCATACACATGCATTAGTGGTGTGTTATATGCTGGAAAAACAGAGAATGGGTTAACATTGACTTCAGATGATAGCTCAGGTGCTTTTTCAGGCACCTCAACAAATCCTACATATACTGTAAAGGGGGAAGGTATTGAGACAACTCATTGGTCTATATACTAAATGTGTCAAGTATTTCCACCATGTACATATCCCTCAAAGTTTGGTTTCCTTATTGCATTTCATCTTCTATATAAGTTTTTGTAAATTCTTAACGCATTGGAAAATACAAATTATAGTGGTTAAAATACTTTGCTGAGTATGAATGTGATTTCTGGCTTTTATAGTAGTGCAAAATGAAGAATTGAGTGAAGGACTAAATTTCCCAATTGCAAGTCAAATCTAATCACCACAAAGATTGAGTGACAGGTGGGTATGATAGCAAGTGTTTGTGATCCCAGGAAGATGAATAAGTCAGTGCCAGTCACTGCTACAGAATAAGCTCAATGCCATCCGGGTTACACAAGACTCCCAAAAATCTAAGGAAAGAGAAATATGCATATGTATGTGTATGTGTATATGCAAATGTATATGTATGTTTAATTCACTTATTTAGGCACATATGTTAGGTTGGTTCTCTTCTTCTACCATAGATGTTAAGGAGACTAAACTTAACTTGTTAGACTTGGTGGCAAATGCATTTACCTTCTGAGGAATAATTTTTTTTAAAGCATGCATAAATCTCTATTTATTCCAAATGAATATTCAATCTCTTTGATTTGTCACACATCATGAATTATGGTATAAGCAAGTAGAAGTATTCAGCATTGAAAGATCACACCAGAAATACTCACAAATGTCACTCCCAATGTCATTATCAGAGCCTCTGGAAGATGGGCGCCTGATAGGAAAACCCGGTGTTGCTGCTGCTGCTGCTGGTATACCACTGTTTTGCTCACTATCAAGGGATGCGATCTCCAAGGCAATTGAATCTGAGGTCTCAGTTCCACGATCTGATTCCTAAAAGGAGACCAAAGACCCAACTTTTAATATATTTGAAAGAAAATGCTATGGCTGTCTTGAAAGTTTAAATGCAAAATTTGTAATATACACATCCTTAAAAGTCCATATCTACTAAAAATATTTAGTAGTATTATCTGAGAAGTAAGTTTATTATTGAGGTAATTTGAAGGGAGAAATAGAAGGAGCATTACATTGCCAAATGTTCAATTTCTAATGTACTGTTTTTAGAAGTAGATCAGGTACTGTGCGAGTAACTTAATAATAATTATAATTATAATAATACTAATTTTATGAGTAATTATGCATCTCTATGAACAGCACAACACAATGAAGTAAGTGTCATTGTCTCTGATTCAGTTATAAGGAAATCAGAACTTAAAGAAATCAAAAGTTGTCTGGATCAGAGAGCTGGTGAGTAGAGGCTCTAACTAAGTAAGGCTTAAAAGAAATCTGACCCCAAAGTGTATGTGCCAAATAGTTATTTAAAAAAAAAAACACAACATGAGGGTATTGCATCCATTAGTTTAAGATATCTACAGAGCTGGGTCTCATGGCACAGGCAAGAGAATATAATGCTGGCACACGGAAAGTTGTCGTGAGTCTTAGGCCAGCCTGAGCTATATAAGTTCCAGGCTAGGGTGGGCCTACAGAGATAAACCCTGATCCTGAAACTGTAACAAAACAAACACAGGAGAACAAAACACACCAAAAATACATGGCTTAGGAAAACTGATAGTAAGAAGAACCTCTGGAGGTGTGAGGTCAAATGATCAAACAAAAGATGGAAAACAAACAAAGAAACAAAAACCCAAATTATAAAAATCTTAGCGTAAGCATATTTCACTATAAGTCTTGCATGCCTCCACTAAGGAGTAGACACTTAAGGATAAACGTGGCAATACTATATTATATCTGTGGAAATTTTTGTCAACTCTCTTTTGAGGGGAACTGAATGTCAGGGGAAGAGTTGGGAGTTAATTATTTGAGAAGACAAAAATGTACTGGCCTAGATGTCTAGCAGCAGAAGTGGAAAACAAAAAATGTGGTATGTACATATACACAATAGAATTTTATTCAGCCACAAAGAAAAATAAAATTATGAAAATTTCAATTTATTGCATGTGTGAAGAAATTATTAATGGATACAATTGTACTCAGAAGCACATTTCCCATTCTTTATGATATATGTACAGGTCCTAGAATTTAATTTATACACATACAAATATACACATATATGTTAAGTGTATAGTATAGAACTAGAAGTGATTATGAATGAGAGGGAGAAAGATTTTACAGAAGAGTAATGGGGAAAAATGGGTCAATACATATGACTTGAAACAAACGGAGGCAAATAGAATACAACTGAGGGGCAGGGGAAGGGAAAGAAGAGGAAGACCAACAAAGACAAAGGAAGTGTGAAAATGCCATAATGAAATCCATCCCTCTATAAATGTGCTATATAAATGCATAATGCTAATGGTTGCACAATATTGTACATATCCAAAAAGCTAGTGACTTACAGACTTAACATGAAAAATTCCAGTGTTTGTATTCTACAGCTATAAAGAATCATGTCAGTTCCTTGAACTACTATTCCAAGTGTATAATCTGACATAAAATGACAAAATAAATCAGGTTCTTTCCCTTGGAAGGACATGGGAACCATCAAGTTGTAAGGATCCTATGCACTTATCATTTAAATAATTTCAGGATTGGAGAAAAATGGTTATAATCAATGTTAAATAGCTGTAATGCTACACATTAATGTAACATTACATTATAATGTTGACATACATTTATAAGAGAAGTATATATTCATTAAATTACATATTATTATATATTCATTACCTCATGTTCAAAATCTGGGAATACATGTTGATCCATTCCACATGCTCCAATCTCTTCGTTGCCTCCATTGGCTCCCCTGTATCTGTTACCTCTGCGACTGCGTCTATTGGCTTCATGTCCTTCCTGGTTTCCAAAGGCTGCACTTGCTCCACTGGCAGCTCCATGGTAATTTCTGGCTTCATTGTCTCCATAGGCTCTGAAAGCTCCCCGATTTAGATCATGTCTATCATTACCAGCATTCTTCAAGATTCCCCCTCTGCGATAATTTGCTCTGATAACAAGGAGAAATTAATGGAAGAAGGCCATTCAATACAAGCAGAAATCAAAATCAAAGCCACAAAAGGAAAAAAAAAAGATTTCACACACACACACACACACACACACACACACACACACACACACACTATGTTCAGGAATGTTTTTGCTTTTTGTAAATGCTTTTGGTGTTATATAGACATGAAAAATTCCCCACTGCTTTGCCTATACTAAATACTGAATTAACTCTGTTAAGTCTGTGTCATCGTTGTAGAGACAGAGGAAAAACAACATTTTGTTGTTGTTGTTGTTAGGTACACATAACTGGGAAGCTACAGAAAACACTATTTTTTCTTAAATAGATAATTTACTAATAAATTTCAGTCACATTTAATGATCAACCTCATAGTTATATTAGATATTTCATATTATGCTAATTTGACCATACGCTTTCACTCATTTACATATATGCCAACAGCTCTGCTATAGAGATGCCTTGGTCAACTACTCTCACCAGAAAGTTCATGTAATACAGGCCTCAAATGTTAGAGGATGAGTAAGAGAATCACATAATCAGTGTTTATAAATATTGTTTTTAAAATGTCAGTGCCTTGCTTTGCATGGAATACAATATTAAATATATGTCCCTATTGTGATCATAAAAGAAAAACTGGGTAAGAATGGAACTTTTATAGATTATTTATTTTGGGAAAAACCTGAAAGATTGTTTTGTAACTTCTCCACCAATTAAATGAATAAAGATGTTATTAAGTTGATCATATACATGTCTAAATCTCAACTCTCTGAGAAATACTTAACTATGCTTATAAACACTAGTAGAATACTTTATTTTTTTATGCCATTTCTCATTGTGATTTTTATAGGGAAAGGGAATTTAGTGGCATTAATTTTAAGAGAAACCTCTTTTGTCAAAAACCTAATAAATAACTGAATTTAAATTATATATACCTTTTATAATATTTAAATGTTAAATTCAGAACTAAGTGTTCTAACTTAGAAAAATTTAAATTCCAATACGGAACATTTACCACTGTGCAAGTACAATTCATTGATTCTCAAATGTTATGCTACATTTTGAAATAAACCAAATATGCCAATAGTTCTGAATTTTTAAGCATTTATGGTATAATAAAACTAACCTTGGCCCATTGAAAGCAGCACCACCAGCATCATAGTTAGCAGCACCATGGGCTGCATAGCCATTTGCCTGATCAACCTGGTCATCATGGCCATTGGCACCTCCATACGAATCTTCATAAGCATTGTTTGAAGCTTCATCATTAGCATCAGCATCATAGAGTTCAACGTAATCACCATCTTCTACAGGTGGCTGAGCGGAACGTGTAGGGTTTACCCAATCATCCCAGAAGACTTCAGAGAGTGCATTGTAGCCTACCCATTCATTTGTCAAGTACACAGGGGGTGATATTTTTCCCACTTTAAATCCATCTGGAACCTGTGTGCACAAGAAAGGTTAAGGTAGTCTCTTAATAGCTTCTAAATTTTTTTATTTAGATAGCAGCACATTCCAAAATGACATTTCAAAACATGCTAACATTATATTATTTACTGAAACAGATGTCCAACCCACTACATAAAAAAAAAATTTAGTGAAATGAGTTTCCCAAACCCAAACATTAGTGGTTATTAGCAGATTTTGTAGATCACACGGTACAACTTACTCACTGTTTTATTAACCCTACTTGCCTGCTGAGGAGTAGACGTTTGCCTGATGCCCGGCAGTATGTTCTAGACAAAGTCAGTTATTTTCTTTTGTTTTATCCTAACACTGAGATTATGGCATAGCTCTTGAAATACATAGGCTATTTTTCCATAGGCTTATTATTATAATCCATACATTATCATAAGTTATTTCAAATGCCTCCAAAAAGAAAGCAAATACAAATGCAATTCTGATGGTAGGTATAAACGTATGTATGATAGAAGAGGGGTATTATGAAAATTAAATAATGTGATCTGAAAGCACATTGAAAATGTTTAGGGAGAGCTTGTACTTATATAATCAGAAGACAATATTTTTCACTAATATTTCATTTGTCTCATTATCTAAGAAATACTATTAAGCAAAAGTTGAAAATGTGACTTATACCTCTTGGTCATAGATTAGTCTGGATGTATCCATTTGTCAATGTTCTTTCCTCTATATTCTGTTTCTGTTTTGTGTGGTACTGGTATTGAACCTAAAGAGCTGAGTAACTAGGCAAGCACTCTACCACCAAGCTATATCTTCAGCACCTCTCATCAACACACTTTGATAAAAAGTTAAAATACAGTATTGTTTGCTCTTTCCCCATTTCAATTTTAACCTGCACATTTTGTATCCTGAATATCGACCGACAATATGACCTTTTTATAAAGACCAATACAACACATTTAAACTCTTAACTCCTTATGTGTATGAGTGTTTGCCTCTATGTATATATGTGTATCTTGAATATGCCAGGCATATGCAAAAGCCAGAGTAGGGTGTTAAGTCTCCTGGAACTGGAGTTACAGAAGGTTGCGAGTCATCAGATAAATTCTGGAAAACAAATCCTTGTTGCTGAAAGAGAAACAAGTACTGAACCATCTGTCCCTAACCTCAAGGGTGGAAGGTCCAAAAGAACAGGTCAAACCAAACTGATGTTAAAAATAGATATAAGTGTATCATGATATAAACTTACATGAATATCAATCAGTAACTTCTGATCAATAGTCGAATAAGGTGGCGATGACTGGGACTTCCTCCTAGTCACAGGACTCTCCTCCTCAGAAGATGAGTCTATGGAATGCCAAAAGTACATTAGCAACAACAGAGATTTCACAACTGCTTGCATTTGTGTAGTGGATCAATTCAATAGCTCACTGTTTTTCTTTCATCCTTTGTAATTCATTTACAAAAATATCACAGCAGGCTCAAGTTTTATTTGTGAATGTAGACCTACAAGGCATTTTTGTCTTCAATATTTAGTGTACACTTGATAAATCTATTTAAGGGGGTAGACAGTACAACTAGTAAGCATGTAGATCCATTAGAATCTGTGTGAGAGGATAGAAAGTAAGGGTAGTAAGTATGTAGATCCATTAGAAATCAAAGATTAAGAAGAGGAAAAGCTGAAAGTGCCGGTGTTCATACATACTAACCAGTAGGAAAGAGGTCCAAGATGTAATTTGAAGATAAAAAGCTCTTGAATGTGTACTGCAATATTAAACCTCCCCAGTTTTAATCCAGTTGCTATATTCCCAAATAGCTCAATAAAAATGAAGGCTGAACTAATTAAAATTACAAAATTTAATTATGTTTCACGAAACTGGAAACTTTATAGTAATAATTGGTGAAATAACTTTCTGCAGCAATAGAAATACCCTGTATCTGTTCTAGCCGACATGGCCAATGAACATTTTTGAGTACTGAATATTAACCACTGGACTACCAGGGAAACTACTGAGCATTAAAACGTGGCCAGTGCACCTAAGAAATGGATTGTTAAAAGATTTATTGAATTTTTCTTTTAGCTTTCACTTTAATAATCACATATGACATGGCTGTTTACTTTCACACTGGACAGCATAATTCCATTATGATGATATTTCTATTTAAAATACAAATTCTTTCACTTGATCAGTATAAATTTTGAAAACTATGCTGTAGTAAATAATAAGTTGTTTTAAAAATTCAGCACAAGTATTCAATAGATATTAGCTCAGATATTAGTGAGGTCTAGGTGAACATACTTATTATAAGGATGCTCCCCAAAGGAAGGCTTATTTCTAGGGATATTAAGGTTTAAACTTACTATACATAGCCAAAGTCTAGACACTTACAAGTAAAACCCTTTGCATTTGTAAATGCTGTTATCTTTTGAGAATGTTATAATCCATATCAGAGAATGTGCATTCCTGCCCTCCAGTACTGTGGTAACCTTGCTGTTTATTATCTATTCAGGAAGTGATACTTTCAAGTCCTTTAGAGTGGAAGTAGATCAATGATAAAGGTTGAGTGTCCAGTGATTTCTCTGGCATGTCTACAGTGAGATGATTTCCTCTATGGGGAATTCAAACTTGCTGGGAATCTCACATGGCCTGTGCCATACACACAACAGAGTCTTAGGCCTTAAAGGTTTGACTATTATTTGCAGAGATAGTACAGCTTCCTTCTCCTATCCATGTTGATGATTTTATTTCAAAAAGGCAAGTGAATGGACCATAACATTTATGTGTTTGCCATGTATTAGTAAGTTTATAGCTGACCAAAACAGAAGGAAAACATTCCTAAACTTTGGCCTGATCTTTTCAAAAAAGAGTTCTATGTGAAAATACACAAGAAAACAATTGTTTCATTATATTACTCTCCTAAGATGGACTAAGGTTTTAAAATGCAGATATTTGAATATTTGATCTTCTATATCCTTTATAATATAAGCATTCAACAAAAATCTGTATGCTAACCTTTTATAACTAATGTGAGGGCTTGGTAAAAATATTCTTTAGTTAAACATATCTTGCATATTTAAATGTGGAAAATGCCAGATTTTATGACACATTGCACAGTTTTGGGATTTTTCATAGTGTTTACAAATGTATAATATTTTTAAAGTCTCTGAAATGAACACCACCGTTTGATTGAAAACTATACTGCAGTTTGAGAGGCTATCTTAGTATTACATGATCAATTAATTTTCCATGTATTTTAAATAAAGCCACAAGTTTGTAATATTTCATAAATACATAATGTTGAACAGGTCATAATTTCAAGAGGTGAAATCAAATGAAAAGGAAAAGTTAACCTCACAATTATTTGGCTTAAGGTCATAAAAGCAGCCTAATACACTTTGGCTAGTTGAAGAATGGTCTCTCAAGGTTTCACGCATCACCTCATGTTAGATTCCGCTTCTCAGAGGTCCTCACTGATCACTCAAATACCTAATCAACATTTTGTCTTAATACTACTTGGCCTACCTAACATTTTCATGCATTCCTTCTTGAAATTCTTCTATACTTCTGAAATATAAGCTGTTAATATTAGGCCTGCGTTGAAATTTTCAATTTTTAATCACCTGATTCTGCTTGAAAATTCTGAGGATTTATGCAATTCCTTGGTCTGATGTCCATGGGCTGCCGAGCTTCTTCCAAAGGAGGCTCCTCACCGACACTAAAATGACAGAGACCGAAGGTTTAAGGAAGGTATGTTTATAATCATGAGAGGCATGATGGCAAGTTTTATCTTCATCTCTTAATGCCATCTGTGAAAGAAACTCAAACCAAACCCAAAGAAAGAAAAAAAAGTTTCTCCCACAGGTGTTATGTGAAGATATAAAGTTACAAGATTTAAAAAATTATGTCATAGGGCTATGCTTGTTATATAAGTATTCTCTATCATCTGTCCATAGTTTACAGTATTTACATATGTACATAGTGTACAGTATCTTTACTTTTGATTTTTAGTTCATTCATATTGCTTTTTCATGAATTTTTACTATGAGTTTATAATTAGCAAGTCCAAATTAATTTACTTAGGGGCAAAAGTTGCTTGGAACATTGATTGAAACATATTTTTTCAGTGTGTGTGTGTGTGTGTGTGTGTGTGTGAGTGTGTGTGTGTGTTTACATGCAAATAGAAGTAAAAAATGTCGCATTGCATACGTGGAAGTCATAGAGGCAATTTGTGGAAGTTTATTTGCTCTTTTGACTGTGTGCATGTTGGGAACTGAACTCAGGTCAATATTGGGCTTGAAATGATGTGCTCTTACCCGCTAAGCCACCTCAAGGACCCTGTCTTAATATCTTAATATAAAGAATAATCAATAAATATTTACTCAGTGACTGACCTAATGAACATAGACTAAAGTTCTCTCTACTGTGAGTTTGGTCTATTTTAAAAATTGCCTTTCAAATAGAAACCTGACTTATAGAACATCATCTTTTAAAAAAAAATCACTGAATCCATGAATGTTACAAAGATTAAAACTACAACAAATAGTTTCTATGTTGCATATATCATCTTATTTACATGTTATCTTATTTATAGGACAATGGTTCATATATTTGACTGTGACCACGGAACACTTTTCAGCTTTCTCATTCTGAGGCATTAGCTTCTGCATTCATGAATAATTTCTCTTTTATTATGTTATTCGTGTGAGAAAACTCACCTGACATGTATTAACCCCTACTGCAAAATGCATAGCATCAAATAAATTATTGTGATCACTTCTATTACTATATTGGCAAAATTGTTAGGTAATTATCAAATTGAATCACATGGACCAAATATGAGCACTGTCTCAGAAAGATCTTGTTATTGGATCACTGCAGTTAGGTTTTTAAAAATAAGCCAATTTTGCCAAAACTTCACAGAAATTAATGTCAAAGAAACAAAATTTTGTTTTTTTAGTCTCACAGTTACAAATAATTTGAAAACACGAAACACTTACCTTGGAGAAAATTTCACACGATGCGCACGATTCCGGTTGCAAGGCATAGGAGCAGATCTCTCTTGGACCTTAGAGATACAATGTAATTGATTGATAAAATCTGTTATCATAAATTCTTTTGATTTACTAATTTATTAGAAAATTACTTTCTTCACATATATTTTTCAAATATCTAACTTATAAACACAATTTTTATAAACTGAACTTATTTTTATAGTTAGAACCTTAGAACTAGTTAATAATGATTTCTAGTGGTTTCTTAGAACATTAGCATAGGAGTAGACTCTGGAAATTATGTAATCAAAAGTCTTCTTTTTATTATTGAGTAATAATTAGCCCAGAGAAGGATAATGGCTCTTTTAAAATTTTACGAAATGAAATCACCCCAGGTAGTGGTGCCACCGCACGACTTTAATCCCACAGTCAGGAGAAGGATTTTTGAGTTCAAGGCCTGCCTGGTCTATACAGTGAAACCCTGTCTCATGAAAGCAAATGAAACCCTGTCTCATGAAAGCAAAAATATCCTCCCCCCCCCACTGAAAAAAACAAAAAGGAACATAAGTTCAAACTAATACCCCTCTAAACCAACCTTATATTTTCTAAGGTTATTATTTACACACAAAAGTCAATATAGTTTTTTGAGAAAGTATGGCATAATTGGTGTTTCAAACAATTTTAGCCTCTAAGTCAATTATACTCACCTGATGTAGTAAAATATTCAAGAAATAGCACATACATACATACAATGTTGGCTTATGTCCAATAACATTCCTCTCTGTTAGCAGGGCAGGCAGAGCCACAGAGTGCTGCCTTGTCACAGTTTAGTTTTAAAGGACTATTTTACCAACTCTCCCTATGTTACAAGGCTGTCCTAAAATTTCTAAGCTAAATGATCCTTCTGCCTCTGCCTCTACTGTAGCTGAGTTTACAGGTATGTACTACCACCACAGCAACGTCAAGAAACTAAGTGACACTATTAAATGAAATTTCAAAAATCACTACATATCTATAATGGTAAAAGAGGAAAAGACATGGCTTAATATGAGTTGACATTCTTTGGTAGGTAAAAATGGGAGAAGGGAAATAATTAGTGAGAATTGCATATATTAAGACACAATACATTCCAATCCAAACATTGCTCATTGAATGTCTTGGTTAGTGTCAAACAGAAGGTAATAACTACCATCTGGAAATACAAGCAAAGCCATGTGGTAAGGCAACAAAGGAGATACTATTGACCATTTTCATTAACGAACACATCCAACTTATGATCCCTCTGTAAATATTTAGTATTTATAAATCAATAATCTTAGTCACACAACATTTAGTTTCTAAGAAACTATACTGCGAAAACATTGACAGTTTTTTCATAGCAGACTTCTGTGAAGTATTTTGTGCTGCTTGTGTACAACAAACGTGACTCCTAACCCACCATCACCAGAGGAAAGTCAGGGTTATTTACTTATATACTAAATAATTCCAGTGACCAAGAAGAATTGGGAATGTTGGCTGTTATGAACCAAGTCATGTAAATGCTACCTTCTCTGTATAAGAAAGCAAACTCATTTACAACACATGACCCTTAGACATGTTGTAAATACTGTGTTATTTAAAGTGGTCATCAAAACTGAAGTCACCCTGACATCATTTAATTTTTCATGTGTGAGAAAATGAATCATGGATTGATTTAGAACTGTGATAAACAGTCTATCAGGGACAGACAGAATCAAGGTAAAAGATGTATGATTATGTTGCACAGTGAGCTACTCACATTTTAATATGAAACAGTATATTTAAAAAATTCCTGAAAAGCCTTCTTACATGAACTATGCGCATATGCTAGATATTTTAAATGAAATAAGGTTGCAAAGTGAAGAAAAAAAATCAAAGTGAGGCCACTTGCCAGCAATGATAAAAACATGAGCTCTCAAAGGAAAATTAGAAGTGTAAATTAGTATCTGTCACTGAACACTTGACAACTTATGAATACTCAGTTACATTTATGGTAAACATTGGTAATGCTGCTAAAATGCTGTTCTGATATTGTGAAATGGAATGTAAACATTTGGGAGAATCTATATACACAGTGAAGTAATGTTTTCAAATTGATGAATAGATGAATTTAGAAATCATGTATAAGTGGAATCTCTATTCAGAGTACAAGAAAGGACAACGAACTTTTGTGGAAACACAGTATTTTACTAGTACTATTTTAGATTCTATTTGTCTGGTTTGGGCATGTTACCAATGAATATGCACAAGTATTTGAAGGAGACTCTGAAGGAAAATCTACAACAGTCACAATTATCTGAAAAATTTATATCAAATTCCTCTTTTTTAGCCATCTCTGTGTACTAAGCCAGCTCTGACACATATATTTCAAGCAAAACAACATATGGCCACAGATTGAATTATGAAGTAGATATGAATATCCAGCTGTTTTCTATTAAGCAAGACAGATTAAAAGGATCTGAAAATAGGAGACAACGACATCTGTATAATGATGTTTTGGGCAAAATAAATACTTTTCATTTATATTTACTTATTGTGTTAAATGTATTTATACCTTTTTGGTTTTAATTTTCAGTAAGTTAGTAATGACATAATGGAAAAGTTTTACAGAATTCTCAATATGTAAGATTATAAAGGGACCCTGAGACCATTAAGTTTAAGAGGCACTTTTCTAGGTACTTACTAATGTCATAACAACTCATATTGAGATCTTTACCTCATTTCCTGTAGGATTTTGAGCGTGTGGTTCTATTTGGACTTCAGCCTGAATTGAATGAAACACTTCATCATTGTCTGATGAGTCATCTTCTCTATCCTTTGAAACAAAAAATAATATAAATATTTAAGTCATTATGAGTGTGCAAGTGATAAGAACAACAGAATCATCTTATTTTGTAACCATGACGAATAATTTCCAAAGACTTAAAAATTATTTAAACCAGCAGTTTCTAATAATTTTTGGTTAAGGATCCTTTATAAAATCTAAGGAAAGATACAGATTGTCCACAGAAAACTGAATATAGACACACACATTTGCATACATTTTTGGGTGAACTACTAGCTTCCTGAAGCTTATTTCTGGGATCCAGATTAAGAATTTGATTTAATGCTTGATTAACACATAATCACACCCTAACTTTTCACATTTAGTAAGTTGTTAGAACTCCAACATTTGGTTTTAAGTAGAGGAAGATCTGTGATATAGAGCCCAAACATTTCTCCTAAATTAAGCTCTCAGAGTTCAATCAAATGAATTAGCCACTATTATCTCTTCCACGTACAGATTATAATGAAAATATATGCATCTTAAGTACTAGTATGGCAAAGCACTCAGACATGTCTATAAATTCTAATTAAATTTTACATATTTCAAAAGAACTGTGAATTTTTTAGTATAATTTTATTTTCTTTATGTATTCCATAAGAAATACACACACATATACATATGTGTATACACACACACACACATATATATACACACATATATATATATACATACACACATATATATACACACACACATATATATTCATATATATATATATGTGTGTGTGTATATATATATGTATATATATATATGGATGTCTGTATGAGAACCTAGGCTCATTGGATTGCTAACAATTATTAACTGACTTATTTCTATTTTGAAGTAGCTTCTCATATATATATTAAAAACAATGACAGTAAGTATGTTCTCTGCTGCTAATATTGGGCATATTTCCAGGATAAATACAAGTCTTGTTCACTAATGCAAATCCCATTAGCTCTAATTGGTTTAGAGAGCTCATTGAGAGCAGTCATTAGCAAGTTATATGCCTTATTTCTGGCCACAGATCATGGTTTCAGACTCATATGATTTCTATCTCCTTATATTCTGGCAGGGATGTGTCCATTTGCCCTTTTGGCTCACTCTCCTTTCATTTTTTCAAATCCTTTCTTATGTAAATGTGCCAGGAAGTTACCAATCTCTTAATTGGCTTAATGTGCACAAACCCAAATTATAACTTATCTAGCTATTCAGGAAAGGTTCATTTGTAATTACTACATCAGTTATTATTAAGTGGATGTGGTTAACTAATCAGAATATAACATTTCCTTTTGTATAAATGAATACTGAAAATTATTAGAAAACAACTGCTTTTCTAATCTATATTGACCTTACTAGTTGGTTTATTAAACTTATAAACTATTCATTGTCAAATAAATAATGCCAGATAAAATTCCACAAAACCTGTCAAATTTTATCCACCTACATATGGGAGCTTTGATGTTTTATTGACTGTTCTTAAATGTTCTTGAGTCCCCTGTTCTGTGTAGAGACATCATTGAACAATTACGCAAAGGCATGGAGGAATTAAGAAGACAAGTTATAAATATGATAACTATATACAAAGTGTTTTGGAAATGAGCTTTGTCTTTTTTTCAGAAGAGATGTATTTACTTTTATTTTGTTTTATTTGTATGGGTGGTGTACAGTTTTTGTAGAGATCAGAAGAGGGTAATAGATTTCCCAGGACTGGAGTTCTAGATGGTTGTTAGCTGTCATGTGGTACTGGAAACTGAAGCTGAGTCCTGTGAATGTGTGTGCTTTAACCTCTGAACCATCTCTCTAGTCCTCTTTGCTTTTACTTTAACCTCAATTTTAAAATCCCAAAGTACAAATGAATACTATTCACACAAATAGTGCAATCCTTCATTCTATGGCAAGAAATAACAAATAAGCAATTTGAAATTGAAAACACTATTTCTATTTATGTGTATTTACATACTTTAATTCATGTGTATCAAATGTGTGCAGAAAGCCATGGAAGACAGCTTACAGGCTGTTATGCACTGCCATGGAGGGTTCTGGGAACTGAACCCATGTCCTCTACAAGAGCAGTAAATGATTTTATCTGCTGATCCATCTTGGTAGCCCCAGAAAGTTACATATTATAGACATAAAAATAGAGGCAGCTTTGGAATTTTAAATTAAGAATGTTTCAAGAGTCAAAATAGTTATTTTAAGTGTTGTATGCTAACCAATTACTGGTTAAGGGAGTAATTTCAAAAGGTAAAACAAAGCAAAATAAAACCCTAATAGTTAAGCCATGACTCTTATAGAGACACATTAAACTATTAGTTGTATTTTTCTCCTTTTGATCACAAAGTAAGGCAATTTTTCTTCTTTTGATCACAATAATCTGGAGATTTCAGAATGAATCATTTGAAGTGCAAATTAGTAAATCTTTGGTACAACATGGAATATTTGTTTCGTTTGGTTTCACAGAGAAAATATGCAAGCAACAACTAACATATTTTCTCAGTAGTTTTCACTCAGGAAAAATATCAAAAATCTCTTACATTTTCAACTTGTCTCAGTTGCTCTTCGTGCTGATTAAAGATCTCCTCCCATCTACGATGGCGCCGTCTCCTGCTGGCTTCTAAATCTGAGAATTCAAAATCTTCAAGTCTCCATAATGCCTTTGCCCTGAATCTCTTGGGCCTTAGCCTTTTTACTATTGCTTTCTTTAGACTAGCAACTCTTGACTTTTTCTTCTGTGTAGGTTCTGGTTCAGTGTAAAATCCATCTGTAGACAAATTTTCCAAGAAGATTTGCAGTGGACCAAGTGGTTTTGAGATATATGCATTTGGTGCTCGAAGCAAGTCCCTGGATAGTCCCTCTATCAGTGCTTGCACTGCGTCAACTGCCCTTGAGGCCTCTATATTCCAGGCCTGTGCTTGAGGTGCCTCTTCATTTTGTTCCCCTACTGGAATTAGTAACTGTGTATCCAAATGAAGAGGCAGGAGCACGTGATGGTTCTGGGACATTAACGGCAGGAACACCTGGGCATGTACTTGTATTACCTCAGGTTCCTTATCCTCAATCTCAGCTTGTGGAGGCTCAACAGCCTCTTCTTGTACCTCAGCTTGCTCAGGTTCCCTATTCTGCTCTGGATGCTGCTCAGGAACTGGATTCTGCCTCTGCTGTTGTTCAGCAGCCTGGCCCTGCCTTTGCTGTTCAGGCGCCCTGTCTTGCCCCTGAAATTCTTCTGGCACCTGGTCCAAATCTTCAGGCTGTCCTGTTTCTAAGGCCTCCTGCTGTTCTTTGGGTATGGGGGCCTGTACCTCTGGAGAACTAGGTTGGTTATCTTGAGTAGGCAGTGACATGCTCTCCTGGGCTGCTTTGTTTAGTTTGGGAGGTGCCTGAATCTTTGTAACTAGAGATGCAGATGCTGTTGCTTCAACCTCTACCTGTACTGGCATGCACACCTGAACTCCCCCATATAGATACTGTGGAACCTGAGCCTGCATTTGGAAAGGCTTAGGTGTATTGTCCTGAGAATGTAGAGGCACGGACACATTGGCTGCCTCCTGCAGTTGTTGAAGTTCTTGGTCCTGTGGCTCTTCTTCATCAGGTAACCACCTTGGCTGACAGGGCTCTCCATTCAGGATTCTGAGTGGTCCGCATCTGCTGCTGTTTGGCACACTCAAAAGTTCAGGAGTGCAAGAAGGTCCTCTAAAATAAGCATACAGAATAATGGCATATAATGAGTGTTTACTGGAACTAGGTCATGCCTGAGAATTGCTTTAATTTTTAAAAGATAGACCAGCAATGGTAACAAATATTTCTATGCTCATCCTTGCAATGTCCGGAATATTCTGTAGGTAACATGTAATACTGCTGATGGATTAAATCCTTACTGTAGGTTGGTATTTTACTTGATCAATCTATTAATATATGCCATTCCAGAATAGTAACAAAAATTTTCAATGTTTTCTGACAATATCTCATAAAAACAGAAATATGGTGCATTTTTTGTACCAAATAAGATTAAGTCATCTTGAGTAGAAGTCAATAGTATTAAATCTATTTTCTTAGGTAACATGCTATCATCTACTTATAAATTAAGTTTTCCCAACACACCTTAATCTCGTTGTGTCGCACTGTTCATTAATAGCTTCTTCTCCTTCGAGGACTAGAGGCATTCCTTTTGTGTGAAAAAGAGAAAAGGAAGCAATGCATAAATAGTGTTTGGTTCACCTTAGTGACTTCACAACGTTCTAAAGCTTACCAGGAGTGAATAGAGTGAATTACTATGGGTAAGAAAATAAGAAGTAAGCGAGCTCTTCAAACATACTTTGCTGGTGATGTTGACAAATCGCTAGGCATAGTTTTGAAACACAGTAGAGATACTTCAGGTAGATGAATTGAACCACTTGATGGTATAGATTTTACCTGTAGAACCATGAATGCTTGAGCTATCCTATATGCCCACTGATGGTCCTGAATCTGCTCCAAGACAGGCTTAGTTATGTGTAAGATCCCGGGCCTGGAGTGACCTAAACACCTTGGCTTCCCCCTGAAGTTGTTTAAGTGCTTTTCCCTTAGCTAACCCACCTTAACAGAGGGGCGATCTACATGCAGGGTTCTAAGAAGTCTGCCTTTGCTGGTTTTATATTTAATATATTCAATGCATTCAGCTTGTTTCCTGTGAACCATGATGTTATTACTGAAATGTGGCATCTTAGAAATGAGAGAGTTCTCTTCTGATTCCCTGTGTTAAATTGCCTAGGAGTGCTATAATTGCATTTGTGGAGAAATCACTAATGAAATGGGACTTTTCCTGTAGGTAACATTATTTTGAAATCTTCCACCTCTAGATTTCAGCAAATTGTGGCTGATGTTCCTCTAGTGATTTGAGAATGGCCTGTATGATGCTGGTCGCCATAACATTATGATCAGAGGCACATAAATGAACCAACTCTCTAGTGCTGCCCCTGCAGACCAAACCTTAATTCTTTAACAAGTACTTTAAAACTCAAAACAATAAATAAATGTAAGATCTCATATCTTATCTGAATAATACAAATCTTTGTAGTTTCTACCTTTTTTCTCTCTCTTTTGAATGATCTCAGTAAGATGCTTTGTCAAGGACTTCACAACACGTCGTTCATTTTTTATATCATGGACAAATGGGTGATGAAGCATGTTTCCAGATGTAGGACGGAATAGGAAATTTTTTATCATGCAATTTTCCATGAAATTCTGGAACTTACGGGACCTGAAATAAATGAAGCATAGAAATGAACGACACCATTTACCTGCTGCGCTGCTCCTATTCCACTACTGTGCGTGCTGCTTTCAGAGTCATAGATTCTGAAAGACTTGTTAGAACTTCAATTGTTTTTTCCAATTAGGAAATATCCTGTGTCTTAACAATATCCATGATACAATGATGTCAATTAAACATCAGAAATAGATGTTGAGTTAACAGACTTTTCACTCAACACTAGAAATGTCCAGGGATTCAGCAGCAAGTACATGGTAAAGCTCATATAATCAGATGGCATTTACAAGATTCAGGGTGGCATCTGATTCCAAAAGCAGGTGTTGATAAACAGTACAAAGTAAGCTTGTAAAACAACACATGCAAAGAGATTCAGCTAAATCCCTGTAAACAGTTAAAGTGAATTCAAGAAAAGAAATACCAACAATCAAACAATTGCCAACTCTTACTAATCACAGTTAAGCAAGAGTTTAGCTGGATGAAGCTTCATAAAGCACAATTCTCATGGTTTCCAGATCTGTAGCAATGCAGAGCAGTTCCTCAAGTCTGTGGATGCTTAATTTAATGGGCCAACCAATAGGGCTGTACATCACAGTTACTGACTGCATGTCTAGGCACCATGACAAACATCACATATGGCTGGCATTGCTCCCTTCACCTCATTGCTATAGAAGCAGCTGAAAGTGTCCATTAAGAACAATACTGTAATATCCTCATCGTGTATTATGGAGGATTTCTAGTTAATCACTTATATTTGGATAAAAAAAATACTGGCTATTTAGCTATCCAACATAAGACACTGGATCACAGGAAATATTGTCCAGTAAAAATGTTGAAACAAGAATGATCAAATCAATAAAAACTTCTTTATAAAATCCTAAATCAGTATATTTAAGAAATTCCTGTTTACCATCCAGTGGATTTGACCGTGGGAGCAGCTTCCCGTAGAATAACACAAAGGGCTTCCAGAGGCTGAAGGTTACACAAAGCTGTGAAGGGAAACAGATACATTTAGGAGGAAAATGAAGAGTACCTGCACAGACCACTGCTCATCCCACAGTCTCATTCACATATCCTGTTAAATAGACACTAAGAGACGAACAGATAAATAAATGTATAACAACTAATAGCAAATTTTATTTTAAAAGCAACATTACATTAAGTCAGTGTCTTTGTTACCTGGTCTAACAAATTAATAAAAAATGGGAAAAAAAGCTATTAGAAAAATGTCCAACAATATTAAAACTATTTTATATAATATCCAGGGGAATGTGAAAACGGGGAAATATTTGGTGCAGATGAAATTAAATTCTCCTGGTGTACAAGAGGAAGTTTTGTCCATATTCTGCTTTGTGTCATAAAAAAAACAGGCAGAGCTTAAGAGAAACATCTCTTCAACTTATGCTCAATGTTACTATGGTGTTTGAAAGCTGCTATAAAATCTTCCAGCCTTGATGTAAATGCCCTTACATTGCTTAAGTCACCACCTATAACCTAAGAGCTAAAGAAGGCCCTGATATCCAAAAGGTTCCGTTTTCTATTGTTAAAGCACCATCTCTCTGATGAGGTTTTTCTTTGCCTTTTTTCTTTTTCTCTAGGAGACCCTGATGATATATCAAAACTCAAAGGATGATAATTTTCTCACCTAAATCTTGGAAGACACCATCTGATAACTGTGGTTTTGGAAAACTATCCTCTTTGAGATGCTAATTGTGAAAACCTAGAAGATTGCTACAGTTAACTTGACCAGTATTGTTTTCATGCAGAGTTCATACTCCAGGCAAAGAAGGATAGTGGTGAAAGAGCAATATTTGATAGGGAGGAGATCTAGAGCTGCTTAGGACTAAAGCCATTTTTGCTACTTATCTAGGCAGGATGGCCTATCTCCTTGTGAGTTCAGAATCTCCTGGCCCTAACGTATATTTCCAAAGAAGCTTGGCATTTGCAATCTCTGTGCAAAACTCTTCTGCCCTCCTATTATGAGTCTGTTATTCATACCTTAAAATCAAATTAATGCCAAATATCATATTCTGAATTTTAAGAGATGGAAAGAGATGTAGACATCAAAGATAAGAGGTAAGAAACATAAAATAATAAGACATATATCATATATTTACATAGGACGATTTTTAACAAAAGCATTGTTCATAATTGAAAAATTACCATTTATGGTTTGGTACATAATATGATGCAGGGTTAGCCAAATAGAAGCTGGCTGTTACTAATGGTAGCATCACATTCCAGAGAGACAGATTTGTACATTATAGTCTCACAAACTTTGAGATACATCAAATATATCAAACATTTGTACTTACGAGGAGCCCCTTCAGCCATTTCAATAGCAGTGATCCCCACAGACCATACATCACTCTAAAAAAAAGATAGCAAAAAAACATGGGAAATTAGTATTAAGAGTCTCAAAATCATTTTGGCTGGGATTAGATTAAATTCTACAGTCATTTGATATGTTTCTATACTGAAGCTTCGTTATAGACTGAAGTTACAGGAAGACATTATTTGAGTTTGTGACTAGCCAGCACTTCACTGTACCATAGGTTCTTATGGAATGATATTCAGTGAAAGGTAAGTGCATCTTGCATACATTTCAAATCATGCTGAACTTAAAATAAAATAGTAACTTCATAATGAAGTCTTAATATTAAGATCTATAATGAGTGATATAGAGTAAGTGATTTCATTCTGTGTATCTCAATTTCATTTAATGTAGAATGCTTCGTAATAGCGCCTTCTTTATAGAATTGATATGTGTACATATGTACATATATACACATATACACACATATAATATATAAATATATTCATATATATGTACACATAATATATAAATAGACATATAGATATGCCTAACATTTATAAGTTAAACATTAATATATAAATTATGCTCCATATAAACTATATTTGTTGAAATATTTCTTATGAACTATTAAACACACATTTCGATAGTTCCTAAAATGTAATCAATGGAGCTTAGAACCACTATGAAGCTCTTATAAACTATCTCCACCATTATTAGCTGTACTTGATTTTTCAAAGTATGGAAAAGGGGCTGATTCAGCGGGTAAAGACATTTGCTGCCAAGCCTACTGATATGAGTTCAGTCCTGAGAATCCACATTTTGAAAGGAGAGAACAGACTTCTGCAATTTGTCCTTTGAACTCCACATGTGTGCTTTTAGACACACACACACACACACAGGCAGGTGCATGAGCACATAGACCATACTTAAATAAAATATAGCTCTAGAAAAGGATAAAAGGCACCTCCTTACTAGCAGTGCACTGGCTGACTCTTAAAATGGTTTACTCTAGTTTTAAAGCCTCAACTTACAGATACCTTAACTTTGCTTCTTAAGATATTGTAAGCTTTAGGTTTCTTTTAATTATTTTGAGATTAAATAATAAAAGCAGGGGGTTAAAAATACTTAGAAGATGGTAAAATTTATACAGATATAAAGCATTGTGCCTTGCGGAAAATGAGGTAAAGAACTTTATTCCCATCATCTTCCTAGCTCCCAATGTAATGCCAAAACTACGATAGGCTCTCAGTAAATAATTACTTTACAGAACAAGCGAAGATGATTGGGGAAAAAAGGCAAAGAGATGCAATCTAAACTGATCTGTTTCAGATAGCGAGTTCTGCGTGCTACAAAATGAGAACAGAGTGAATTGATTGAAGACTTATGATGTCATGGTTGAATAGGGTTTTCTTTTTCTAGTTTTTAGCACATGGGGAGCTTTGCACCTTTCCACATTAACTTATTGTAATAAACAGTTGTATACACGTATGTGTATATGTGCGTTTCAAATAGAAATTTCAGTAGAAATGTTAATATACAGCACAAATTGATGTTTTCTATTCCATTGATTTTCTGGGGTTTTGGAGATCAACCAAATGCCAATGATTGTCTCCAGTACACCAAGGAAAGAAATGATTATTTTTATCTTTGAACTTATAAGGATGAATTATTTGTTTTATATTCATTCTTTATGTGTGGAACTGCTGATTAAATTTAGGGCTTCGTGAATGCCAGACTTTCTATTACTGATCTGTATCGTCAGCCCTGTTTGTCCCTCTTCATTGTGATAAAAACCTGACCTCAAACTCATTTTGTAGCTCAGGCAGGCTTAATACTCCTGTCTTAGCTGCCTAAGTAGTTGAGATTGCAGTCTTGAGGCCCCAGGCCTGGCCTCATTTCAACGAGTTTACAAATTCCTCTGTTCTTGGAAGTTAAAATTCCAACTGAAACCATCTAATATATTTTTATAAAGAAGTTGCCAACAACATGAACTAGATATTCCCTCCTGGTTCTGAGAAAGTGCCAATGTTCTACTTTGTCTTCATTATTAGAAAATAGTATTTTTATTCATACTATGAAATCACATATAGAAATAGGGGCTACTATTTCTGATTAGTTGTGTTTATTCAAAAGGAAGATCTACTTTTTATTCTTTTATCATTCAAATATGATATAGCTGGGGCTGGAGAGAAGCCTCAGTAATTAAGAGCAGCTTAATTGCTTAATCATTAGGACCAGTGTTCAGATCCAAGCACTCATGATCACACGGCTGACAAATAATTTTAACTCCAGCTACAGGGTCTTCCATACTGTTTCCTGTCCTCCATGGACACCTGGACATAATGTGTGTGTACATTTGCACAGACACATTAATACACATAAATAAAATAAATCTTAAAATAGAAAATAAATGTAATCATTCCCCCCTCCCCCAAATTCGAGTCCTCCCTGTCTGAATTATCATACTCACTCTGTAATCATAGGAACATCTTGGGTCTTCATCACAATGAATCACCTCGGGGGCCATCCAGTACGGTGTACCAATGAAGCTATTTCTCCGTCCATTTGTTCTGCTCACTTGGGCACTCACTCCAAAATCCACTACATATGTCAAAATAATTAATCAGGAACACAAATCTCAATAAGTTATTGCTTTAACTTGGAAAGGCAATACAAAAGCCACAATGGATAACAAATTTTATTTCTGGCCCAGAAAACTTTACCATGAAGTCGTCTCCAGGAATACTGGGAAATGAGCTTTAGCTGCTATTTATGTTGGAATGAGACCCAACAGTACTGTTATAAATTTAATGTAGGTTTGGATAAATGTTTATCATGAATATTAAAAATAAAGTTTCACTGGTTGCTAAGATGTGGCATATGGCATATGCAGAGCTTGGATCTGCCACCAAGCTGGAGGATGAACAGCACTGAGAGCCACATCTTAGCAGTGCCATTCCTGTTAACAGTTAGCTTGAAAGCCTCCTGCATGACATCGGAAACTGCATTCCCACAGATAAGAAAAAATGAGCTTCCTGGTAGAAGTTCATTTACTATAGATGTCTCCTGAATCAGATACAACTATTATCTGGGCTATCTACATCTTAGCTTTATTCTAAAAAAAGTTTATTTTCCCATTCTTCTGTGGGATACATTGTAAGAAAATATTTAGTATGGTAGCCTGAGAAACAGACAGAAAAAAAAAATGCTGAAGTAGACTGGGATTATTGATTCCAAAAACAATAAGACAGGGATGAAATATGAAGTAGATTTTCAAATTTATAATGGTTTCTGGGAATCTGGAAGACGGTGAACAAAATAACTCAAAAGCAGCTTGAATAATTTAGCGGAATCAAAGAAAAACGAAGTAAAATTAATAGTTTAAGGCAGTCTTTCAGAAAGCATCGAAGAAGAGGAAGAAATATTTCAAATATTTTTGAGGACTTTTCTTTGCTGTAAACTTTCACTATGTAGACTTTACAAAAGTTTATCTTTATATAGTAACTCAACGTTCTCACTTTCTCTAGTGGCCAAATTTAAGAGCCAAAAAATACCTATGAAGGCCATAGACTGGTATAGCCCATACATGCAGGGAAAGCAAATGGATAAAATCTAGAAGAAATAATGGTAAATACAGGTTTTCAAAAGGTAAAGAAAACTATAAGACGAAGAGTTGAAAACTCAGCAATGAAGCTGGGTGTGGTGATGTACACGCCTTTAATCCCAGCCGTCGAGAGGCAGAGGCAAGCATCTATCTTTGAGTTTGAGGACAGCCTGGTCTACAGAGCTAGTTCTAGGACAACAGGAGCGACGCAAACTTTGTTTCAAAACAACAGCAGCAACAACAAAACACTCAAAACAAAACTCAACAGTAGCGTAATGTCTATTTTCATTAATCACCCAGGGAAGAGATTAAGGAGATTATGGTCATTTTACAATGTCTTTCCTGATGACACTTTTTTTGGGGGGGGGGCTATCATTATGTTTGTCTTCTGAAATATTCTGTTCGTGTATATTGTTTAAAATACGTTAGCTGGTAAATCTAAATTAAAATGTGTAAGGATTATGCATCAAATAAGCCTAATTCAGTTCTAAGCTAACACTACAAAGTTTTCCCTCATGAATAAAGTATATTGACATTAAGTGAATGGACTTTGAAACAGATATTTGTTACTCTATACTTGTAATTTTTGTTTTATGTTACAAATATTTGGGGCTGCCAGCAACGTCACTCAAGCTTACGCATATAGGATACACCTAGCTTAGGTGTGAAGAATCACTCTTGTGTGTTTGAATATAAGATCTATATCCATTTTATATATTTCAGTACAGCTTCTTAAAATTATATTGCTAGTTTTGTAGCTTATGCATTCAAGACATGATGCATTTTCTAAAAACTACTGCTATTTCATAACACACAATTACTGCCTCATTTGTTCCAAATATTGAATAAAAATATTTATAATCAATGACAAAAATCTCTATTCTGGTTCTGTCTATTTACCAAAAACCGGGAAATTCAGAATTTGGTTTGCATATGACAGAAGTGTCACTTCTGATCAATAAAATCTAAAGGAATAAATGCAAACAAGCTAATTATGTTTTAGTAATTGAAAGCTATTTTATATTCTTCAAAATATGGCTCTGTAATGGGCAATCTTTTCAAAACAATTAATACTTACCATGATTCAATCACTGAAATATGTTTGACAGCTATCTCTAACATAATATAAAGCAATAAGTGACCAAAAAGCAAAACTTTCATCATAATTAAAGTTGTTTATCTGCAGTTTCAAACAAATAACTAGTCACTTCCTTTTTACTTTCAAGCCATCTCCTTGCCAAGTAAAGTCTCAAGAAAACTCAAATAACTATATTGGCACTGATATGTTACAAGGCAGTTGTCTTAGCTCTCTGCTTCATCTAACCCACTGCAAGAAGGAACTTACCTATTTTGACTTCAGCCTCATGAGTCAGCAGCACGTTTTGCCCTTTGATGTCCCGGTGAATTACATGGTGCGCATGAAGGTGAGCTAAGCCCTGTGCATACATACATATTTTAAAAGTCAAGTTAGTATCTACATATTTTTTTTCAGTTTTTTTTGGTAGTGCTTTAAAGTGCTTTTGGGGGAAAAAACCTTTTGTTAAGAAAAATGGTCCACATTTGGTTTTTTAAACAAAATTCTTTAGGCTGGAATGACTACAACCAGTTCCCAGAAATACTGCTTTTGGCTATAAGTAAAGGAAAATATATCAGAATACTCATGAAAGAAAAAGAACACCAAAAAGTAATATTTATATAGATTGGGAAACTTTATCCTCATTTATAGAGCCTATATTTCTGAGTAGGCATGACAGTAAAGACCTGGGCATCTTAACTATTAACTATTTTGTTCTATTTCTTATCTAAATATTTGTTTAGTCCAAAATGTTTTCTAGTGAGGCCTGTAGGCCTAGAATCTGAGGCAATATGGAAATTCATTTTAAAGTGTGTACAATTTGTGTTGGCTTACGATGTTGGCTCCAGCCCATTCACTACTGAGAACCCCATGACCTGGCTAAACTATGATATGGTATGCAGTATTATGCTTCAGTGAGATCATGCCAGAAAGTAGTTGGGCATTAATAATACATTTATCGAGCTTTTATATTGTGCCAGACATTGTGCTAAATATTTAGATGGAGTCATTACTAAGTTATCACAGAATCTGTTTGGGGAACATGCCATTCTCCCATATTATAGATAATGAAAAAGAGAGCTGAGGAGCTGAGGAAAGCAAGAAATTGATTATAGGTCATAGAAATTATATCCATATTTATATCCATATTATATCCATATCCATAGATATCAATATATATCATATATATCATATATGGATATATATTCAAATTATATTCATATCCATAGAATTAAAATTCAAATTTGGTGTATGGTTTATACTCTTAAAACAGTTCCATTGTTATTAAAAATACATCCAAACAAAATGAGAAGAATCACAATCCAACAGTGTTTGGGGTACTCTTCAATTTATTAATATTCTTTTTTAGGGGGTGACCCTAATGACTTACTTATTGAATACCAATTGAATTGGCTGACCAAGAAGCTCATTGCTTTCATCTAACTATATGTTAGAAGTTAAAGAAAAATTGGGGTCTATATTCAAAGAAGATATGTGTCTTTTTAAAAGGATGCAAATAGTTTGGGACCACACTGTAGAACACTGAGTTTTCCTGACTAGTCCTCATCTTAATCCATGATACTTCAACACTTAAAAAATATAGTTAAGCCATGATGTCACTTCCATGATCTGGTGAACATAGTAGTGAGAATAACAAAGAGAGCCATTGAAGGTGTTGATCTCAATATTTTGGTCTTTAGGTTTCCTTATTCACAGGTTAGGTCTAGAATTCTTAGCTATGCAGTATTATAAGGTTATATATTTAGAGTTAGGTTCTTTTAAGAGCAGGAACAAAGATGATTTGAATACTCACCTGAAGGATTTCTCGGCAGATATAAGCAATCCAGTCTTCTTTTAAACTCTGATTTCTTGTCATCCTCACTACATCAGTGACCGAGCCTGCTGCACATAGCTCCATTACCATCTGCAACGGAGCCACAAAAGCATCAGCCATTTCAGAAAATTACAGTAGTGGAATGAGAATGTGTGGATGAATGTAAATCAGAAAACACATTGGAATGTTTTCACCAGGTAGGATTTCAACTAATACTTCAAGCATAGGTTTTCTAGCTTGTAGTTTGAGATATTTAGAAGGAAGGTCATTCAAGTTTATGCTAAAAAAGTAAGAATAAATATACTTGGAAAAATTTTGTGAGGAGGTGAAAGGTGAATATGAGAGAGTGGAAAAGAAAGGAACAGATATTTGAGAGACAAGTTTGACTGGATATGGAAAGTCTTAAAAGAATTTACAGCTCGTTGATATTAGATTTGTTTTTATTTTTTTTAATGGGCTAGAAGGACTGAATGAACAGAGTGCTAATATATTTGATAATGGGACTCAATATTTCTAATAACTTTTCATATTGTATGAAAGGTAAATTTTTTCAATATTTTACAAAAATGTATTATACATCTAAATAGTAAATAAGTAACGATTAGAGCTGTGGTACAATATTCAATAAAATCTCATATATTATTTTCAGACAATTCTAGTTACCTGGGTATTTGAGAAAAACAGAGCTGATTTTAGAAATTTCTAAATTTAGCGATCCTAAGAATGATATTATTAAACTAGCAGCATCAGTAACATCTATGAACTTACTAGAGGACACAAGTTTCACACACATTCCAGACCTATATGATGTAAATGCCCGTGAAAGAGGTATACAATAGAACTTTTTAACTAACACTACAAGACCCTAAAACCCCATTATTCCAGTTTATGTGCCAAGAACTCTGTTTTTCAAGGTATTACTGACTGAAATTCATTATCTAAGATAGTAAAGCATAGGAAAACTTTGAGTAACTATGGCTTAGTTATACTAGGCTCCAGTTAGTTACTGAAATGTATGTCTTACTGGTCTGACATTTATAATGGTCCAGGCACGATGACAAATCAGTCATGCATTTAGCTGTATGCATGCACAAGTGCACATACGTCAAAACACCTAAAACATGATCTGTCCACATCAAGTGCTAACTCACTCCATGTCTTATTTTTTTCTAGCCCATCAAGCCACCTGGATACCAGCAAAAAGTAAAACCAGCAAAGCTATAATTTAAAATTTGAATCTTAAATTGGCAGTGTTCATTTGGGTCTGTCTCCATCCCATATTGCCTGGCAATTAAGTTAGTCTTTCCATTTCTTATATTACACTGTCTCAAGGAGTCAGAATACATTTCACCATACTATCTTGAACAGTTGAGGACTTAAGTTTTCTAGTAGGAAAGCAAATATCACACCTTAGCTCCTTCACAGTGTTTGACTTTTCTTATGGAACAAGACCAGGACAAAGAAAAACATACCCAAAGTTGGTGCTGATGGCCAGGTGGATTCAGCTTGAAAAACCCACCATAGAAGGTCACAATGTTTTTGTGGAAAGAGTACTTCCTCAGCAGATTGAGTTCAGTCCGAAGATCCTCTTCTTCATCCTAAAGAGTAAAAGCAAAGCTTTTTATTGAGCTCAAATGAGTGGCAGTTAGTCTCTAAAGTATAATGTATATACAAAGGAAAATCTTACAGAATTAACAATTAAAGGAAATCTTTTTTATAAAATTACAATTTAGGAGCAAAAGGAAAGAGCAAACTAAAGATCTCTTAATTCAGAAGTTCTTAAATTGTGACCCAAGAACAGCAGCACTGGACCTTAAGAAAGTATTCAATAAATAGTGTAATATTTTTTTCTAATTTCATTGAGCTACAATACATATACTGTATACTTCAGTCACTTAAAATGTAACACTTTACTGTTTAAATAACATAGATTATATAATATCATCACAGTTAATCACAGAACGTATTTCCTCTAAAATGAAACCATAGCTTACCTCCAATTCTACCACACTCATCTTAGGTCTGAGTAAGCACTAATTTATATTCTATCCAAAGTATACAAATTATATTTTATATTTATTCTTTTCAGACTAGCTATTTTTGAGGTTTATGCATGAAATAGCCATTCATAAAATATCATTGTTTTATTGATTTAGCTTTACCATCAAATGATGGACATTGTGAATAATGTTTCTATAAGCATTCATGTCAACTTTTTTAATGTATGTGTTTGCATTTCATTTTGATGAATCTAGGATGTTGAATATTGTGATGAAAAGCCAAATTCATTTTCAACACCAGTTGCATCATTTTTTCCTTACTAGTATACATATATAGGAAGTTCTGATTACTCCAAATTTACCAGTAAACATTATATCTGTTCTTTGAGAGTTGCTTTTTAAGAATTATAGAGTTATTTATTCTTAAATCCGCCTGATTAGATGAGATCACTAAGGTCAAAAGCAAAGTTTAGAGGGACAACTCTATCAAAAGAGAATTTGAGCTTAGCCAGGAAAGAACACCAACTCTGAGTATTGGTACACTTCTCTTTTTACCATTGACTCCCCATAATAAGAAACCCACTTCTCTCCCCAGTGTTCCATTTACATTAAAAATATAGTAGAAGATAGGAACACTGTCCTATCTTTATAGAATATCTACGTATGTGCAGATAACACATTTTTTTAGCCAAAACAGTCAAGCTGATTCAGAGATGCTAACTGATTAGCTAGCAACGGTGTGATGTTCCTTTACTAAATCTTAATCATAGTATTCAAAAGACATGACTTAAAAAAAATAAAACTTTCAAGAGTGGGTTTCCCACATAAATGTAAACTCTCCCAAAACAAATAAATGAAGATCAGATATGTTTGGAAAGCATTAGTGTGTTTGCCACTCTCAATTAACAGGAAGTTGAGCTTGTAAGAAACACACAAGTACATAATATCCATCAGGCCAAGTGGGTAATTTAAAACTCTCACACATCTCCCAGTAATATGATGCTACAGTGTTCCCTGGCTCTGAGCCAGTTGATCCCAGACTGGCCTGAATATCCTGCTTTTTGTCAAAAGGCAGCTCAAGGATGCCAGAATTCCCTTTGTAAATTCACCAATGCTACAACCAAAATCCCCCCTTTTTAATATGGAAAAAAATACTAGAAAAGTTTTGGACACATTAATTTTTTATTAATATAAACTTTTGAAAAAAGTAGAATTAGCCTAATAATTCTATTTTACATTTCTTCAATTTCTGGTAGATTTTTGTTCTATGAAAGCTGGTTATAGCTGCTTCCTCTGAATATGTTTGTACTATTATGATACATTATAATCTAAAAGAGGCCTGTTGTGTAACAGATAAATCATGAAGGTATTTGAAAGTAGATTTTTTCATATACCTAGAAAGATTCAAAATGTGTTTGTGTTACTAGAAAGGGTTATTTTTAGTGTATATGTCACTATATTTATGAAAGCATTAAGCCTGAAAATAACCGAACCTCATTTATTTGACTGCAGGAGAGAAAACTAGAAAAATTATATCAATAAAATATATTGATATGAACAATAATTTTTGTTTTAGGCTTATATAATATTTTGATAGAAAACTAAGGTGTTTTGAGAAATACAGTTCTATATGCCTGAACTTATTCCAAAACCAGTGATTACTGAGATAAGAGAGATATCAAAATTCTACCAGGAGAAAGTGGTTCATACTCCTTCCTTTGTCCAAGTATTGTGGACAAATATCGAAGGATACTCAGTTGGCTTTCTATTATTAGTTTCACAATATAAAAAGCAGCCATTAATTTGGCTCAAATGTAATGATGTCTATGGTCATCATAACTGGACAATAGAGATTTGTTCTAAAGAAGGTGTATACCATATAAAAAAGTACTTTGTGAATGAAGGTCAATTTTAAGAAAAACTATTTCTGGCAGAGTCAGCTCTTCCTTGTTGGTGACCAATGTGAAGGCTTTATTTACTGTAGACATACTCATTTTCCCCTGCAGCCAATAATTTACTGTGCAAAGACCCTCTTCCTTGACAGATGTCAGTGTTCAACTCTGATGAGTAAATCTATATGAATAGTAGAAGAGATACATGTTATCATTTCGACCACGAGCATTTCAGAGGGAGCCCATGTAGAGATAATGCAAAGGATGAATTGAAAGCTAAAATCAAGGAAAAGACTATGGAGGTGTCAAGGAAGACCAAGTACTCACGCTGTATCTCCATCCAACAGACTTTTGGTATTTGTTCACTCTCACACGCTTTCCTATTTCAGGCAAAGGATTCTGAAAAAAAATGAAAAATATTATTAGACTTACTAGTACACTCTTACAGTAATTTATGCCAAAGTATTTTGTGTTATTTTAGCACTAAACTGTAGATGAATATAACATCATTCCTTTCCTGCTTTGCACTAATAGTACTAATCTAAAATTTCAATTTCTTATAGCATGTGTGAACTAGGAACAAATTTATGTTAATGGATGTGACTGACACACTAATGGGAAATTTTGCAATAGCGAAGTGTTATTTTCCTTTTCCAAATGCAGATGGTAAATATTAAACATATATTGTCCTACCATGACTTTTAAATATTCAAAGATTTAATACGGTTCTAAGGCTCCTAAGTTAAAATAAGGAAATAAATTATCTTATACAATCTTACTTTAAAACACACTGGATTACTTAGGAACTATATTTTATAAATCTACAAAACTCCCAAATCCCCTGAATCTCACATTGGTTTACAACATTTACTGGCCACACAAAAGTACCCTTCGGTTTCTTCACTAATTGCAAAGTTCACTGTAAGGTACAACAGTTCCATAAAGCCACATAGTCTTCCAAGTATTTTTCCTTTGGGATATAATGAAATGAAAATGTCTTAATTTCTGTTATGTTTGTGTTAATATTATCTTGAGAAAGTGAAATACTAAAGAAAGTGGGCAGGATTCAGTCTGTCACAAATTCTTTGACAACAGATTATGAACTGTGACACAATTTTATGAATTTTAGCCGGAACAGTGCCAATTAAATGTTCTCTCTTGCTTATCTGTCAGAAAACATATGAAAAATATGCTTCTCTGACAACTTCTTTCCTTCTACCTGTCATTGGGAATCTAATGGCCTCAACTCTCAAAAGAAATGATTGGAGAAAAAGTACAACAGAGCAGAGCTAAATCGACTCAATATTAAAGGAAATATCTCTCTTGCTATCCCCGACAATAGAGAATCAACTGGAAATAGAGGGGAAGACACTTTCCCAATTGGTTTATAATATCAAATATTTAGAATTTATGGTATGAGTGATTTATTTTTAATGTGGACATATAACAAAGCAATAATTGTAATACAAATATAGCTGTGATTACAAACCTTATAATTATTCTGGATTAAGTCACTAATGTATAAAATCATGATTTTTAAACCAATGACTTTAGAGTTGTTTATCCCCTGTACAGTGTATTAAGTGAGCAGAATACAGCGAGGACACAGTATTGATTACCTTCCGGGCATTCATTACTTTAATAGCCACAAAAGAACCGGTCTTTTCATGGATTCCCTGAAAGAAAGGAAATTGATATGTGTCAAATGTTTGCTATTTACTCAGCAACCCAGAAACTAATAAAGTGAAATATAATTAAATAATGGCAAGAACATACGTGTTTCTAACAACTGTAACTATGTTATCAACATTTTAATAAATCCAAAGTACTTCACTGAAAGTGAAGCAAGTTTATTAAGTAGCTTATATTTTTGTGCTTATATTAAGCCATGGACATACTGGACCATCTAAACTTATTGTTTATTCAATGTAATTAATACTCTCAATTTGTTCTCCATTGAAGAATCCAAGATGAACAGTGCAAATTTTCAATTGAAGATAACAAAAACAGAAAGACATTTACTATACTTTTTCTGACCTATGTGCATGCAGTACTGTGCAAATATCTTCCTATTGAATATTTCTTCCATAATGATCACTGATAAGAGTGATGCATGATTAACCCAACAGACTCTAAATGTTTTAATGTGTCTTGAGTCACAGGAACCACAAAACTTACAAAAGAGTTATGGAATATTTTTTCTCAGTAGAATCATAATGATTTCTGATAATGTAGTCTTAGCCTAAATGCAAATCATATATTTATAATAATATTAAAATAAATATATAGTTTTTAATTAGAGATTATTTTTGACTGTTAATTTTCAAAAATATTTAATGTTGTGGTAATAGAAAAAGTCCTCCTCAGTGTTATCATGTTTAAGTTAAGCAGAATGCCTTATATGATAGTTCTCTAGCTGAAAATTATTCTTGGACTATACTAGGTTGAACAGTAGTCTCCCAAATTTGAATTTCACCTTGTACTCCAGATTGTGACCTTATTTGGTCATCTTTGAATTTCTCTGTAGGCACAGAGAAATTGCAACTTTCCTTTCCTTGATTCTAAGAGGTTATTCGTGGGTCAAACTGCTATTCTGTTCGTACTACTATTCTGTGCAGTATAAAGCATTTGACATACTAGCAAAGCTATTAATAATGCATAACCCTCAAAATTTGAACTGTATCACTTTCATACTTCTGAATATACATATGTGAAGAAGTTGAACATCATTAAATGCTGGTATTCACGATGTAAAGAAGTGTTTTTAATATTCTCTCAATCAATGGTCAGGAATTGACTCTCATTTCAAGATTGAACAGCTTTTCGTCAGCCAATTGTATACTAACATGGTATTTCAAGAAGTTATTCACTATTTCTGAAGGAAAAATAAACCCTAGGTCTTAGAATCACATAAGTTAAGAATCAACAATTTTGTCTAATGCATACAAAAATACATAATTATAAATTGCTGCCATTAAAAAACATTTCAGAGTTCTCCCTTGTACTCTGATGTTTTTAACATTTATTACGAAGTCATTTTAAATTCAGACAGGAGTTTCAAAAATGGCATATATAGTACATGATCACAGTATAAAAATTAATTAATATTGACATAATACTCCTTTAAACTGTATTACAGTTTATTTATGTTTAACCATTTTGCATAATATACTTCAGTTTGTGTTTCTTTGATGCTTTCTTGTAATTATCCTGAGATTACACACTTGCAGGAGAAGAACAAATAAATGGAAGGTTCTCTCTTCCCATACACATCATCACATATCTTACAATAATTATGAAGTAATGACCTCGATTACTCAATGTAAGACCTCTGAATTTTCTCCGCTACCCATTCTTTCTCATATTATAAATCATTGGAAGTTACTGACATCAATTTTGAAGGAGAATACTGTTATTCTTGACTAGCTAGTTAGAGAATCTAACAGGTACCTTTTGGAGATAAACTAATTGTTCAGTAGTGCCATCTTGTGGCTTGCTGGTTATGTGGAAGCTACTTTCTGCTGAGAGCTGAAAGGCGTGCTGTAGTGAGGAAGGCAGTATTTGTAATGTGGGTTGTGTATGGTCTTTTCTTTCTCAGGTATGATTTGTGTTTTATGTAAAATTAAACAAATGTAGAAAGTGCTAAGAAAGCAGAAAGGTTTTGTACTCTAAAATGATCAGAGCTGTCATTGATGTACTGAGTGTTGAAAAGCCCAAAATTACAAATTGGATTTTGTCGTTCACTTTTCCTATAGAAATATCAACAATATACAGGGACCCACTGGTTGAACTGGAATAATAATGCTTCTTAAAATATAAAATACTCAAAAGTACTAGAAAGATAAGCTGGAGTCATAAGTTTTAAGATATGTGTATCTATAACAGGGAAAAGAAAATTCAAGGACTTATTACTCATACAGTTTTGAATTTCTAACAGAATTGGTTAAAGGGTTCAGAAGAGTGAATATAGGCTACCATAAAAATACATTAATAAGATTCTAAATAACTATCCTAACAACATATAATGCCTTCACAGCTAAACATACATTATTTTCACAGATCTGTTTGAAGTAACTCAAGAGAAAAAAATAAATCCCTCAATGTGCTAATTTCAACTTGGCAAAGATTTGTGTTCTTAATTAATTTAGGTAATCAAATAAACAGCATTATTTAGTTTGCTTCCTCCAGGAAAAGCAGAGTTCATTACTGTGCTGTTGGTCTTCATGAGCTTGCAAATTAGTACCAGCATTTTGAATGTATCCTATTAACACAAAATTCTACAGGATCCTAAATTTAAGACTGATCACATACAAACATGTACTAATAGAGTGTCCTTATATACATGTATAAAATATTTCTTTAATTGAAGACTAAACCTTAATATACATAAAAACATGAAGGTAAGATCATAGATACAATTGTGAGGGTTACAAGAAGACATGTATTCCTTCTTAATATCCAGACTCCTTCAATTACTTTGGGAAGTCAAATTACTACACTCAAGACCAATTACACTTTGAGGAAGTATGTTGAAAATAATAAAGTAAGGCTAATTTAAATTCTAAGGTTCCAGAAGTAAGTGAAAGTAAACTTATAACTACAGAAAAAATTTGTGGGTTATCCGAGTCCAGCTCCTAACTGACCAATAAGTCAACCACCTTTCTAAGCTTTTTTGGTTTTTCCTTTCTCTTGACACCATTCTTTTCAATAAGCATTTATTCAGTTGTATTTTATAATACTCTCCTATACCTTTGGGCTGTTCAGGTGAAGTTATTTGCTGATTTCCATTAGCACAGTTGGGAAAGCTTCATGGAAGAGATAGTACAGATGTAAATTGAAACCTGATTCCAGCAGAGTATTTGAAAACAAATGGAGACTAAATGGTGGTCTGAGTTGCACAGACCTTCACAAGCAGGTGCTATCAGGCAATGCTGACTAGAAACACTCAACCATTAAACACACAAAAAGTTAGGAAATGGGGGATGGCTATACAGCAGAAAACTGAACATGGAAAGTCAGGGAGCACCTGCTTTAGTCACAAGCAGAAATGTCAGTGGAAAAAAAATAATAAAACCATGCTGAAAATGAGAGAAAAGACATCACTGAGTGATAAGCCATTCATTGTGTACTTTATGACTGGCTTTTATTAGCTAATAGGCTGATGCAAACCTCAAAATTGGTAAGGCACTGAAAAATCAGCATTGAATTGCAGTAATGATCAATTTCTTGGGGATTATACATTTTAAACCATAACAAATGATTTAAAATAGCAGTTGTGACAGCTGTGTTGGTAAAATCCATCATTCTATTCTGCAACAGTTAATTACTATGTTTTCCCCTAGAAAGAATATAGGATAGTTCTTGATGGCCTTGTAATTTTCATTAGACAATTTTTTATATCATGTAGTTAAAGAAATTGTTGTGGAAAAACTGTCTTCTATTCAGCCACTCATTCAGAGTCTCTCCGGCCATTTATTTAGTTGGCAAACTGAAACCACAAAATCTCCATGGCATTCTTTATTTTTAGTTGGGTTTGTGGTGGAGAAAGACCACTGAGCTACTCACGATACTTGAGTCCATTCTATAACTGCATGGCTTGCTTTGACTCACATAGTTTTGTTCTTCATCATCTGTTTTGGTCACTAGCAAGAGATCCAATTGATCCTTGACAGCTACCACAAGGGCAGCCATATGCAGTATCTAGAGGTTCTTGTTGAGAAGCCATGGCTAACAGAATAGCTTCTACAAACAGGTCTGTCCAGAAACATAAGAGCATCCTGCAGAGCAAGTGGCTGGCGGAGGGTTTTCCTTCTAAGCATGTTCTCTCCTTAACCATCCTTTCAGATTGGTAACAAGGGTGCTATTTCTTGCATGGATGGGTTCTACTGTTTCCTTCTTATCTTTCCTTTATTACACAACAGCTCAGGAAGCCTCAAATGACAGATGTGTTGAGAGCAATCAGTGGATGTATGATCAAAACCAGCCATGTTATGGTGAAGATAGAGGAGGAGAACTGAGGACTTAAATGAAATGCCAATCACTCTCCAAATAGGAGTTGTAGTATATTTGGGAAGAAAAGGGAATTTATGAGCTTCAATTTTTTAAAAATAAGTTTTAAGAAACTCAGATATGCAGATATTAGATAGGTGATAATTAATACATGACAAAATTATCAAGACACACCAATTTTCATTCTTACAAACTTTAGTATCCTGCATGAACACACTGTGATCATTACATTAGACTGAAGGGTGGCCAAAGAGCATTATGCAAGATCTCTTATTCAGTATTTGCATGAGCATCTCATTGCTACAAAGATTTTGATAGAGTCATGTGTCTTCCTAGATAGAAATGTCTTCCTAGATGTGATCTCTCTTCCCCACCTCTCTGTCTATCTCTCTGTCTCTCTGTCTCTGTCTCCCTCCCTCCCTCCTTCTCCCCACCCGCCCCCACCGACCCTGTTAATGAAAACTCAAAATAGTCAAATGCAAACAATTGTGGCTAGAAATAGTTGGAAACTGAAACTAAATAAATAGTATTTTCAATTTGGGGCCTTAGGATTTAAGACTTCTACAATTAAACTACATTGTATTGCAAGTTAAAGGTGAGGATAACAAGGAATCACGTTTCTGTTAAAAATTCTAACAGATTTCTTAAAGACATTATAAATATTATTTATAAAACAGTTGTTACTTACTATGAAGATATGTCATATCTTTGCGTAAAATATGGGTAACACTCAAGTTAATTAAGTAACATAAATGTAAGTTACATAATCACTTGATAGTCTTTATCTTAGGTCTCATACATTACTCAAACGAATCATTTACCTAGATGACAGCTTTTTAAAGGAAGTTTTTATTTTTATATAGTTTTAGGGTTACAGGCATTCAGCAAAGGTGTATTGGGCTAAGTCAACTTAATTGCAATATGATTCTAAAACAGAAGAGGATAGGCTGAGTGGTGAGTGTAGACACGTGACTGATGGTGGGGCACAAGATAATTTTTATGCCATACAAATTAGTAGAAACTTTAGAGAGATCATAACGCCTAATAAGCACTATAAAACACTAAGATTTCAGACAAAGCCCGTTAACTGCTGCCTTGTTGGTGGGTACTCCAGGAATCCAAAGAACATTAATTATCAGTAGGTGAATTTCCCTTCTTCAACCCTGTAATCATCTCTGTGGTTACACCGTGAGGCCACTCAAAGTTCCAAGCAATTCTCTTCAGTTACAAAGCCTCAAGGCTTGGAAAGATACGTGCTCATCCATGTCAGAGGGCAGGGGCTTAAGGAATTGGTGCCAAGGCTCTTGCCAAACTGACACAAGGTTAGTCTGTCAGGGAATATTGATTAATCCTCAGTGGTGCTACTACAGTGAAACCTTCACTAAATCTCAGTGATATATACACCCTGTGGTTCTACTGAGCTCAGAGGTGTGAAGTGCTGAGAACACCAAGTGTTCTCCTCATCTGTTTCTTCAGTAGCAAACCATCCAATTACTAAAACCTTGGCTAGCTTAGTAAATGGATTCAGAGTGGAGCAGATTTTGCAAGTAAAAAGCTACAGAAGCACCAGAATAACCAGACAGACTAATGTTTTTCCTCTTCCAAAAATCTGGGACAGTCATGGTCATGCTTTAGTACAACTGTGAAATAGTCGGAAGAGGGCCGTGGTGGTTTCAGTGGCTTTGTAGCTTAGGATCTGCCCTGTAATTTGAGGCAGTTATGTGTGCTTATACAGCAGCTTCAACTGACTTTTATTACCCTTGTTATTACTCCTGCAGGAAAAAATAGGTCAAAATAGGAAGTAACATCATTTGCAAATGGAGCTGCCGTCTCTGACACTCCAACACTCCAACAGAGAATTGCATAAAATGGACAATAAAGTTCAAAATCTGTGGCTAGAAGTATATGAACAGTGGCTACTTGGTAACTAAGAGGTTTCCTCAATAGACTGCTACACCATAAGCCAGGTCTAGAGGTGACAAAAATACAAAACCATTGAAGTTCATTCTTACTAGTAGGTGGCATCATAAAAGTTTCAATGTTGGCCATTAATACAAATTATAACTCATAGCCTGCAGGCATGAAAAGTTGGCTCAGAGGCTAAGAACACTGGCTGCTCTGAGCTTGGTCTCCAGCACCCATATCAGGTGGCTGACAATCACCTGTAACTCTAGCTCCAGGGGATCCAAGACCATCTTTTGTTCTATGTTAGCATCTGCATATTTATGGCATATTCACACCCCCACAAACAAAGAAAGACATGCAAGTCTTTAAAAACAGTCACACTCTATAAACTAGAACTTCATGAGGAAATGATGACGTACACAAGAAGGTCCTACACACTCTCAAAACCACTGCTCACACTTCCAAGCATCATTAATCACTAATGTACAGTGAAAAGATGATAAAATAAAAGACACCTACAGAACTCTGTGTGTATCTGTTTAAGCCTGTGACTCTTTTCCTCTCGGAAGAACTATACATTACAGTTATAAGAGGGAATTCAGATCCCAGAAACTACTCTCCTTTTCACATTCTTTTCCTCCCCCCACCTTCTCTGTCACTATTTTTTCTCATTCTCACGATCATGGAGGGTTTTTTGCTGTTGTTGTTTCGTATGATATCTTTTGATTTAACCGTGGGACAGTGTATCAAGGCATGGGCAAACATCTTTTATAAACAAACAGGTTCTAACCAGAATGGATAATGCTTCACCACAATGTCACAATGTTTTAACATAAACTGCTTTCTTTATGCAATGCATGAATCAGTTAACACTCACACAGAATGTATTCCATCTGTTCTGACAGATGTGAGGGGCAGTGTCTCCCATTCTATCAAGCAGCGCAACCAGTGTAAGGAAAGCATTGAAACAGCTGGCTGATGGGGGAGGGGAGGGGCACAGCAGCCCAAAGCATCAGCTTTGCCTTCAAAATCTACTCACTCCAAAGGAGATTCCTAACTCTCCCAGCACTACCAGTAGAGGCTTAAACACAAAAGACCTGCTTATGACTCTAACATGGACAGGGTGTGTATGACTTCAAGAAAAGTTTTTGTGTGTGCTGTGCAGGATATTTATTTAAGGGTACTCCGAACAAAAAATCCCTGAGAAAAAATTAGTTAAATTTAGTAAGGTAATCTGAAAAAGTAATGTAATCTGAGAGACTGAGACAGTCATCTAAAGGAGAAACATTGATGTGAAAATATTCTCAGATTGGAAATGAAGGAAAAAAAGATAAACATATCATGGCCTTGTTGAGAAGTTTGACTCTTTTCTTTCCTACTTCAAATCATTTCATAATTTTTTCAATTATATTCTCCACTACTAATCCCTAAATTTGTTAATCCACCTGGTCAGTGACAAAATTAACAACTGAGCCAAAGCACAGTCCTGGAATCCCTGCCTGTTCTGGTGTTGCTTTAGTCTTTCAAACTGCCACTGTGGGTTTTTCTTTCTTTCTTTTTTTTTTTTTTATTATCGCATATAACCTTTAAACTATTCATCAAGCCAGATACATGACATATAACATAATAGTGCCAAAAATCTGAACAAAACCATTTTTGCAAGTAGACTAAATAATCTCCCTATAAGTAAGTTAATTATATCAGTGATTTTAGCAATACTTTGTCCAGGCCTTTAGCAAATATTTATGAATTATCCTAAGAATATATTATTATTTGATATGCATTAAATGTCACAAGCAAAAAGCACTACTGGATTAGGCAAGGATCTCAGACAAGATGCTTTTGAGTTTATATTTAAGTAGTCCTTTGCCTACAAATTGTAGACAGAGGCATTTGTTCCATTTCCAAATACATCATAAACAGTTTTGTTGCATTTTGTCATTGCTTTGTAAATTTTCTTGAATTTAGCCAGAGTACATTCTGTATGATATGGATCCCTGAAATATAATATTTTCTTTATAATTAAGCATAGAATCATGTTTTTAAAGTGTCCCTCCTGTGCCTGACAAAATGGCTATTCTTTACTTGTTGATAGCAGAATTCATCATAGTTCAAAGAGACCAAATGTCCTAATTGTATTGTTAGTGATGTTGCCAACTTTATGTATAAAAATTCTGATACAGAGTTAAAAGATTTTCATTGTAACTTTGAATATACTACATTCATACCTCCTCATAATTTTACAAATTTACGTTCACTTATTTTAGAACATATTTTTCATTCCTTTGAATGAAAGCTCTTATGTTTTAATAATAGAACAATAAACTTTAAAAATGATGAACGTATTAAACCTCGTATTGCTTATAGAAAAAAATGTGAGACACAAAAGCAAGTCCATTTGAGACTTCACAACAGAGATAAAATCCTACCATCAAAATGTCTTCTGATTGTTTTTTTCTTTTTCTAAAAATGCACCTGACTTTCACTGTTAGAATGCTGTACCACCTAGAATACTCACAAGGCTAAGAATTCTTTGAGCCTAAGTTTTTTTGGGCAGTGGGATATTACTGAAGTGTTTTTTTTCCCACAAAATTTCCCAAAATATCAGTACTGGCAAGATATAAATAAAAGAAAGATTCTACCATGGACAAGGCTGCAAGATTAATTATTTTCTTCTGTCTTATAAAGAAAGGTGGCAAAGTTAGGATGGTTTATTTTACTTCTGTGCTTTGATTCTTCTTTATCAATATACTAAATTCATTAACGTCTGGGCCAGCTTTTTCATAGACTGCAGGTCATAGGGCTTCACCTCTTGTGTGGGCCTAAGCATTCGTTACATACCTGAAGAGCTATTGGAACATGCTCCTGTATTTCCACTTCAACAGAAAAAAAAAAAAAAAAAAAAAAAAAAAAAAAAAAAAAAAAAAA
>JANHMN010000005.1:40674431-40692534 GCA_030674055.1 Rhabdomys pumilio
TTTAGTTAAATATTTTTCATCTGCATATTTAGGCATAACTATAATGATGATGTAAGAGTAATAATATGTTACTTAACACACTGAGTATACTTCTGTCCTTTTACCAAATACTGCTTTACAAAATAGTGAAATGCCAAGTATAAGGTACCGTTTTTTTTTTTTTATCAATTCCAGTGTTAGTTCATTTGTTTGTGAAAATGATACTAAAAATAATGACAGTAATAGATGTCTTAACGGAAACCTACTATATGTCCTCTGACTATGACTATAAATACTGTTTTTTATAAAGTTTCTTCAAAACTTACAAGGTAAGTATGGTGAATTCTATCTTATAAACCAAAAAATATGTAGTCATAGGTAAAATAACTGATTCAAGGTCATAGATCTAAGTAGAAAATTAGGTCTGCCTGGTTTAAAAGAGCTATGTCCTCATCAAAATATACTAATTTTACACCGCAAAGAATGTTTCTATACTTCTAATCTGGAGTATTTATCATAAACTTCTAAAGGGTCAAAAAGGATGCTCAATTTAAAATTAATGACAACATACTCCATGTTGTTTTCTATGGAAATAATATTAATATATGTTTTTTTGAAAAAGGAAGTTAATTTGTGGTATAATAAAAATGGGCCATGAATGACAGGAATCTTCATGTTGTACATAGAGCTTTAGTCATCAATATCCTGCAACGAGCTTTTCCTTAGAAAACTCTGACAGTGAAAGTGTTTTCTATCTCTGGATCGGAATAGGTTCATATAAAATTCTTGGAAGCTGAAGTATCTTACCATACAATGAATGGTTGCTTCACAAACACTCATTTAAAAGAAATATACATAGACTATTCACGTTGGATGAGGATATAAAATCAAGAAAGAGAACCACTCCTAGTCTAATAGCAAGAAAAAGCTAAACAATATACAAAATCACACTTTTGAATCTAGAGAGGTTTCAAAGTCACCAGTAAGCCTTAAGATGAAGAAAGGTACCACCTGCAAGGAAAAATTAGTCCTGAGCATGGGCTCACATATGGCCACAATGGGAAAAGACATACATACGAGCACACGTGAAGAAATCATGTATTTTAAGTGATTTGCAAAAAAAAAAAAAAAAAAAACCCAGGCATGAATATGCATGAAAGTGCAAAAGTCTTGGGGAGCAGGCATACAGGCATCTCTATGTGTATTCATGGCACAGAGTTAATGAAGAGACACCAACACAATGAGCAGCACTAGAAAGTACACCAATTCTTTATACCTAAGGAATAAACCCTCTACCCAGATGAAAGGCAGATGACTCTATTCATTCCTCAGTAAGATAAAGATCCATTGCAATGAGAAAATGGTAAGAATTTCAGTCCTCTGGAGAGAAGTCAAAACTAGTTTGGAACCCAAATGATGTGGAATATGTCTGAGGCAGAGAAAGGATGTGCTAAGAGTGAGGCTGATGTAGAAAAGTAGAGAACTCCCCTGCCCCCTCCCCTCAGCACTGGGTTAAGAAGCATTTTGCTCCTGGGGTGGGGCAAGAAAGAGAGAAGGGTCATCTCTGAAGTACACACACATGCATGCACACATGCAAATGCACACACACATATGCAAACGTACAAACACACACATTCAACTTCAGAATCTATGTAACATGTTTATATTGCTGAGGGGAAAAAAAAACAGAAAATATCAATATCTGTAAATATCTTTCAGAAGTAACAGAGAAGTCATGCGTTTCACTAGTAGAAGCCTCAAACTACACAGAACATGAAGGTCTTCAGGCTTAAGTTCTTCCTACCAGATATAAAATTACATCTTCATAAAGAAAATTCTAGAAATGGCTAAAGGAAAAGTTGATATAAAAAGCATTTATTTTAATCGGTCTAAGGGAGTTGACAATGCAAGCTGCCCCCCACAAAAATGACTATAGAAACAATGCGTGTATTCAATATAAATAAGCTTACAACACAACTGCAGGTTACGTAAAAGCAAAATTGAATATCATCTAGTATATCACACAACGAAATGTAAAGACATTCACTGACTTACACTAACATAAAATCTATATTTAAATTTTCATTGTGAGTGAAATTAATTAATTAAATACTAGAGCCCGAGTTTATAAAAAAAAAAATCCATGCATAACATACCTTTTTCTTTTTTGTTCTTCTGGCAAGGACATGACACTTCTGATGAATGTTTAATTCTTACCTTATTTCCAATTGGTGATGGAGAAGGCTTTATACTTCTTAGAAGACTTATACATACATATATATTTATACACACCAACCCAGGTATTGAAATATTTATAGACTATACACATATTCTAAATGTGTCTGTTACAAAATGGTATTTTCCTACCCATATATAAGGTGCTTTATATCATTGGATCGAGAGGCAAAACAAAGAATGTTAACAAATAGGAAATAAAACACAGCATAAGCTCTGTGCCATCATTAGTTTGTAGCTAATCAATTCTGTTTATGTGCAAGATCAAAATTATTTGAAGGAAAGAAAATGTTTGTCCTTTTTATGGTCACTCACTCTCTCTCTCTGTGCTCCCTGTACTCACTAAACATTCTACACCTAAGGCGTGCCTACATTGCTATTGCTGCTATGTGGACTGTGCTTTGATATGAAATTTTAAAAGCATATTTTACACCGGTGTTGGCAGATACATTAGAGAAGAAGCTCTACTGGGAAGATGTTGCTCCAGACAAGTCCTGATAGAGGGTACCCTTGTCTGAATAACAAAGATTTTTTCCTTTACGCCTACATCAGGGCATTGCTACACATTCAGTATAAACATGACCTGTAATCAGCAGGCAGTAACATAACGATTAGCCTAGGGACAGTGATGTTGGTTTTAAGGAACAGGCCTTGGAGTAAGAATTACTTCCTTGTATAGAAACTTTTATTTTATAATAATACAAGATAGTGGAAACAAGTTTATCTTATTTTAGAGTACAAGTGGGCTTGATTAAATACATGCCAGCCCTTAATGCTGTCATATTCTCTAAAATGTATCAATATCCTCTACAACACTTAATATGTCCCCCTGATATTAGTTTTTAACTTTCCAGGAAGTAGGCCAATGATCCTCTCATCTAAATAAACTTTTTTGTCCTTGTTTTATTCATCTGTATTGCTATGAATTTCCTCAGAGTTAGTGCATAACAACTAAAATAATATGATTGTGTGTTTACTTACATATGTTGTTGTTTCAAACAAGCCCCCCCACATTTATATATATTTGTCAGCAAGCACATTTACCTGCTGAGCCATCTTGCAGAACCTGGTTACTTCTTTAAACAATTAAACAAGTTAGCTTGCTATTACTGATGAGCAATTATAATATATATATATATATATATATATTAATGGTCCAATATTATAACTCTCAGAAAAGTAGCAACTATGTTTGGTTCAATCTTTAGCTCATCCCCAAAGATTTTCACAGTTCTTGGGATATCCTTAATGTTTAATATATAATTATTAAGTAAATGTATCATTTCTTGAGAAATTATTCAGCAAACTTTATACATTTATAGAATCATGTGCACTAAAATGGAAAATTACAAACTTTGACTATCAATAATAAAACATTCAACTTAAAGTTCAATATGTACAACTAAAATATTGATAAGTATTATAAAACAAGTGACATTATTATTTTGGTACATTCTATCTTCTTCTCCTTTCACTTGAAGAATATAATTTTTGCTATGTATTTTACAACTTATCTTCATTAGTTCAACAGATTTTATAATGCTTTTCTTTTGCATTAATAAGCAATAAATTTAAAATGTCAATTATATATTTTATCATGATTCACCTCTCAGGTTGATGCATTGCATTTAACAGTATTTGATTTGCTTTGTTGGGATTTGATTCACAATTGCTGCTGTTATTATAAAATCAAGCATGAATAAATAACCTATATCTACTTACCAAATAGATTCTTCCATAAGTACCAAATCCAATGATTTTATCAAGTGAGAATATTCCAGTTGGATCCTACAAAAATTAGAACAAAAATTATCAGTTTTCTTGAAAAAAATTCCAATCTGCAGTGTTCCTTTAGAATTTACATAACAAAAGGCATCCCGTAAACACATTCTGTGAATAGGTAATAATGTCCGTAGATTAAGTAGAGTCCTTCATAAAAAATTCTATCATCACATGTGTAAAATGAAGGCATTATGCTCAGTGATTTCTGAGCTCTAATATTTTATAGGAAAAATATTAGATTCTCTCATCCTAAAGTCTGGATGTTTCCACAGGATTGACAAAACGATTGTCAAGGCAGCAATCCAGAATCCTTTATTAAAATAATCACACAATGAAGTGTTGATTATAAGCAAGTAGATCAAGGCATAACTTCTTATTCAAAATAAAAATGTTTTTTAAATGGCAGCTTTTAGAATTTGAGAAGCAGACTATATTTACTGTCTAGTATATGACTTTTGCTATGACTCTCTGAAAGATTTATAGGGAAAAGGTAAGCAATAAAGGCATTACTAAGAACCAGCTTTTTAGTTATATTATTTTAGCCCAGTTCTTTTGAAGAATCATTGAGAAATATATTTACCACACTAGCAATTCAACAGAAATAACCAATAAAAATGCACTCATTATTTTATCCTGTACACGTATGCACGCATTTATTCATTCATTTTGTACATGTGTGGACATATTCATGTGTGCCATGGTGCACATGTGGAGGTCAGACGACATCTTGCAGGAGTCCATTTTCTTCGTTCACCATTCTGGGGATTGAACTCCAGTCTTCAGGTTTGTCAGCAAGCACATTTACCTGCTGAGCCATCTTGCAGAACCCGGTTATTTCTTTAAACAATTAAACAAGTTAGCTAACTATTACTGGTGAGCAATTATAAGTAAGTCTGTGTTTAATGTGATAAAGATACCATATGTTAGGGAACTCATATTGTCTATACAGCCTTAATCTCTGAAACTTCAAAAAGATGAAAAATTTGTTTGATCTTATTTCTGTCCTTCAACAATAAGCATATCTTATAGTCAGATTTTAAGTGAGAAAATGGACTGTAGAAATCACAGAGCCCTTATTTAAGTTTCATTAGTGTTGTTATAAATCTTATAGTTTTCTATTTAAAACCCATCTTAATGACCTTAATGCTCACTTTAAATAAAATAAAACATTTTTATATTTCATGTTTTAAAAGTATATTGAACTTAGTTTTGATGTTATTGTTAATCTTTATCATTTGTAATATATTTTACAACTAAATTAAGATAAAAGAGGGAAAAACCGCGGATTTGTAAATTAATATACAGGTTTTATATCTCATTTTCTATTTTTCTTCAGCAGACATTTATTCTGGACTGTAATATAAGAAACCCAATCTCAAAATAGTGAGAAACAAGAAAAGTCAAACTTATTTCTGAACCAGAACCCATCAAGCAATTTTTTAAAAATATTTGTCAAATAGTCCTATATATCCAAATTATCTTTAGCAAATTAGAAGCCCTAATTGAATTGCCCTTGCAAACTGGAATTTAAGAGTTGTTTTTTTCTTTCTAAGGAGAAGGCAAGAGTGAGCCCTCCACTGGCTAATTTCCTTAAGGGTGTGGAAGAAGGAAGCAAAAGAACCACTAGGAGGCAGTGTTTGCTGGTCAAGGAAGACTATTCGAAGTGTGATCGATAAAAGTGACTATGCCTACACAAAGGAGGAAGAAAAGCGAACGCGTGGTCAAGCATAGCAAGAAGTTCCAAGTGCGCTTAAATTTACTTAAATGTGAGGGAACGTGCTCCCCTGGTTATACAGCAAAGAAAGAAAGAAACACTGAAAATACACAAAGGGAGATGGCACAGGATGTTCTTTCCCTATTTTAATCTTACAAATATTAATCTATAGAAAAGAACTTATAGGCAGAGTCTCTAAAATGTTGGCTGTAATGGGATAAGTTCTAGAGTGAAAGTCAGCCAGTGACCAGGATGAGCTTCACACTAGAATCTGAGCTTAAAAAGGACAAATTGTTGTAGATCACTATTTCATAATCCATGCATAGATCTTTCCATCCATGAGACTTATTTAGCAATCCTGTTTAAAAATAATCTTTAAGGCTAATATAAAATTATAAAATCAGAATTTCCTTAGATGTTTCTTCTAAAATACCCAAGTGAGTCTCAGTCCATATACCCTATTATCTCTGTGCACTAACCTATGGAAAAACACTGTCTAAGACACAGGGAAAGTGGCTCAGCAAAAAGAAATTGAATTATAATTTTAATCTGAGGCACTCTTCTACTTGTAATGGATGGTGGTGTGCTGGATATTTCAAAGCTTGGGCACTTGAAGGCAAAATTGCTTCCACACAGCAGCTAAGGGACTTGGTAAAGTGGGAAGCTCCTCATGGCTGAATGCTGAACTCAAGGTTTGCCTTCTTAGTGAGGACTGGGAAAACTGGAAGGTATATTTAAATATAAACTTAATGTAATTCAAAGATAGTGCTTGGATCATGTACTATTTCAGATCACCTCGGCCACTACTATTCTCAAAGACTGTCTAATCCTGACCCCAATATAGATTAGGAGTACACATGGCAGTGTCAAATACCAAGACTGAAGCCACAAGGAGTGTTATTACCATACTGGGTATAGAAGGCGTAGTGGACAATCATAGTGAACGACAAGCTAGATTTGGAGATAAAAAAGATTGAGTTATGCAGGCTTACTAGTTAGACATGGCCATATATAATAAATAAATCATAAATTAATAGAAATAAATAAATAAATAAATAAATAAATAAATAAATAATTAAATTATAAGTACATCCCTTATATGGAGTAAGAGTTTGGAAGGTGTCCAGGGCTACATGAATCCCCATCTTAAAAACAAAGAGCAAATATGATGGAATCAGCCTACTCATTGAGAATTGTATTGGCCTTCTTTTTTTATGTCTTTAAGGTCCTATACAAAAGCGTTTATAATTACATCACAATACCATCTACAACTGCGAACTCTATGTCATTATCTTCTCCTCTGTGTAATGGTTTAGGGATAAAATATTATCAAATTTTACCTAATATTATATTAATAACTATTAATATTAGCAAACATTAAAATTAATTATATTAATTTATTAATATTGATTAAATTTAAGTATTAATAAATATTAATAAAATTAATAAATATAGTAATAAAATATTATCTAATACCACAAAAAAATTTTTATCACTATTTTGTTACTCTGTGCTATAAAAGAGGGTCTTCTTTGAAGTCCAGGCTATTTGTAGCTCACACTAGCTTCAAATCCATGATCCTTCTACCTCTATGACTCAAATCTCCACCCCTTTCTTTAAATTCCAATTCGTACTCTTGTACAAGCTTGTACTCTCAAGGGTTTCTGGTTTCTGGTCATTAAATTGCACAATCACAAAAAGTACATAGTATTCAAATCTCAAATCTATATTTAATTATATTTCTATAATCTGAAAAAAAATGTGTTTCTATGTTGACGTGTGCCTGTATAGTATGGGAATTGAACCTAGGGACTCTGCATAGTAGCACTCAATCTACTGCTAGGGCAGGCCACACCCAGGCCTCCAAGGTACTTTTCATCAATATGATGGTTCAAGGTTTGAATCTCTTCTCATTGTCTAGCTGTTTTCAAACTTTTACACTTATCAGGGACATATGCCAATATTCTGTCCTTCATATGTGTCCTGTTGAGATTACTACAAGGGACACTGCCTAGGCCATTTTCTTTACTAATACTGAACTATAATGTAAAGACCATGCTTATCTCGTGGACTCGCCTCAGATCAGAATATCCCAAAGCCAGGGCCACGTCAGCTAATCCAGAGAATTTAGACCCATTCTTTGGCTTAATCACACTTTTACTTTTTTCCTTTGTTGTTCCTTGGGGGTTTGGAATTCCCCATGCTATCATTTCTATAAGGTCTTTTTCATCCCTCAACTTGGTCATTTTTAAAAAGCAGTTGATTTCAGTTTGCTCACGTGTGCTTGCACCACTCCTCACCCTTCCCCCAGAGCAGGCTGAGGAGGAGACAAGCTCACTCACTGGCTTTACGGTCTTATTTAGGATCAAATCAATGCTAATCTGAATAGGAAAAATTCTGCTCCTGTGGAAGGGAATCCAATTGAGGTCTCCATAGTCGAGAAAGCTGGTGTACACCTCCTGGAAAAGAAGTGATTTCGGGTGTATCTGGGAAGAAAAAGAGTTTAATTTTTAAAAATTCTTTGGCCTTATTTTGTGAAGTCGCAATAACAGTAATTCTAATACTTGCTATTCAAAGATTTTGTATTGAAATATGTTCTTTTAATGACTGATAAGAGTTTGCTAAAATATTACCCGTGTACTTCACCTCCCCTCACCACATACCATTCTAATGTAAAATATAAAGGGAGGCTTTGGGAGTGTCCCACTTTTAGGGAGGCAAGTATCTGCCATCATTAACAACACATATCTTTAAATGCCAAACATACATAAAATTAATTAAGGCAAGATGACTTTGAGTAGTCCTATAACCTCAAGGTTAATATTTAGCTTTTCTTAAGGCAAGGAGGCCACTGCCCTAAACTACACATGCTTGGTGATCATTCTAGCCCAGTGCCTACTCATTTCTCCTTTGGAGAGTCCAGGGGCACTTTGCATTCAAGAGAGGGTGCAAGCGAAATGCCAATCTAAAAAGGGAACTTGAAAAATGAATTTGGGTGGGATCCAGTATCAGCGAGAAACCAGATGCCATTGAAATAAACGGTGGTGCTACAGTAGTGTGTCTGTTGTTTACGATGGCTTTAATAGCCCACCAATCAATTTCAACTGGACACTGAGAACAAGGAGACTCCGCACATGATAACCACGAACAAAGTTATGTTTCATTATCTAAGAGAGATAACACACTTTTAAAAATTAATAGGCATGTACAGAATTCCGTTCCTTTCCAAGAGGCGTCGAGTTCTTTTCACTCCGTAATACTTAATCCAGAACCTTCTCCTGGTGAGAATAAAGTTTTAGAAACTGCTATTACAAAGTGAGAGCCTCGTGATACCTATGCTTCTATTTTCTGTGCTCGTTACATTTTTTATGGTGGGGTGGTGGGGGAGGGGAGGGCTCCGCCCATAGGTAGAGATCTCTGCTGGCAGAAGGAGGAAAGTAGGGTGGTCCGCCACTTGTCCTTTCCGGGAATGCTTCTATTACAGGTATCCATGCGCTGCTAGACAGCTGCTAGACAAAGCGGGCTCTATTTAGAAAAGGCCCCACCCTTTTTAGGACCCACTTCTTTCTCCTCAACCTCACCCCGTTCCTTTGAGTTTTGTGGCCTTCACCTCAGCCAGGAGCTCAGGGATGGTGATTCTGCACAGCAGCTTCCCTGGCCCATCCTAAGCCACAGCCCGTCGAAGTCCTGGCCTAGGCTGCTGGAGGGTGTAGGCTCTATTCCCCGGACTTTCAAAGCCACTGTAAAAAGCTCACAAGGGGGGCGATGTCCCGGAGTCCTTTACTTACCGGCAACTGGCCCAGATCTGTCACCTCCTTGTCCCTCCAACTCCCGGGTCCTGCCATGGCTTCGAGAATAACCGAGCGGGAGACCGCGTCCAGCAGGCGCGCTGGGACTGGGTCTGGGGTGAAGGAGGAAGAGGAGTTTAGGTGGTCCCCGGAAGGGAGTAAGGGATGGGAGAGAGGAATGGGGAGGTGGGTTTGTGGTTCGGGGCGAGGAGAGGGAAGTGGAGAGGAAAAGAGCCAAGAGCCGGAGGAAGAGGGAAGCTGAAGTTTTTCGGGAGGCGGGAAAGTAAGTTTGGCTAAGGAGAAGAGAAGAGAGCTCTAGCGTCTGTCCGTCCGAGAGACGAAGAAGCCAGAAGGGTGCTCCGCGGCGAGCGCAGAGCGGCCGGGGCAGGGTGCGCCTTTGAGGGTGAGGAGGGGGGCGGTGCAAGGCGAAGGGGCCCGGAGGAGCTCGAAGGGGATTGGTGGAGCGTCACGTCGCCAGGTGGGCAGCCGCGCAGGAGGGAGGCGAGCCAGGGGGGCCCCGGGGCAGAGGGAGTCTCTAACGGTCTTCAGGCCAGCCTCTAGCCGCCCGCACTCCGCCCCCGGGTCTTGGGCTGAGCCCGCAGCCCGCGCCCCCGCCCCCGCCGGCCACTGTTCCACAGGAAACTTTTTTGCTAGGCAGCTGCCAGCCCCGGAAAACCGGTCCCGCTCTGCGCCGCTCCCAGCCTGGGCCCCACGGCTCTGCCACAGTCCAAACAACCCGCACCGTCATCCCACCCACCCACCCCAACCCCCCACCCCTCAAGAAACACTGTAACTTTCCTAGTGATCTGCGCTCTCTTTCTCATCCCCTGTCATTTAATTGCGCCATTGATTGGAGACGAAGGAAAAGCAGGAAAGCGAGTGAAATGATTTACCCACAGGATTAGGGATCAGACTTGGGTGTGCCCGTAATGCAAACGGTGAAACAGAGACCCCAAGGCTTCAGTAACTCCCACCTTCCCAGCCATTAGGAGCCAGGGACAAAGCAAAGGGGACAAAGTTCCTTGGTTCCCCAGGAGGCATCTGCAGCCCTCCTCTAGCCCAGGGGCTATTTGGCATCTGGCGGAGGCTGCTATTTTGGAGCCTTGGAGCAGTACCTGTGAACAGGTGTCTAGGGCAAGAGACACAGATTACCTCTCAGCTGCTCAAGCTGTCCCCACCCTAACTTTACTGGCTTTGAGCTCACAGTGAGCCCAGAAAGTTTCTGATTGATTTCTAGTCTCCAGCGTTCCAGCTCGGTTTCATTCATTCACTCATTCATTGTAAAACTTTTAAGGGCTCCGGAGCTGTGCGCCCCCGTCTCCCCACAAAGCACAAGGAGGCTGACACTTGGTATCTACAGTGATTTAGCCTTAAGTAAGTTGTCTCTTGAAGCCTTTACAGAAAAGGGGAGCCAACACATAAAACTAACCGCATTCTAAGCTCTTGTGCGCTACAAAGAACACTTTAGAAGACGTTCTGAAACTGCTTACATTCCCCGGAGCTAGCTTAACTGTGCTTCCCTTACCCGAACTCCAGGTCGGAATGCTATTAGGAATTTGTTTCCTGTTTCTTTTTTTAATGAACAAATTTTGTTGTCCATCCTAAGAAGATTTATACGAATAATTCCTCTCAGTGGCCTTTGGTCATTTTTGACCTAGCTTTCTAACTTTTGTAAATATTCTTATATGTTAGTGGGTTGTGTTTATTTTGTGTCTGTTTCAACGGTGGAGTTTGACTTCTTTCCGATCCTTTATCTCGGAGGCTCAGTGAACTCTGGAATGGCTACAGTTTGTCCAAGGAACTCGGTCTCGCTTCTTACAGATTTTATGTTAACAGTTACAGGATAAACCAACCACCACCACCTCCAAAAAAAAAAAAAAAAAAGATTTTTCTGAATCGAATCTTCTCCTTAAACCAAGCGTTGTTTACACCATTGCAGAAATTAAACTTTCAAAGAACTAAACTCTTGACAATTCTACCATACAAAAACTTCTTTCTTTCAAACAATTTCTGATTTCCTGAATGATCAGTAAAACTCTTGTGTGGCCAAGGAAGTGGAAATTGGAAATTCAGCACTTCATGACTTTAACAAGGAAGAGCTGACTAGTTTATAGAAAACTACAATTTTATATGTGTATGGTTTGTTTTAAGAAATCACCATGGCAGAGACATCAAGAAATACAGTTAAAGAAACTCTTAATTAAGATTACTGGGAGAGAATCTTTCTTTGTTAAGGGGGATACAAGTTCACACCTTGACATTTTTACCTACATGGTTGTCTGCAGGAGTGCTGGGAATTGCCCTGAGGCTGAAAGCAAATCCAGACCAAGCAAGAGAATCCAGTTGCATACTGGAGAGCTACTGGGGCTTCTTGACTCCATAGGACTAGTTAATGTGTCTAGAAAGGAGTCCTGTGGAGTGGCAAGGAGAACTTAGATGTTTAACCAGAACTCCACGGAGAGACCTATCCTTTCTTTTTTTTTTGTTTTTAAGTTAAAATTTTCAATGAAATAAAGAAGGCAGGGATGAATGCGAACACTTTGCCTTTTAAGATGGCATTAGGGGGATTTTTGGAGGCTGATTTGGAGAAAGCCAGCCTGTCTACTGCATCAGCAAGTAAACAGATAGCAGCGGAACAGAACAGGAGGCTCAGCTCACACCACAATCTTGAGACAGAGCACCTGTTTTCCAACTTCAGCACTTCTAGTCCCCTCACCCCACAATCAGCAGTTTCTCTAACCCCTTCCCACGTGTTTCTCCACCCTCTCTCTCCTTCATTCCCTTCCTTCTTCCCTCCCTCTGACCTCAACCTCCATAAAAGTAATCCTACTTTGTCCAGAGTCCAGGAATTTGTCAGATTGTGTTTTACCCAGAAATCCTCTCCCTGCCCACAGTCTAGGTCCCATGGTTTTTCATACTTCAGTCCGTTCTGCTTTCCTAAGATTCTTGGCCCTTTTAAACCTTTAGTTGTTGATTTATTTTGATACCTAATTTTTATTGAATATTTACCATTATGTACCACACTAATGTCTTTGCACGTATTATCTCCTTGATTTAGTCATTTAAAATCTTCGTAGTTATATTAGGTAAACTGAGGCAGAGACTGGAGAATTGACTTGTTTTTAACCTCACAGGTCGTAAGTAATTAGAGGAGCCTGGTTTCCAACTCTGGCAGTTTGCCTCCAGAGACCTCTGGTCAATGACTGTGGAAAGCCTGGGGCAAAGTTTGAGATTGTGTGAAGGGGAGCCAGATTCAAAACAGCCCAAGAGTACGTGAGATCCCATGACAGTTGTTATGCCCCCTGGGCTGTTCAGTTCCCCCTTCCTTCTTTTTGTCCTCAAGGCCTCTGAACAGAAATATCTTGAGCTGGATTTAAAAAAATGGAACCTAGTCACTGCGTAAGCAAAGCCAATAACTATCGGGGCAAAAGAACACCAGGAAGAATACCTAATAAGGAAATTTTGTGAATCTGAAGCTCAAGAAGTGCTCAGAAAAGTCACAAGCACCTTTCTGGGCCCTAAAAGCCCCTCCATTAGAAGATTTGCATGGTCAGTCGAAATTGCACCTGGATAGGGTGTGGGCTCATGAAGCACAAGCCCTAGGCAAGGAGCTATTAGCAGCTGTTGACTGCTGGAGAGGGTGAGCTGGTTTCTTCCTGGATAAGGCTTCTGGTAGTTAGTCCAGAAGGTTCTACAACTCTGAAGTCATGGAAGAAACTAATTAGACTCACTGAGTTTTTAAAAATATGAGCGTATGAGGTTGAGAGGGATAGATATGGGGAGGGGTCTTGTAGGAGTTGAAGAAGAGAGTCCACACAATAAAGATACATTGGATGAAATTATCAAAGAATAAATAAAAAAATTTAAGGGTTCATTAACATGTCTCCCAGAGAGTTCTTTGGCTGGGAATAAACTTTATTCAGGGAGGAATTGAAGGAGGCTGTGTTTATGAGAAACTCCTTAGCAGATGTGTCACCCTAAATGACAAGGTATTGGCTAGTTATGGCAGTTGAAGAAAAGCAGTGTAAATATTACAGAGAGGGTGAGTTTGAGCTCCCAGAGGCCCAGTGTGCATCTCGATTCTCTGTCTTTGATGACATCTCCTTTCTGACCAGTCACTGCAAATTTTAAGAGAGAATCAAATTCCAAGTCAGTGATGCCATCTTTGTAAAAGGAACCACATAATCATTTTTTCATAGACTTGCCTAATGACAGTAGACTTGAAAGAATGATACTAAAAGCACAGCTATGTTTCATGAAGAAGAATGCTTTCAAAGATTCCAGATAGCTATAGAAGAGAGGCAAGATGATCTAAAACAAAACGATAAAGAAATTTTTAATTGTTTTTCCTTTTTCTTCATTCACGCATCTAATAGTTCTAATATATGCTAGTAGATACATGTTATTTATAATTTTTGAGTGTTATAAAATGCTTTATTAAAATATGAAGGTACAATAATTCCTCATTTCTCTTCAGAGACTATGTTTTAAAACCCTGGTAGGTGTCAAAGCTCAAAGCAATTACTGAATCCTATACACACCTATTGCTCTTTTTCTATGGTTGATACCTATAATAATGTTTAGTTAACAAATGAAGAATCACAAGAAATTAATAATTACTTATCATATAAATCAGTTATTTATGGAATTTTCCCATCAATATTTTAGAACCATAGTTCACTAAGGTTAAGGGAAGCCATGAAGAGCTGCTAAGGATTAAGAATGACTACTGTAAACAAAAGGTCTGTTGCTTAATAGGTTACGTCTAAGACCTCACTTCTAAAAACTTGTATTATCAAAGTCTATTATGTACAACACAGGGTCCATGGTAGGAATAGTGAAGCAAGGCTGTATAACACTTCTCTCTAAAAGAAGATCCATACATGTGTAATTCAAGTCACTACTGGTCTTAGAATCATCATGGGGACAGTACAGAATACCCAGGATACAATCCACAGAACTCAAGGTCAACAAGCCAAAGAGCTCAAGTGAGGATGCCTCAATCCCACTTGGGAGGGAGAAGAAAGAAATCACAGGAGAGCGGGGAAGGAGGTACCTGGGTGGGAAAGGGGTCATGATCAGGTATTGGGTAGGGGGAAACCCTGAGGGCCAGCAGAAAGAATGGAAACAGAAAACCTTAGAAGGTAGGAGGTGGGGTGACCTTCCAGAATGTACCAGAGGCCTGGGAGGTAAGAGACTCTCAGTACTTAAAGGGAAGGGCCTTAGATGAAATGCCCTACAGTGAGGAGAGGGAACATGCAGTATCTACCTCCAGTAGAAAGACAGGGTATCAAGTGAGGGATGGGGTTGCCATCCCACAGTCAAAAACTCTGACCCATAATTGTTTCTGTCTAAAAGAACTGCAGGGACAAAAATAGAGGAGAGCCTGAGAGAAAGGAGGTCCAGTGACAGGCCCAACTTGGAATTCAGATCAAGGGTAGGCTTCAAGGCCTGACACTATTACTGATGTGCTTACAGATAAGAGTCTAGCATGGCTGTTCTCTGAGAGGCCCAACAAGCAGCTGAAAGAGTCAGATGCAGATACTTACAACCAACCAATGGACAGAAGCTGCTGACCCCTGTGGTTGAATTAGGGAAAAGCTGGAAGAAGCTGAGGAGGTGGGTGACCCTATAGGAGGACCAGCAGTCTTAATTAACCTGGACCTCTGAGATCTCTCAGACACTGAGCCACCAACCAGTCAGTATACACCAGATAATACGGGGTTCTGACAATATACTGCAGAGGACTGCTGGGTCTGGCCTCAGTGAGAGAAGCCACGCCTAACCCTTGTGAGACTTGAAGCCCCAGGGAGTGGGGAGGTCTGGTGGGGTGGGGGTGGGAGATGAGGAAATCCTCTTGGAGAAGAAGGAAGAGGTATGGGATGAGGAAAAGTCAGTAGGCAGACCCGGAGAGGGATGAAGACTGGACTGTAAAAAAAGATTTAAAATAATAATAATAATAATAATAATAATAATAATAATAATAAAGATCCACACATGTGTGATTCAAATTACCTCTGGTCCATCATCTTAGAATCATCATGGGGAAGCATATATATCTGAACATGTCAGGAAGTCCTAGTAGGGGGAGGAAAACTCTGGCAAAGGCTGTGCTTAAAGATGGGATGAGCTTTTGCTTGTGGAGATGTCTTTGCAAGCTTCAGTTTCTACAGCAGTTCTGGCCATACTTTTTTATATTTCCTATGTGCTCCTCCTCTGGGGATAAAGCAACAATGCACACACTCTTTGTCAGGCTAAAGGTCATGAAATGTGCCTTCTGACCATAGTTTGCAAAGCTTCTGCTGCTTGTCATGGAATGCTCTTAAGCTCAGCCTGATTTGAGCTATGCTTGTTACTAAAATGGGGCCCTGGAAACCTGATCCTAGATGAACATGGTCTCATTGCTTTGAAAACGGGAACACTATGCTTAAAAACAAAGTCAATTGTTTTATAAGAGAATTAAACTAGGGGCACCAAAGCAATAGCCACATTTTGAATTTATTCATCAAGCTTCCTTTTCTTCGTAGCCTTTTAAATTTCAGAACACACACTATTCTCGGTCTTGAATTCCTAGCCCAGAAACTTCAGGATACTCATTTGCTATTGCTTAATACAGATACACACCAAAACATGTTACTGTGAGTCACCAATGCCTCCTGGGCTTTAGAAACGGCAACAGCATAAGGTTCTAGAATGTTCTGGTAATATTGTATAGGTATTGTTATGTTACTGCTTTAACTGCTCCCTGACTTCTGAAAGTTTCAGACTTAATAATCTAGATTTGGCTTGAAATGCACACAATATTGATAACATAGGACATTTGAAAATATGTGTGGGTCTAAAAAAATTTCCATAATATCAATTAGGGTTAAAAAATGAATTATACTTAGTAGTGCAAATGGTTAGCCTTTGTCTGGAGATAAAAATGAAAAGATACTGGAAATATAACATTGTTGTGGGTACACTACATATTGATGTAAGGAAATATTAGGGCAAAATTTTACTAATTATAGTGTTTGGGAGAAGCACTAATGATAGCACACACACACACACACACACACACAGAGAGAGAGAGAGAGAGAGACAGAGACAGAGACAGAGACAGAGACAAAGACAGAGAGACAGAGAGACAGAGAAACCTGTAACATAAATTGGTTTTAAGAAAATAAGGAAGAATAGGTAGCAGATGGGATGAGGAACTGGGGATAGCCGCCACTGGTGTGTCACAGACACCAAAGAAATGTGACCCAATGGGATCGACTTTAGCTGTAATGTGCAGAGAAGGGGGAAATAGAACCTGTGAAGACCACCTCTGGTAAACAGGCACGCCCTGTCTAGGGATGGAGCCACCCACCCATCTCAAAGTTTATTTAACCTGGAAATGTTTCTGTCCAAAGGAAGAACAGGGACAAAAAATAGAACAGAGACTGAAGGAAGGGCCAAGTAGGGAACTGCCCCACTTGAGAATGCATCATGTCTGCAGACACCAAACCTAACACTGTTGCTGTGGCCAAGAGGCACTTGTGGAGAGGAATCAAGTGTGGCAGTTCCTGGGGAGGTCCAGTCAGCAACTGACCAAGGCAGAGGCAGATGCCTGGAGCTGAACTTGGGGAACCTAGTGGGAGAACTGGCTGAAGGACTAGAGGAGCAGAGGGGGACTGCTATCTCACTGGAAGGACAACATAGGCTGGCCTGACTACCCTGTTCTCCCAGAGGCTAGATCACCAACTGAGTGTACCTGGAGAGATCCATGGCTCCAGATACAAATGTAGCAGAAAATGGCCTTGCCCCACAGCAACAGGAGGGTAGGCCCTTGGTCCCAGCAAGGTGTGATGCCCCAGAGTAGGGGAATGCTGGAGCGGTGGGGAGGGAGAGTATGGGTTGGTGGAGGAGCACTCTCATACAGGCATAAGGGAGGGGGGAGGGCAGATGTGGGATGAGGAGGTGGCAGAGGGGTTAGCAGAAAGTGAAATATCACGGGATTGGGGATTGGTGGAGGAGGTAAGTGGGATATCATTTGAGATGGAATTGTTAATAAAAATTAAAAAAAAGAAAATAAAGTTTTAGTTCAAAATCAGAAGATATTTATGCACATATAAGTAAATATTCATAAATGTTCCTCAGCAGATATATGGTATGAAAATGTCATCCAAGGATGGTAAAAAACCAAATCACTGATTCTTCATGTATTCATATTTATAAAACACATGTATACATGTATATGTGTATATATATATGTGTATATATATATTTTTTCATTAGAGAAATTATTTTTAATCAATGCCATAAAGTATGTCAAGCTTATTAAAGATATTAATGTTAGTTGTTAGAAGTCCAACTGCAGCAAACAGACCACTCCAGACCACATGGTTCCAAGGGGTGGGGCAGTCTATTTAGGAGATAGGGCAAAGGTAGGGGGAAGAAGATGGAAGGATAAGAGAGAGGAAGAAGAGAATTAGAGGCTGGCCATGACCACATAGAGAGAGAGAGGAAGAGAAGGGGGGAGGGGACAGAGAGGCAACAGAGTAAGAGGGTAAGAGTAAGAGAGTAAGAGAGTGAGAGAGTAAGAGAGTAAGAGAGTAAGAGAGTAAGAGAGTAAGAGAGT
>JANHMN010000005.1:40692544-40723848 GCA_030674055.1 Rhabdomys pumilio
AGAGAGTAAGAGAGTAAGAGAGTAAGAGAGTAAGAGAGTAAGAGAGTGAGGAGGGGACAAGCAGCCCCTTTTATAGTGGGCCAGGCCTACCTGGTGGTTGCCAGGTAACTGTGAGGAGGAGCATACCTGGCTATTGCCAGGTAACTGTGGAGGTGGAGTTTAGACAGAATACTAACATTCCTCTGTTTTGGTTTATTTAAAAAAGAAAAATTAGAAAAAGGTGATGGCGAAGCAGGAATAGGGACGTTGTGGTATCTGGCTAATTCCTGCTGGCATTGGGGGCGATGTGTCTCTAGGGGGAACCTAAAAGAATGGATATGGGGGATGTTTGTCCATCTTAGGAGAGTTGGCTGTTTCCTGCTGTCCAGGGTCTATGGAACTATCTGAGGATAGGTCAGAAGAAACAGGTCCAGTAGAAGCAGCTGTGTATGTGACAGGAGACGGAGCATCTGGAGGTTGCTTCTCTGGAGCTGTTCTGGATGTGCCTGGACTTGAAAATACGTAGGGAATAAGATTAAGTACATTTGGGGGAAAGAAATTTTTTTCTAAGATGTACACTTGAAACCCAGAGGGATCCCACCCTTTGGAATAGGTAGTAAGTGGGAACTTTAGGCAGATGTACTTATCTGGATGGCATCTATTGGTCCATGAGAGGTAGATCTGAGTGGGTTTTCCTGTAGCTTGTAAGTTTACAAAAGAGATAACAGCATAAGTTAACAACACAAGCAGTCTTTAAGATGAACCTTTGTTGGATCGTATATTGGAATGTTTTATTAGAGTTAGGCAATTTTATAGGAACTCAGATAATATTAGGACAGTGGCATAGCAAGAAGAGAAAATATGAAGCATTTAATAGATGGCAACTGAGTTTAGGTAATGAGGTAAAAGATTACATCTGTGAAAGCTTAGCTGTCAATGTAGTCAGAAGTCTGAAAGAGTAAACAATAATCTACCAGTTATATATTATTTTAAAAAATGACAGAGTCCACTAGCCAACAATTCCTATGGTCTCCATAGGCTCTTGGGCGAAGTCAGTTTGGCTTCCAAGCGCAGAAGATGCAGGGCTTCTTCTCTGTGGAATAGATATGCGTGACATGAGAAATGACTTACCTTGTTTTAGCCAAGTCATTTGACTCAGGGCATCCAGTTTAATCCACTGCGTTTGTTAGTGACTGTATCATCACATACAATCCAGGCTGTATCTTCTAGGTGTCCAAGTCTTCTGAAACAATCTTGGGTCAACTTTTAGAGGCTTTGGGAATTCTGTTGGCTATAAACTTAAATATAGTATTAGCAGACTTCTGACATGATTGAGAGCCATAAGGATTAATTGTAACTGAATAGAATTTAATAGCAATACTAAAAATCTATTAAGACAGGATAGGAAAGAGTCTTAAGTAACTTTGGCAGGTTGTGTGGGTAGAGAAAAGCACATTCTTGTATTAGCAAAGAAACATTTGGCTAGGACCAGAATAAGAAAGCTGGCAACAGTAGCATAGGATCATATGGCTGGCAGGTCGGGGCTGTGGGCCACAAGTGCTGCAGGTCAGGTCTGCTGTGGTGGCAGAGTGGGACTTCCTACTAGCAGCAGGAAGTCACTGCCTCTGGAGGCTAGAGTCTGCAGTGGGCAAGGAAAAGCGTGTCCCATTTCACAGCAACATTCATGTTAGCTGCTCCTATGGTGGAAGGCACCACTAACACTCACTTTATAGGTCCTGGGCAGAGAGGGAGGGAGAGCCTCCCTCCAGTGCAGCCAAGCCCTTTGCTCAGGTAGTTTCACACGTGGGGAAACAAGTCCCAGAGAGGGTCCCTGGCAGAATGTAAGGAGTAGACCCAGAGAAGAGCTAAGGACCAGAGGGGAAGGGAGCAAACAGGGTCCCGGTCCCACTACTTTTCAGGCAAACTGGCTGAACTAAATGGCTGCAGCTGGCCGCAAATGACAGAGCTGGGGAAGAGGCCTACATCAGCAGGCGGTGGACTGACCCTTGGGGGAGACAAGCTAGGGACTAGAACTTGGAGCCAGTGATCCTGAGAGAGAAAACAATCTGTCCAGGCCCGCCCCAGCCAGGGGTACTCTGCTGAGAGAAAGAAACTGTCTCAAGAGAAGAGGGAAAGTGTCTTACCCAAGGGGAGTTCTAGAACGAGGGTCAAGGAAGGATTAGCTCTGAGCTCAAGAAATCTTTCTTGGGACCATGTGGATGGTTACTCTGATCAGTGACGGATGGCTAAAAAAAACCTGGGGTGGGGAACAGGATGAAGACATGGAGGGATTAAAGAGAAAGTAGATGAAAGTTTGGATATAGGGAATTTCTTTCCATTTACCAGACTGCTGTTTACCAGACTGCTGTATGTATATATGAAGACCCTTTAAAATGACTGGGTCTAGTGTGCCATTAGGTGGCCATTTTAAACCATTAGCTAAAGGATACCGAATCCAGACTTTATTGCAGAGATGTATAAATTTGGAAGGCCTCAAATCAGGCATTAATTTTAGAGATCTTAGGTTTTTAAGGAGACAACCCAATGGGGTGTCTGAGGGTGCAGCTGAAGACAATGTAGCTCTCATTGGGTGACAGGGGTGGGCTTACTGAGCTATTCATATCAGCGTCCTGATAGAAAAGTCGGTAATAAATCAGGCAACAGCCTAGATAATCAGGTTGTCGCTAGAAAAGCTAGGGGCCTCGGCGAACTCCTGGAGATCACCAAAAGCAGTTTAACCTGGTACCAGGATTTCCGGCAGCTACAAGAGCTTGGTGAGGTGGGGGGAGACTGTAAACTGCTTTTGGGGGGGGGGGTAGTCACCCTGCGGCCAATGTCCTAAGTAGTAGTTCACCTAGGAGGCCAGTCATATGGACTGGGGCAGTCAAATGCCAACACCTCTCAGCAGAGGGAAGGCTAGCCAGACCTTATCTGGGCATCTAGGGTCCCTCCCACCAATTGGAATCTCCTTACCAATCAATATGCCAGTGGTGTGGTGTGTGTTTGCAGGGTTATGCAGTCTGGTATCAGGAAAATGGAACTGGGAGGTCTGTGTGAGCCTGTCTGGCTGCCTAACTCACATGGTGGAGTACCACATGGTGGGCCTCAGGCATAGTTAGTCTGCACCAGCGATGGAAATTCATGCAGTTGGTGATGGGCAGGTAGCAGCGATGGAGTCCACATGGCAACGGAGGTAGAGGCAGGCCACGTGGCATCAGTCCTGCCTGGTTACAGCAGCCAGCAGCTGCGGCAGCCCGCAGCATGGAGATTCCTGAAGTTTTCATATCAGAGTCCACGGCACCAGTGTTAGTCCTTAGAAGTTTGACCGCAGCAAACAGACCACTCCAGACCACATGGTTCCAAGTGGGGGGGGGGAGTTTATTTAGGAGATAGGGCAAAGGTGGGGGGAAGAAGATGGAAGGATAAGAGAGAGAAAGAAGAGAATTAGAGGCTGGTCATGACCACATAGAGAGAGAGGAAGAGAGGGGGGAGGGGACAGAGAGGCAACAGAGTAAGAGGGTAAGAGTAAGAGAGTAAGAGATTAAGAGAGTGAGGAAGGGGCAAGCAGCCCCTTTTATAGTGAACCAGGCCTACCTGGTGGTTGCCAGGTAACTATGGGGAGGAGCATACCTGGCTATTGCCAGGTAACTGTGGAGGTGGAGTTTAGACAGAATACTAACAATTAATATTGAGAAAATTAACATGATAGACAAAAGCTTAGCTTAACTATCTAAAAGGCAGAGAGACAATATCCAAATTAACAAAATCAGGAAAGAAATGGGGGCATAACAAGACACTGAGAAAATCCAAAAACAAATCATTAGATCTTACTTCAAAAACTTGTATGCCTCAAAATTAGAAAATCTAAATTAAATGGGTTATTTTCTTAATAAGTACAACTTAACAAAGTTAAATCAAGATCAAGTGAACAATGTAAAGAGGCATATAACCCCTAGCTAAGAAGATAGCAGTACTTATTAAAATTTCCCAACAACAAGAACAACAACAAAAAAGCCCAGGTCCAGATAGTTTTAGTAACAGAAGGAACACTGCCAAACTATTTTTTTTTAATTTTTTATTGGGTATTTTATTTACATATCAGATGTCATCCCCTTCCCCCATTTCCCAACCCTAGAAAACCCCTATCCCATCTCTCCTCCTCCTTTTTGCTTTTATACATTTTTAAAATGTTGATCAACAATCAACGGCTTTATAAGGTTGGTAATTCTCAATGACAAGATGCTCATACAATCAGAAGTGTAACCCAATACCCAACCTAGATACACCAACTATCTTTGACTGGTGGAGACACTTAAACATCCACCTCCATGTTTCTCTCTCTCTCTCTCTCTCTCTCTCTCTCTCTCTCTCTCTCTCTCTCTCTTTCTCTCTCTCTCCCCCTCTCTCTGTCTCATCTCCTAGTTCTTCCTCTCCTTCTCCTCCTCCTCCTCTCCTTACTCCTCTTCTTTCTCTCCTTACTCCTCCCACCTTAGCTCCTCCTACATATCACTCTTCCTGTTAAAAATAAAACTTTTCTCTCAAAATACAATTAGAGCATAACTATACCAATTTGTGCCAGTAAGGTACAAGATAGACCCAGTCCATGATTTTGTTGACTAACCAGAACCTCTGTCATCTCCCCTAACTAAAAGACTTAGTTCTGAACCTGGCTTTTTTCTTGGCTTTAGAATGAATGTGAGCTGAAAACCATCTTCTCAAATCTTTTCTCTCAAAGTAAATAGCTAGGATTGGCTATGAGACGATAAGTCTTCAACCCTGTCAGAAATCCAGAATGACTGAGTTAACTGAAATTATGGGAAGCACAACTCATAGCTTCTAAAACTTAGCCAATTTATAGAGACCTCTAAACACTCAGACAATCTCTATACTACAAAGCACTGGAGCATCTGATCTTTAGCCTTCTGGCCCAGGACCATCTGACAGACCTAGTGATGCAGAATTATTAAGGGCTGATTACTCTGTCTTGGCAGATGTAATCAGTCAACTATTCCGCAGATGTGTCCTTTTCTGGACAGTATCTCACCACATCTGGATTAACTTCAAGGTGCTCAATTTCTTTTTAGAATCCAAGGCAGGAAGCTGTTAGAAGCAAACAGATCTCTAATCAAAATGAACATTAAAACAGAAATGTTTGTAATGTCAATTCTGTGGACTTCTGACGTTTTGAAAACGTAAGGCAATCTGGACTGTTGTCCGTTAACTCCTCTCAGCTATTTCTAAATAAAATATAGAAAACACCCTAACAATAAACTCAGAGCCATGAATTTGCTATAGGCCCTTAACACACAGGCTAACCATCTCAAATCAGTTAAAAAGGTTAAAGAAAGACTGGGTCTAAGCCTTGTATTCCTAAATGTGTTATATAGGCACAATGCTTATGAGAATAACAATAGTAATCTCACTTTTATATTAATAAGAAGCTCATACCAATGAAAACCTTAAATTTGAAATCAAAGTAAAATTTGTAGCCTTTAAGAAATTATAACTTCAGCTTAATAACAATTATACATATTTCTACCAATAGGTTATGGCTATGCAATAAATCCTAGCTAATCCTCCCTGTTCCAACAAAACCACTACTTTTCCCTAGAAAGACAGCCCAATATTAACCACCACAGTCCGCAAGCCCAGGGAATAGGGGCACCAACTCTTCATTAACTTCTTCAAGCTGATTACAGGTGTTGAGATATTAGAAGAGGGGTAGGAGGAAGAGTAAATTGATAATCCTCTGACGCTGTGTCTTCACTGCATCCAGCTGGAATTCCAGGACATCAGAGGTTCGAGCAGGTCTGCTCAGCTTGCTTGATGAGTAGATACACCAAGGCTGTGTATTCTGCAATATACAATTCTCAAACAAATTTTAGTATCAAGATAATTTTTTGTTTGAATTCTGGAATCTAGTCTTCTGGCAGCCTGCCTCTGTAATGTCTAATCCATATAATTCTGGGAGTTTCTATGAGGGTGTGCTCCCACCATCCTCCCATTCCTGCCTTCCTGCTCTCGAATTTCCCAACACTAGGGAATCCAAACTTCCAGGCACTAAAGCTATCCACTTTCCCTGATGCCTGGCAAGGCCACCCTCAACTACCTATACAGGTGGAGCCATAAATCTGTCCTTTTGTGTTTTCAGGCTGGAGATTTTATAATGGCTACTCCAACTTGTTTCTTAGGACTATTTGCTTGAGAAATTGTTTTCTAGCCTTTTATTCTAAGGTAGAGTCTGTCTTTGTCACCGAGGTGGGTTTCCTGTATGCAGGAGATAGATTTTCTATCTCTAGGTAGTCTCCCTTTGTGATTTCTTTATTGTTTCTACTTCCATTTTTTGTCCTGGATGGTTTTGTTCAATTCCTTCACCTGTTTGGTTGTGTTCTCTTGTAATTCTTTAAGGAATTTTTGTGTTTCCTCTTTAAGGGCTTCTACCTGTTTACCTGTGTTCTCCTGTATTTCTTTAAGAATGTTATTTATGTCCTTCTTAAATTCCTCTATCATCATCATTAGAAGTAATTTTAAGTCTGAATCTTGCTTTCCTAGTGATACGAGGGATTCAGGACTTTTTTGTGTGGGAGAACTAGGTTCTAATGATGCTAAGTACCCTGGGTTGCTGATGCTTATGTTCTTGTGCTTACCTTTCACCATCCTGATCTCCTTAGTGCTACCTGTCTCTGACTGGAGCCTGTCTTTCCTATTATCTTGATTGTATCAGAACTGTGTGCAGTGGGTGCTACAACTGCGGTTAGATATGGGGCCCAAGATCTGCTCAGTGCTCAGGTGCAAACAGGAAGGAGCCAGTGCTCCAGGCCAGGAGTGACTTCCTGGGTCCCAGTGAGTCCCAGTTACTCCCTGTTTGGGGCAAGTGTTGCTGTCTCCTTAACTAAGATACTGCCCAGGTTAGAGCTCCTGGGAGGCCAGCTTCCTCTGGGTTCTGTGAGATTGGTGGCAGAGCTGCTTGCCCGGGATCTGCTCAGTGCTCGGGCCCAGACAGGAAGCCTATTTTTCAATTAATCATTTTATTCATTTACATTTCAAACTACTTTTTTTCCCTTCCCTTCTCCCTCTTTCTCTGGTCCTGCTCGCTCCAGGCTCTATTTGTTTGGCCCTGCTCACTCCGGCCCAAAGTACATTGTAGTTGTCTTTAGACACCCATATGAGGGCATCAGATCTCATTACAGATGGTTGTGAGCCACCATGTTGTTGCTGGGATTTGAACCATTGACCTCCTAAAGAGCAGTATTTTCCCCTTCACAATCCCCTATCTCAGGATGTTCCTCCACCCACTCACCCACTTACATCCCCTTATGCTGGAGCAAAAAGCCTCCACAAGACAAAGGGCCTCTCCTGCCATTGATTCCAGATAAGGCCATCCTCTGCTGCATATGCAGCTGGATCCTTCATTCCTTCCTCTAACTCCTCCATTGTGGTCCACAGGCTTAGTTTGATTGTTGAATGTGAGTTTCTGCATCTGTATTCGTCAGGCTCTGGCAGAGCCTCTCAGAGGACAGTCATACTAGGCTCCTGTCAGCAAGCACTTCTTGGCATCAGCAATAGTGTCAGGGTTTGGTGTCTGCAGATGGGATGGATCCTTAGGTGGGGTAGTCTCTATATGGCCTTTCTTTCAATCTATCCTCCATTTTTTCTCCCTCTATATTCTTTAGACAGGAACCATTCTGAGGGATAGGGCCATACACCCATCTCAAAAATTTTAACCTTGTATTTCTTTAAGGAATTTATTTTCTCCTCTTTAAGGGCTTCTACCAGTTTGTCTGTGTTTTCCTGTATTTCTTTAAGTGAGTTATTGAAATCCTCCTTAAAGAGCTCTATTTATGAGATAGGGTTTTAGGTCAAGAATCATGCATTTCAAGTGTATCCATGGCTTGCTGTGGTGAGAGAATTGGGGTACGATGGTGCCAAAATACATTGGCTTTTGTTGTTGCTTATGTTCTTGTGTTTGTCTCTCAACACCTGGTTATATCTGATGTTAAATGGCCTGGGTGTCTGTCTGGAGTCCACCTCCTGTTTCCCTTGTGGCAGTAGATCTCCTGGGAGATCTGCAGACTATGGATTGGTGAGAGGGGCAGATGTGCAGATCTGCCCTTGTGGAGGTTCCAATCAGAATGGAGATAGGGTTCTCACAGAGGGGAAGGATCCAGTGTCTGCTAGGCTCTGTGGGGGTTCCAGCAGGGGCAGTTATTTGGGCAGGGGTCTTACCTGTGTCCCTGGTTGCAGCAGATCTCCTGGAAGACCTCCAGACTGTGGTGTTGTGAGAGGCGCAGACAGGAAGGCCATATCTTTTATTATACTTCACTATATCTCCATATTGTTTGAAATGTACTTTGCACACAAGGGCAAGGTAGGTGGCCCATATGTTGGCTATTGATCCTGTGTAACATCTCTCTGGTATAAGGAAAAAGTCTTGATGCAGTGTTAGAGTCAAGAAGACAGTTGGGTGAAATAATGTGTAAATGTTTAGGTTCTCAGCCATGAGAGAAGAAAAATAATTTCTTTGAAAGGTGAGGGAAATGAATTGCTAGATCTTATGTACTAGACATCTAATTCATTGTCTGTTACATATAATTTGTATGTTCTTACCTCACATACATTGAATTGATCCATTATTACTCCAAGAAAAAAACCACTTGATGATCACATATATTCCCCGCAGGTGCACATTAGTTCCTCTCCATAATAAAATTGTGCAATTCTCTTTTACTTTAAATTCTAGGCCAGAATGCCCAGTACACTCACATTAATTTAATGTTTTTAGAGTAAGCAAATACACCCAAGAGGAGTAGACAGTAGGAAATAATCAAACTCATGACTGAAATCAACCAAGTAGAAACAAAGAGAACTATACAAAGAATCAACAAAACTAGGAGCTGGTTGTTTGAGAAAATCAACAAGATTGATAAACTCTTAGCCAAACTAACTAGAGAGCACAGAGACTATATCCAAATTAACAAAATCAGGGAGACATAACAACAGACACTGAGGAATTTCAGAAAATCATCAGATCCTAATACAAAAGCCTATACTCAACAAAACTGGAAAATCTGGATGAGATGGATGATTTTCTAGACAGATACCACATACCAAAGTTAAATCAGGATCAGATAAACCATCTAAACAGTCCCATAAGCCCTAAGGAAATAGAAGCAGTCATTAAAAGTCTCCCAACCAAAAAAAAAAAAAAAAAAAAAAAAGCCCAGATGGGTTTAGTGCAGAATTCTATGAGACCTTCAAAGAAGATCTAATGCCAATACTCTTCAAACTATTCCACAAATTAGAAACAGAAGGAACACTACCTAATTAGTTGTATGAAGCCACAATTAAGCTGATACCTAAACCACACATAGACCCAACAAAGAAAGAGAACTTTAGACCAATTTCCCATACGAATATCAGTGCAAAAGTCCTCAATAAAATGCTCACAAACCAAACCCAAGAACACATCAAAATGATCATTCACCATGATCAAGTAACTTCATCCCAGGGATCCAGGAAATCCATTAATGTAATCCACTATATAAACAAACTTAAAAAAAAACACATGATCATTTCATTAGATGCTGAAAAAGCATTTGACAAAATCCAACACCCCTTCATGTTAAAAGTCTTGGCAAGATCAGAAATTCAAGGCCCATGCATAAACATAATAAAAGCAATATACAGCAAACCAATAGCCAACATCAAACTAACAAGAGAGAAACTTGAAGTAAACACACTAAAATCAGGGACAAGACAAGGCTGCCAAATTATGTTTATAAGGTCACAATCACCCTGATACCTCAACCACACAAAGACTCAATCAAGAAAGAGAATTTCAGACCAATATCCCTTATGAATAATGATGAATCAAATACTCACAAACTGAATCCAAGAACACATCAAAGACATCATTCATCATGATCAATTAGGTTTCATCCCAGAGATGCAGGGGAGGTTCAATATATGAAAATCCATCAAATTAATCTACCATATAAAGAAACTAAAAGAAAAAAATTCACATGGTCATATCACTAGATGCTAAAACAGCCTTTGACAAAATCCAAAACCTTTTCATGTTAAAAGTCTTGGAGAGATCAGGGACTCAAGGCACATGCCTAAACATGATAAAAGCAATATACATCAAGTTGGTAACCAATATCAAATTAAATAGAAAGATACTTATAGCAATTCCACTAAAATCAGGGACTAGACAAGGCTACTCACTCTCTCTGTATCTATTCAACATAATAACTTGAAATTTTAGCTAGAGCAATTATACAACAAGAGAAGGTCAAATGGATACGAATTGTAAAAGAAGTCAAAATATCACTATTTGCAGATGATATGACAGTGTACATAAGTGACCCCCCCCCAGTTCTATCAGGGAACTCCACAGCTGATAAACAACTTCAGCAAAGTGGCTGAATGCAAAATTACCTCAAAGAAATCAGTAGCCCTCCTACATACAAACAACAAATGGGCTGAGAAAGAAATTAGGGAAATAACACCCTTTACAACAGCCACAAATAATATAAAATATCTCTATATAACTCTAACCAAGTAAGTTAAAAACCTGTATGTTAAGAACTTCACATCTTTGAAGAAAGAAATTAAACAAAATAACAGAAGATGTAAAGGTCTCCCATACTCATAGATCTGTAAGATTAGCATAGTTAAAAATGGCCATCTTACCAAAAGCAATCTCTTCAGTCAACACAATTCTCATAAAAATTACCACACATTTTTTTTTACAGACCTTGAAAGAACAATGCTCAACTATATATGGAAAACAAAACAAAACAAAAAACCAGAATAGCTAAAATAATCCTGGTATTGGCATAAAAAATAGACAGGCTGATCAATGGCATCATATCAAAGACTCAGAAATAAACTCACACACTTACAGACAGACATTTATCTTTTGACAAAGAAGCCAAAACCATCCTGTGGAAAAGAGAAAGTATCTTCAACAAATGGTGCTGGTCTAACTGGTTGTCTGCATATATAATAATGTAAATAGATTCATATCTATCGCTCTGCACAAAACTCAGGTCCAAGTGGATCGATCACCTCAGTTTATAACCAAATACACCAAATTTGACAGAAAAGAACTAAGGAATAACCTTGAACACATTGGTACAGGATACAACTTCCTGAAAAGAACACCAACAGCTCAGGAACTAAGATCAACAAACAGTAAGTGGGTAAGACAAAGGACACCATCAAAACAATAAAATAGCAGCCTACAGAATGTGAAAAGATCTTTACTAGTCCCATGACCCAGTGAAGGCTAATGTCCAAAATATATAAAGAAGTCAAGAAACTAGACAACAATAAAGCAAATAACACAATTTAAAAATGGGGTACAGGCCAGGCGGTGGTGGCGCACACCTTTAATCCCAGCACTTGGGAGGCAGAGGCAGGCGGATTTCTGAGTTCGAGGCCAGCCTGGTCTACTGAGTGAGTTCCAGGACAGCCAGGGCTACACAGAGAAACCCTGTCTCGAAAAACCAAAAAAAAAGGGGGGTACAGATCTAAACAAAACTCCTGAGAGAGGGATCTCTAATGGCCTACAAGCACTTAAAGAAACATTCATCATCCTTAGTCATCAGAGAAATGTAAATTGAAATGAATCTGGGATTCTACCTTACTCCCATAAGAATAGCTAAGATCAAAAATTCAAGAGAGAGTATGCTGGCAAAGATGTGGAGCAAGGGAACACTCTTCCATTTCTGGTGGGAGTACAAACTTGTACAATCACTCTGGAAATCAATTTGGCAGTTTCTCAGAAAATATAAACAGTAAATAAGAGCCAGGTATACCACTCCTGGGCATATACCCAAAGGACGCTCCTCAATACAATAAAGACACTTGCTCAACTGTGTTAACAGCAGCTTTATTCTTAATAGCCAGAAACTGGAAACAACCTAAATGCCCCTCAATTGAAGAATGGATAAAGAAAATGTGGTACATTTCCACAATAGAGTATTTCTTAACTGTTAAAAAACGGCATTGTGGAGTTTACAGATAATATGGATAGAACTGGAAAAGATCATGCCAAGTGAAGTTACTCAGACCCAGAAAGACAAATATGGAATGTATTCACTTATAAGTGGATATTAACCATAAAGTATAGCATAGCCATGCTGTACTCCATAGATTCAAAGAAGTTAAGGAACAAGGAAGGCCCGGGAGAAGGGGCTGACACTTGAATCTCATTGAGAAAAACAAATAGAAGAGTCATCCAAGGTGGACTGATGGAGGGAACTGAGTAGGAAGGGCATGTAGAGGGAAGCAAGAGGGATCATGTCAGGGGAGGACAGAAGGAGGGAGTATGGAGAGAAAGAATTGGTGAGGGGGATATCTCTGGGACAAGCTAGAAGCTCAGGATAATGAAAACTCTGAGGAATGTATGAAGGTGAGCTTAGCTAAAATTCTTAGCAATGGGGACTATGGAACCTGAACCAGCCATCTGCTGTAACCAGGCAAGACTTCCAATGAGGGACTGGGACACCAACCCAGCCATAAAAACTTGTACCCACAATTTGTCCTGCCTACAATATGTTCGGGGGTAAAGATGGAGCAGAAATTAAGGGAATGGCCAACCAATGACTCACTCAACTTGAGACTCTTGCCATAAGAGAAAGCCTACCCCTGACACTATTAGTCATATTCTGCTGTACTTGCAGATAGTCACATAGCACAACTGTCATCTGAGAGACTTCATACAGCAACTGATGGAAACAGATGCAGAGACCCACAGCCAAACATTAGGCTGATCTTGTGGAATCCTATGGAAGAGGAAGAGTAAGGATTGAAGGACCCAGAAAGATAAAGGACACCACAAGAAAGCCATACAAAATCAACTAACCTGGAACCATAGGGGCTCATAGAAACTGGATCACTAACCTGAGAGCATACATTGGACTGGCATAGGCCCTTTGCACATGTGTAACAGTTGTATAACTGAACCTTCATGTGGGACTCCTAACAGCCCGAGTTGTCTCTGCCTCTGTTGCCTGCCTTTGGTTCCCTTTCCCTTAACTGTGGTGAGTTGCCAAGCCACAATTGGAGAAGATGGGCCTAGTCCTACTACAACTTGATATTTCAAGGCTGGTTGACATTCATGGGAGGGTTCTCCTTCTCTGAAGTGAAATGGAGGATGGGAGTGGTGGGGGAAGGGAGAAGGGAGACTGGGAGGAATGAAGGGAGGTATAGCTGCTATTTAGATGTAAAATAAATTAATTAATAAAAATTAAAATGCTTACAAGATAACCCACTTCTCTCTCTCTCTCTCTCTTTCTCTCTCTCTCTTTCTCTCTCTTCGCGCGCGTGTGTGTGTGTGTGTGTGTGTGTGTGTGTGTGTGTGTGTGTGTATGCATGTATGCTTTGTGTAAAAAAAAGAACTATAAAGAAGAATCACATACTTTGGGGGAACTGAATTTATGAGTTAATGCTAGAGTGATAATGATCCCATAGATTAAAAAAAAACAGAATGTGATTCCCAATGTACTATTGTGTATTATTGAAGTAATATTATGGTTGTAAAGAATAAACAGAGCCTAATTAGAAAGATGTGAGGCTCAATTGCAGAGTGAATACTTATAGAAGGAAAGATATTTTTGGCAAATTATAAGATAAACAAAATTCAAAATTTTGCAAGACAATAAGATTGATTCCAGAAAGTATAAATATTGAATTTGATATTGATTCTGTGGGACATTCTCACATAATAGTATAAGAATGGCTCCAAAGAGATGCTCCGCAGGAGAAAGCAGAGGTTTCTTAATAATGGGCCATGACAAACAAATCCTTTCTTGTTCTGAAAGGTGTAATCAGAAACCTTGAGGGTCATAGTCATGCATGACTTGGAAAATCAGGACACAATAATGTCTAAAAACTTCCAGATTGTACAATGTAGAGGGAGCCATTTTCTAAACCTCAGGGACATTGAGATTTGCCTTGTGGTGAGAACTATGGCCAAGAGCCACAACCACATCGGTGTGAATATACCACTTTGCAAGTAGGTTTTAAATTCCAATGGAAGCAAACATAATAACTAGTATTTAAATGCTGCAACACAATAAACTTTAAGAACATGTTTCCAAATTTCTGACCTGTACAAAACACAAGACATAGAAAAAATTATTTTTCAAGAAAGTAATGTTAGAGATGACACATTGTAAAGCATTAAATAGCTAGTTGAATGGGTTACTTACCAAGTGGATCATTACACATACACATATATGTACATACATAAATACACACACATATGCATACATACACACATGCATATATATATATATATAATTTGATGATATGTTGGTGAATAAAATAGAATAATATAGTCTAATAACTTTATAAATGAGCACATTCAAGGCTTCTTAACTAAGAAAAACAATTTAGTAGAAGGAAATAAATCAATGGAAAATGAAGTGAACGTAGAATATTGATACAAAACTGAGAAAGGTTAGAAAGAAAACTTTGTGATTAAGAACAGGTAGTATCGTCCTTCCACTGGATCTGAGTTCAGTTCTCAGCACAGGTATCTCACAACGGCCTGTAATTCTAGCTCCAGAGTGATCTGATGTCCTCTTTTGGTCTTAGTGGGTAGAATGTATATACCCAGACACACATAAATAAAAGTAAAACAAACCTGTAAAAGGTTATTCTTAGACATTTCAGAGTAGCACTGTTCAAAAGAACTTTTCTAATGTTTGAAAATATTCTGTATGTATAGTGGACAACCATGACAACTAGTTGAAACATGTGGTCAAGTGCTTAGAATGGTAGAATTTAGAAATTAAAATTAAAATGTATTTTGCTTTAAGATAAAATTAAATCTATATGGACCCATAGAGATAGTAATCTCAATTTAAGATATTAGATAAGCTAAACATTACAAAAAGGGATGGAGAATCTTAAGCAGAGCTATTTTTAAAGGAATATGGAGCAGACTCTGTATCCTTGCCTCTTGCTTCATGATTCAACTTATTCATTGATGTTTTAGGTGGGAACATGAAAGGCATGGATATAACTTTTCTTGATGAACCCAAAGTTGGCAGAATTACTTACTCCCTTAGAGATTTATGTATGTGGTCAAAGAAAGAAGGGAGTATAGCTAGAGTCATGAGGCAGCCTTTAGGGTCAGTTCAAAAGAAAGGGACCCAAGGCCAGTACAGGCTTAGAGGAGAGAGGCAATAAATTGGGCCTAGGTTTGGGAGGCAGTGAAACAGAAAATCTGAAAAGATAAAACTAGAGATGAGATTGTGATGACAGGAAACTGGAATGATGAATTAGCAAGGGGTTAGGAAAGGGAGGCAGGGAGCAGATTGAAATGGAGTAATGAATAAATGCAGAGGAAGGGCAGTTCCTGCTGGCTCTCTCCATTCCTTGCTCCTCCCATTTCCCCCCTCCACCATGGTTTGCATTTTCTCTGGGCTTCAGCTGTCACATCAAACATCTTCATTTAGAAGTGAATCACACCTTGCAGAGCCTAGATTTATTGTCTTACACCAACACAATTATATTTTACTGAGATATGAGGAAAATCTTGAAGTTGAGGTTAGAAAACAAGTCCACAAAATGAAATTTGAGAAACGTAATATAAACAGGTAATATTAATCTGGTGTTACAGTGATAACATAGGCCAAAAAATTGCTCCCAGGACTATGAAAACCAATGTTAGGGTGAGTCATTGTTTCAGAGAGTTACATTTTAAGGAAGCATAGCAGGCTCTTAACTAAGAAGAGATGCCGAGTAATTTTGAAATCAGGTCTTATTTGGAAATGATGGGTAGCATTTTGAAGAGAAGGAAGGCTTGAAGATGCATAGAAACTGTCCTTGGCTGTTTTGGGTGGGAAGTCATAAAGGAAAAGAATGAACACACAGAGGTTATAAACAGGTGAATTTTGGAGCAATTAAAGGAAAACGTTCCCACAATTGTCACTGCCAATAGCTGTTTTCTAAAGGACACATTTCTCTAAAACTGGAACTATTTTGTGCAGAAACTAGATAAACATCTGCCTTGGAGTTACATTTGAAAATACTGTGGGTTAAAAGACAAGCCAAACTAAAGCAACTGTGTCTTTCTGATTGTTTGGGGGTTACAATATTATTGTTCTTTTTGTGTGTGCTTCATAGTGTGGTTTGGGCTGTTTATTCAGAGGACACTGCAATTCTATTTCTAATTCCAGGGCATGTACTATCCTTACTTAAGTCACACCCAGGAGACTACATTTTATGTAGGGTCACAGAACAAATGCTACACTGGGCTAGAATGAAGAGGCATAACTGGCTATTTATATATATGGAGCAAGCACCAAGTAATGCAGACATTGCCACCACTCCTTTCCTCACCCCTTAACCTCCTCCAACCTCCTTCCACTTCAAGGCATCGCCATCCTCATCACATTCTGCAAATGTCTACTTCAGTCTTTTCTGTTTGGCTCTTTGGAGTATTGTAACAGTAAAGAGCGTCTTTAAGATCAATCAGCTAGTGCATATGGAAGGGAGGTGGGTGGTGATTCACCTTTGGAAATGTGTCTAAATGATTGTGCTACAAGTCCAAACTTAAGTTATAGGACATATCCTTATCTTTGACTTCTTCTTCAGAGAGCAGTGCTTGCCCCACCTGATATGCATTTTCCTTCATAGTAGTGAGTAGTACTATTCTTTCAGACTTTTCCAGCTATACTTTTCATGGCCATATCTATTTTTATTGATTTTCAAACACATTAAATCATACAAGGAAGTATAAAGAAAATGATAGTTTCCTCTTGTCCTCATCTTTTCCCACTGAGATAATAAACATTAAAGGTTTGTGTGTTTCATTTCTACACCTTTATTTTTGATTACAAAATACATATGTATATGTTTATATATATATATATATATATATATATATATATACATACACACACACACACATACACACACACACATACAAAGATAGCTTGCTATCCTGTAGTTTGCAAGATTATGAGGCTATGAACATACTATGTTTGTTATCAGTGATTTCTCCTATTTCATATAAATTGACATCAATGTAATATTTTTTAAAATGCAAAAAAAGATTGGTAGTTTTGATTATATTAAAAACTAAACTACCGAGTGTACATAAAATAATTCTGTAACACATATGACCAATCATTAATACCCTCAGTGGACAAGAATATTTACATTAAGAGAGAAAATAAACTGCCCAATGTAAATGTACAGATTTGGAAATTGACAATACATAAATGAGAAACCATTTAGCTTCATTAATAGTCATGGAAATACAAAGAAAATCAATTTTACTAAAAAACAATTAAACAAATAGCAAAACTACATTTTAAAACACAATGAAGCAAAACTGCATAGAAGTTTAGATAAACAACAAGAAAAACAACAAAACTTTGGCCTAATCTTTAAACAGATATTCCCACTCTCTGTAAAGTAGCCATTACAGGTAACAAAATTTATTGTGCACCAAAAACATAGAAACTCTTATCACTAGGTATTTTCTATATAGATTATACATATATAATTTTACTTTTTTTTTATTTTCATTTAAAAATTTCATGGATATTTTACTAGTTAATCTGCCAAAATTCAGCTCTTTTTTTTTTATAGCTACATTATATTCCACAACCTAACTGTCTCATAAGGCATTCAAATTATTCATGGGTTTTGAAGTACTTTTCAATTTTTAAAATGTTTATTTATTTAACTTTTTATTTCAAAGTTTTTACATTTTAATTAAAATACAATTATATCAATTCTTCCTTCCTTTTTCTTTCTCCTTCCAACTGCTCTCATGCCCCCATTCTCAAGTTGAAAGCCTCTTTTTATTATGCTTACATACACATGTATATTATATATGTGCATAAATATATGAACACAACCTACTGAATCCATATGTCTTGTTTATATGTTCATGTTTTCAGGGATGACAACTTTGTATTAGATAAGCAATCAAGGGTTTCACCACAGGAACAGTTAATTCTCCCTCTCTAGAAACTCATTAGTTGCTTGCATTTCTTTGTCTAGGAGTAAGGATGCCAAGAGATTTTCTTCCTTCTGCAGTAGCATTTCCTTCTTGGTCACTGTTCTACTGTTGCAAATTGACACCATGATCAAAGCAACTCTTACAAAACAGAATATTTAACTATGGGATTTATAGTGTCAATTCTAGAATTTTAGTTTCTTTTTAAAAGGCAGAAATATTGTAAGAATATATTTTTGTGTGAACCCTAGGTGTGGGGATAGGGGGCAGCTGATTATGATTTACCTTGTGTTCTTGTAGAGGCATGGGTTTGCCAGCTGCCCATAGCATCTGCAGTTGTGTGATGTTTGGAGTTCTGGGAAATCTTCAGAGGGTATATAAATGCTAGATTTCTGACAGGTAGTGTTGGTGGCTATTGGTTATTGTTGTAGTTGTAGTTGTTGTTGTTGTTGTTGTTGTTGGTAGTGGTGGTGGTGGTGGTGATGATGGTAGTTATGGTTTGTTAGTAGTTGTGCTCAAAGAAAAACAAGACAAATTTGATTCAAGGATTTCTGCCTCTCTCTCTCTCTCTCTCTCTCTCTCTCTCTCTCTCTCTCTCTCTCACTCTTTCTCTCTCTTTTGTCTCCTTCTTTCTTTCCTATCTAGTGATAGGGGGGTGAAACTGGGGGATAAAGGCTAGGAAAAGAAGAACCCACAAACTAGCAAAGAGCAGCTACGGGACTTGTTAGAGTTTCAGAGATTTAGTTCATTCCTGTCATGACAGGGAGCATGGTAGCATGTATGTTAGTATACATGGCACTGGAGTAGTAGGTGAGAGCTACATCCTGATCTGTAGGCAGAGAGGGAGAGAAAGAAACACTGGGACTGGTCTGATCTTTCAAAACCTTTAAGCCATCTCCAGCAACACACTTCTAACAAGGCCACATCTCTTTTTTTTTTAAAGATTTATTTATTTATTTTATGTATGTGAGTACACTGTCACTCTCTTCAGACACACCAGAATAGGACATCAGACCCCATTGTAGATGGTTGTGAGCCACCATGTGGTTGCTTGGACTTGAACTCAGGACCTCTGGAAGAGCAGTCAGTTCTCTTAACTGCTGAGCCATCTCTCTAGCCCAAGGCCACACCTCTTAATCCTTCTCAAATAGTGCCACTCCCTGGTGACTGCAAGCATTCAAATACGTGAGTCTGTTGGGCAATTCTTATTCAAACCACCACAATGTTTATTGATATTGTCATTGTTCAGGTATTGTTTATGGAATCATTTCTATGAAAGGCTGTCTCACAGCAGACCTCCTGGTTCTGACTATTAACAATCTTTCTGCTGCCTCTTACTGGATGTTCACTGAGCCATAGATTCAGTAGTTTTGCTGCTGGTATATCTATTTGGATTGAGCTTACTACAATCCTTTAATCATTTTATTGAGTACAGTTGTTGAATTCTGTAATTGTCTTAATTTGCTGTATAAAGAAGTTCTTTGATGAGGAGTGATAGCTACACTTATCTGTGTGTATAAGGATAAGATTTGGAATATGCTTACAGAATTTTGTTGGTTTAGCAAAGTTGTTGTAATAGATTCTCTTCTAAGATACATGACCACCCTAGACCCAAGCATCTGGCTATATTTTTAGTATCAGGCATAATTTCCCTCTGGTATAACTCCACTTAGATATCTGTTAGTAGAAAGGTTAGATAGCTTTAGTAGAAAGGTAACAACAATAAAAAATGAAGCTTAAATAATGGGGGAGATAGAGCCCCAACTGCCCATCTTTTGTCACCAAATGAAGCTTTCATTACTTGGATTGGGTTACATGTAATTGAGTTGCTGGCCAAAAGGGCTTCATGGAAATTGCCAAACAACCCAGGCTGTAGCTAAGACAAAAGGTTGCTCTCCACATACTGAAAGCAAGGGTTTCAATGGTGAAGATTAACAGCTGCACAACTCATTGACATAAAGTAGTAAAGCAGATGCTTTCATAGAGCTGTCACCCCTACATTTTAGTATCTTTGATACAGAAAGGGACTCTACATGTTACCGGAAGGAAAACATAAACACCAAGTCACCTACAAATCTCTTGCCCTACAATAGAGTCCTGCCTGCAAAATATGCTGGAGCAATGGTGACTAAAAGCTTGTGGGAGTAACCAACAAATCAATGTCTGATTTGACTTGAGGCCTATTCCATGTGATGGAACTCACACCTCTTACTGCTTGAGTGGCCAAGAACAAGAGACTAGATAACCAAGGGAGCTAGGCTAAAACCAAATACTTCTGGTCTAAAATAACAACAGCAACAACAACAAAAAGTAATGATAAAGTGACTTTTAATCATACTCTTCTATACACACTAACTAGTCAACCGTTGTCAGAAAAGCTTCCTCCTGCAGTAGATGGAAACAAGTATAGAGATCCATAGCCAGACAAACCACACACACACACACACACACACACACACACACACACACAGAGAGAGAGAGAGAGAGAGAGAGAGAGATACAGAGACAGAGATAATGAGAGAGAGACAGACGGATGGAGACAGAGAGACAGGGACAGAGAGAGATAAAGATGAAAGACAAAGAGACAGAAACTTAGAACTTGGAACACACTCAGCCCTAAGTAGGATATCTCCTTCAAATCCTTCTTCTCAGGGCCCAAGAAGTACCATAGAGCAGGAGGCAAAAAGACTATAAGAACAAGAGGGAATGAAAACCACAAAGAACACAAGACCCTGTAATTCAACAGGAGCAAAGCCTGAAGCAGCATGCACATTGCCTGTAAGGAGCTTTAAGGGCCTTCACAGGTCTGCATATATTTTGGTTTTCAGTTTAGTAATTTTTATGGGACTCCTGAGAGTGTGAAAGAGTGGGTCTCTGATTCTTGTGCCTTCTTTTGGGCTCTTTTCCTTCTCTTTGTTTGTCTTGTCCAACTCCGAAGTAATAATTTGTTTTTATTATATTTTATTTTGTAGTATTTTAATATTATTTCTTACCAGCCTGTTTTTCCCCCCTAAGGGAAGTCAGGGAAGATTAGAGGGATGGCCAATTATAATCAGGATATATTATGTGAGAAAAGAATCTGTTTTCAATAAAGGGGGAGAAAAGAAAAGAACAGAAAAGAAAGGAGGCATATTCCAAGGCTTCCCATTTGTCTCATTTTATCTATCTTCAGAATTCTTCCTTTCAGCTAGATCTGTTATATGTGACTTCACCCTAAGCTTGTAATACACTGATAAGACTTTCACTTAACACAAAGTTGATGTCACCATTTTTGTATACCATCCAGTTAGTCTCAAATAAGAATTATCATTTTTGTATGGCGTAATCCTATCAGCAGCTTACTTATAGACCATTTTCATGATGAATTAATTGCAGGTATCGGACAGTTTTTCAAATTTCAGGCGAGATCTTTGTCAGAATCATCTTAGCAAAAACCACCAGAACTGCCATTTAGGACTGTTTTCTTGTCCATCCTTAAACGCCTTTTGTTTCTATTTCTTAGAATATCATTTGTGATAATTAATCTTAATTGATTGAATGCTTAAAAGATGACTGGTCTTGTGTTAATATAGTTTTATTTTTCTCATTTGAATCATGTAGGGGTACTATTAAAATCTTTGCTTTTCATTTAAGAAAATTCATGTTCATAGGTATTGAGCTGCAAATGGAGAGTTGAATTTTAGATCTAATTCTGTGAAACTTCATAGACATTATCTTTTACAGCAGAGGTCAGCAAACTTTTTTTACACATGGTCAGATAGCAAAAATGTTATGCTTTCCAGGCCATATAGCCTTTATTGCAACTAATTAACTATGTCACTGTGGCTCCAAAGCTACCTGCAATAATTCATTGGTAAATAAACCTAATTGTTCATGTGGAACTTTTTGCAGACACTGAAACTTGAACGTCACAGTATTTTCCCCTGTACTGAAATATTATTCTTATTTTCATTTTGTTCAACCACTTAAAATGTAAAGCCATTTTTAGCTAGTGGATCATAGAAAAACAGGTGGTAGCCAGATTTAGTGTGTGGGGCCATAATTTGCCAGCCACTGGTCTATGACATCTTAAAGTTTGCAGAGTATATACAAACCACAAACCTAATGAACTTCATCGACCACCATATTTTTTCTTAATACATCAATATGTCAGTCATCCAGCCACATATCTAAGCCCTTTTTTTGGAGCTACTTTTTTCTATTCAATGCCATGTATGTGCCTTTTATCTGGAAGACTCTAATCCCTTCCTAAGTATCTAGTCGGGTATTCAAGCAGTCACTGAACAAGTCTGTATTATTGGATTCTTTATTTTTTTTAAAAAACCCTGGCTCTTTATTTCTCACACTATGCCAAAGATTTTCCCACTTTGCCAACACTTGTTCTATAACATATTCATCCTCCAACAGCTGTGGGGCATCTTTTACAAAACAATTAATGTGTCTTATAAAAATAACAAATATGTGACTTTTTAATGTTAAAGTGATTGAAGGATTTTATGATTGCTAAGAATTTCAACAATGGGCAACTTTACTAAAAAGCTCTAGGACACAGCAATTCATGCCAAAAGATGTCCTATTTCATATTCCTGAGTTCTTTAAACATTATTATTTGTCCTGAATTGTTCTACTCAGAGATCTAGGGCAACAAAGGCCTTACTTTTTATTCTCTAGAATAATACTTTACCCACAGGAGATATTCACTTGTCAGACTGACTGAGTTTCTAAGTTTCCTTGCCTACCGGTGATATATAGAGCCATCATGAATGACACATCCCAATGTTGTTTAATCACAACATAAGTTAATGCTTTCATGAGTATTTACATTTTAAAATTATTTACTTATTTTGAATGTGTTATAATATATTCTGATCAGATTATTTCACTTCTATCAACTCCTCCATGATCCTTGGCCCCCAAACTACAAATCCAACTTTACATTCTGTCTCTTTTCTTATTGTACTACTTTTATTTTCTTTTACAGTACAATCATTGCCCTGCCCCCACACCCAGTATGCCCTTCCACAGTTCCTCATCCCATTCCTCCTCACCCTGTCTCCAAGAGGATGTTCCCCTCCCTCCCCCAGCAGGCCTTTACACACCCTTGGGTCTCAAGTCTCTGGAGGTTAGGTGCATCTTCTCCCAGTGAGGTCAGAGCAGGCAGTCCTCTGCTGTATATGTGTCAGGGTCTTGGATCAGCTCCTATCTATATGCTGTCTGGTTGGTGGCTCAGCATCTGAGAGATCTCAGGAGGCTGGGTTAGTTGAGACTGCTGATTTTCCTATGGGGTCACTCTCCTCCTCAGCTTCTTCCAGCTTTTCCCTAATTCAACCACAAGGATCCCTGACTTCAGTCCAAAGGTTAGTTGTTAAGTATCTGCATCTGTCTCAGTTAGTTGATTGTTGGGCCTCTCAGAGGACAGCCATGCTAGGCTCCTGTCTATAAGCACACCATAGTATCAGTAATAATGTCAGGCCTTGGAGCCTCTCCTTGAGATGGGGCCCAACTTGGCCATGTCCCTCTGTCTCATCTCCATTTTTGTCCCTATAGTTCTTTTAGACAGGAACAATTCTGAGTCAGAATTTTTGACTGTGGAATGACAGTGTGAATTCCTTCACTTGATGTCCTGTCTTTCTATTGAAAGTTTCCTCTTTCCACTGTAGGGCGTTTCATCTAAGGTCCCTCCCTTTGAGCTCTGAGAGTCTCTCACCTTTCAGGTCTCTGGTACATTCTAAAGCATCCCCCCATCTCCTACCTCCCAAGGTTGCCTGTTTCCATTCTTTCTGCTGGCCCTCAGGGCTTCTCTTCTCTCTCCCCCATATCTGATCATGTTCTCCTTTTCCCCTCCCCTTCCCCTCTCCCACCCATTCCCTCCCTCCCTCTCTGCTGTGATTGTTTTCTTTTCCCTCCCAAGTGGGATTGAAGCATCCTCATTTGGGCCCTTCTGCTTGTTAATCTTCTTGAGTTCTATGGATTATATCCTATGTATTCTAAACTTTTTTGGCTAGCATTCACTTATTTATAAGAACATACATATATGCCCTTTTAGGTCAAGTTCCTTGGCAGGACCCTACCAAGCTTTAGATGTGGAGGAAAACAGAAGTGGTTTTCTAAGGTTTTTTCTGATGTGTGGTTACCCAGAAAACCCCTTCCCCAAGTCTAGAGGTAGATACCTTGGAAGATGTCTTAAGCTAATATATGCGCTTTGAGAATTGTAGCTTGCTTATTGCTCTTACCCTCTCATAGCAGCAAAGAAGCAAGTATTCCTCAGTATGAAGGGCTGAGTTTTACATTCTATGCACATTAAAAAAATAATTATGGGGAAGGATATAAAGAAGATTGTAGCTTTGGGTATAGTTTCTCTAGTGATGTGCATCTTTCACTATGTTCTAGAATTTCAGACTTTAGCACTATCATTGGCCCTGTGATAAAGCCTAGTCTTACTTCATGAGATAGATTTTTTTACTAGTTCAATAAAAATCCTTTCATCACCAACTTAAAATAAGTTCAAGGATAGGGCTTACCTGTGGTAGTAGAAGTGTCTATGACCTTGGGGAAAAATGGAAAAAAAGAAACATAAAACTAAGCATGCAGTGAAGGGGTTCACCATTTTGCTGAGTAGGATAAAGGAAGTACCAACAATACTTCCATAGATTGATGTACCAGAACAATATTTCAGTTTTTTGGAAAGAAGGTGGATTTGTTCATTTAAGGAACATTTATTAATATAATTGTAAAAATACAATATAATAGTAAATTATAATATAATTGTATCTACTACATGAAAATTGATTAAACAAACAGAACGATGGTATATTTTGACAAGTGATGAAAAAGAGTGGAAGAAACCAGAAACTGCATGAAGAGCAATTTACAGCCTAGGACATATCCTCGCCTAAATAAATATAGAATAAAAACTAGTAGAACATAAAAATGGACAATACATGAAGGTTATCTTGTAAAAAATCTACAGACAAAGTCTTGATAAACAGAGGTACTTATCTGAGAGTACTACTTCCTGATTGTGCATTTTGCTTCACGTTGGCATCTTTGAAGGTCAAACTGTTTTTTTTTTGATATGAACGATATTTCAAAATGGGAATAACTTCCATAATACAAGAATAGTCTTTAGACATTGAAGAGCAGTTGGTGATATGCAGAATGGAACAGGATTACCATTAATTAAACATTTTCTCTGAATTAGAAAACCAGGCACTATACATATATAATTTCACTTTATTTCATTCTTACAATAACATGATGAGGCTGTTATCATCATTTTGGCCTTGAGGATGAATGGACTGAAATCAAACATGTTTACAGTTTTATTGTTTGATATTATAATGTAATTACAACACATCTGATCCTTTTCTTCTTTTGAAACCTTCATATATATATATATATATATATATATATATATATATATATACATGTTTGCCTTTATTTTTATTTTATTTTTTTATTTTTAAAGGAAAGGTAAAAGATTCAAATTAAGCTTGTTTTGATTCTGAAATCCATGTTCCTGTTGTAGTTTTATGATGCTACCATAAATATAAATTATTTCATTAAGAATTTTTTAATTGTAGGATAGAGAGATGGGCCATCAGCTAAAGATATTTGTTGTTCTTGCAGAGGACCTAGGTTCCCAGTACCTGTATGGTAGCTCACAGTCATCTGTAACTGCAGTTTCAGGTCCTAGAATGATTTTTTTTTCTTTAACTGATGAAGGTGCTGCATACACATGAAACACATATATACAGGCAGGCAAAACATTCATCTACATCGAAATAAGAACATGAAATTCGGTGGCTAGAGTTAAGAAGAGGCTCTTGGGGGAGTTTTGTGTAGAATAAATAATATCATTAAAATATAAAATATGAAAACTTTAAATAACAAGCTCTAAATTAAAACAATCTCAATAATTTTTAAAAGGAATTTAAATTATGTTCAAATAGTGTTGTATACATCTCATTGCCACTAGTCAGGGAGCAGAGTCAGGGAAATTTCTGAGTTCCAGGTCAGGCACATCTGGATAGTGAGTCCAAAACTAGCCAGGGCCTTGCAGGAAGACCATGTCTCAAACTTAATAACAAAACAGAACAAAAATTATCAAAAGAACATCTTTCCAAATGTTGTTTCCCATCTTGTCTATTAGCTATTGAGTAAAGTACTAGCTATTGGATAGAGTGTCTTTCATGTGACAGCTTTGAGCAGTTGATCCTATTTCAATATACACCTCAACTAGACAGGTATCTTCAATGTGGATCTGTCTTAAAGTCTGGTTGAACAAAATGCTTGGTATTCTGTTGTATTCTCATCTTTTTTCAGTTCCAGTCCAACTTTTGAGTTGACAAGACAGTCAAGCAATATTAATAATTTAACCCAAATAAAATACAGAGGATAGTGCTTGCTTTTCTCTTTTGTCAGGGGAAATGCTATTTTCCAGAGGATGTAAGAAGACAGTGATTCCATGAGTATCCTCTGGAGAGAGAAATGTACTGATGGTGAGAGTGTAAAAATACTTAACCCTCAGTTCCTGTAGGGGGTGGTTTTGATGTTTTGATCGGGAGTCTGCATGTGAACCCTGAAGGTCCTGTTCTCCTGGTGGTTCTTGATTCATCAATAAAGATGCCAGTGGCTAATGAGCCAGGAGGAATAGGCAGAACTTTTAGGTCTCCACAGACAGGATAAGAGACACAGGGGAGGAAGAGAGATTTTTATCCGTGCTTTGGAGGGGTAAAAATGTGACCAGCCATGTGACATCTTGGGTGGAGCAGCCATAGGCCTCTTGCTTCCCCAGGCAGGAGATTAGAAACTCAACTAAGCAGAGGGCAGTTTTGGGTTGCTGAAGAAGGAGAAGGTAACTGAGCAACTTAAGTTGAGGGCAGATTTAAGGGTGCTGAGTTGGGAGTGAAATGAAACAAATAAGGCTTAAAAGAGCTCAGCAATTGAGCCAGTAAGAGAGACTGAAAAATAAGCTAATGTATCTGTATCTTCCATCCACATATCTGAGGGAACCTTGGCAGGGCTGGTAGTGTGGTCTGCCTGCAGCTTAAAGCAGGGTAACAAAAACAGGCACTACAGATGGTGCCTAATGTGGGGTGAGAACCCACAATTTAGGAATTCTCAGGTGGTACACACAAACGCAAAAGTCTAGGAAGAGGGAAAACTGGTTTCTCAGCAAGCAGAGCTGAGTCATGTAGCTCCAGCACATAAAACTGGAACAAAGGAACACAGCCACCAGTGGTGGGGATTTGCCCTAGGCCTTTTAAAATGATTCTAGCTGCCTCAGAGAGCCTTAGCTGAGACTCCTAGAGCCCCTGCTCTACAAAGAGACAAAATGGTTTCTCTGAGGCAGAGAATCAGATGGTAGACACAACTTCTTCCTACAAGCAAATAATCAAAAGATCGGGATAAATTAAATTTGATTTAATTGTCTTTAAGGTCAAAAGGAGTGTAATGGTAATTGTTTAGATGTTCTTAAATATACAGAGATATTACGCTCCACAGAAGGGAGAGGTTAGGGAGAGTGAATAAAAAAATGCTTTAAAAAAGATTTGAAAAATGTCTTCCCTGGAAAATTTCTTGGTATCTTTGAACATGGTTTACTCATGGGATTTCTGGGATTTCTTTGTCTGGTATAAAAATAGAGCCTAGGAATAGGCTTATACAATAAGCAGAGGGGAATTTAATTAAAGTTAATTACAGAGAAATAAAAATATTGAGACATTCAATTTTAAAAAATTAGATCAAAGGCATGGGGGTAGGTCACCTAGCCTATCTCAGATAGTAGAAATTTAGGCCTTGAAATTTGTATAAAGAGAGAGCTTAGAAATAGGCTCATACTGTAAGTAGACAGAGATATTAAATAAATAATGTAGGCCTTGATCTTATGAAGGTCAGGGCAGAAGACAGCAGAAGCACTATCTCATCAATTAATATTTGTTTAGATTGCTTTGTTTGCTTTGAATTGTTTATCAAAATGAATGTGGTTGTGAGATTGGTGGTTATATTAAAATTCCTTTGGAAGAGAGGTCAAGTAAATGTTCAATGAATTCAGGTTACTGGACCAAGGACATGCTATTTTAGAAGAAAGGCTCTACATTTGTATTGACAGGAAAGGAGAATAGGTTCTGGAACCCTCCCAGAGTAATACTGATCAGATGGCAGGGGGAACCCCCCTGAAGAGCTATAAAAGTTCATAAAATTCAAACAGGAAAAGTAAAGATTCATCATGTCATCATTCACATGACATGAGTGAAAACTTATTACAATTGTTTATTGATAAAATTAACTCATAATAAAAGACAGCAGTCCTTCATCTGCTCAAACAAGGAGCAGAATTTCATTCTTAACCTATCTATGCACCCTGCATGATCCATACAAAAATCTTAATGGTATTAAAATTTTGGTTGTAGGATTCATTTGTTGCAGAAAGTACAGCTCTGACAAGACTCATCTGCTGGGAGGCTGAACTGACTGACCCCTACTTCCTGATGATGTCCAGAGACTTACTTCCAGAAGACCTTTAGGACTGCTGTTGATTCCACGTCATCATCTCACCTCATCCAACCTTTCAGAAGGATCTGGTCAGAACTTCAGTCAAGCTCTAAACCTTCAAAATATGCAGAGACTAGATAACAGATGCTAAAGCTAGTGTTTTTAACTATAACCAGTTTTTTTTCTAATTTTCCTACTACTCCCCACTTCTTTAGAGAATTTCTCATTGTCGATACTCAGAAAGAAGAAATTATGGAGAGTTGTCAGCCCAATTCCCTGGGTTTGGGTGTCTGGTAATATTTTTACAAAGTATAGATAGGTTGCCATTTTAAAGGATAATTTGGAATTGGTCATAATTTTGAACAGGAAGGAAATAGGATGGATTACTAACTTTATTCTTGAATAAGGCATTGTGTAGCCATAATCTTAATTGATAGAAAATTTTATAATTGATAAAAATAGAATTTATAATTTCTTACATTGGTACAGAATTTATATTGAAACAGATTTTAGGGTTTCACTGGTACAGATCTGTATATTGATACAAAATTTGAAATTAATATTGTTACTCTTAGATAGACATTGTGCCTATGCAACTCATTTAAGAACATGAGGCTTAGACCCAGTCCTTCTAATAGCTGCTTTACAAACTGTGTACGATGATTAAGTTAAACAAGTGAAGAGCCAGATAGCAAATTCATGGTTATGTTAGATTCTGATTTAATTATAATAACGTGTTTTCAGTTTCCTCAAATAGAAATGGCTAAGAGTAGTTACGGTTTAACAGTTCAAGATACTTTACATGGTCTTCAAAAACATCAGAAATCCACAGAATATGACATTTAATGTTATTTCATTATTCAGAATCATTTGACAATGAGTCACGTCTGCTCTGGACAGTTTCCTCATTCTCCTTCAAAGAAAAATGAAACATCTTTACCTCCAGGCGAGGTTGCTCATCGAGGTAAGGTAGTCATGGGGAAGAAATTGCCTGGTTCATCTGCAGACAAAATACTGTCTGGAAAAAGGACACACTATGCTGAATAGTGAACTGATAGCTCTACCAATACAGGGTAAACAGCCCTTCATAATCTTGCTTTGCAAAGGTCTATCAGATATCCTGGGCTGGAAGGCTGAAGATAGATGCTCCAACATTATGAGAAATTAAGGGCTATCTCTAATTGTTTAAGTTTTGGAAGCTATGTTTGGTGCTTCCTATATACTCAGGCAGTATTTAACTTATTCTGGGATCCCTGACAGGTTTGAAGACTAGTTGTAGGCTCATAATCAAACTCAAGTTATTTAACGTTGAGAGAGAGAGAGATTATAGAATGGAAGACGTAGTTTTCAGATGGCATTACAGGCTAAAATCTAAACTTAATTAAGAGATAAAATCATACTTGTTTAAGTTAGGAATGATGGTAGAGTATTTAATTGACAAATATGATGGGCTACATGTTAATTGTACATCATAATTTGTAAATTTATATGATTATTATTGTTTTGTTCAATTTATGTCTAGGAGAAGAGATTTTTTTTATTAGACAGAAAAGTTGAGATGTATTGGATGGTTCTGATGTTTTGATCCGGAATCTGCACATGAACCCTGAAGGCCCTGTTACCCAGTTGGTACTTGATCCATCAATAAAGATGCCAGTGGCTAATGAGCCAGGAGGAATAGGCAGAACTTTTGGGGCCCCATGGGCAGGCTAAGAGACACAGGGGAAGAAGAGAGATTTTTAGCCATGCTTTGGATGGAAAAATGTGACCAGCCATGTGAGATCTTGAGTGGAGCAGCCATAGGCCACTTGCTTTCCCAGGCAGGAGATTAGAAACTCAATTAACCAGAGGGCAGTTTTGGGTTGCTGAAGAAGGAGAAAGTAACTGAGCAACTTAAGTTGAGGGCAGATTTAGGGTGTTGAGTTGGGAGTGACATGAAGGGCCCAAGGTAACCAAAGAAGGCTTAAGAGAGCCCAGCAATTGAGCCAATAAGACAGGTTGAAAAATAAGCTAATGTGTGTGTGTCATTCATCCACAGATCTGAGGGAACCTGGGCTGGTAGTAAGGTCCACCTGGAGCTTAAAGAGGGTAGAAAAACCCTCACTACAAGTTCCTCTTCATTTCAAAATAATAAGAAAACAAGCATAGCTACCCATGTATTCCTTTGCCTTTCACTTCCCTTATGAAAAAAGAATTTTGAAATTTAACCCAAGTAAGAAACATTTTACAAATCTTGTTTGCATTCGAAGTGGAGAATCTCTGAAACAGAAGAGTGAGTAGCTCTGTCCTGAAAGACTAAGGGATCCTGTGGTCCTGTGGGTGGTTGAATTCCTTTTAAAATTTTATTATTATTTGAGTCTGAACATAGCGCTCTCTCTCTCTCTCTCTCTCTCTCTCTCTCTCTCTCTCTCTCTCTCTTTCTCCATGTATTCCTGGAATAGATTCTTTTATTTTGTTAGTAATCATTTCATTTGTTTACATCTCAAATGATATTCCACTTCCCAGTTACCCCCTCCACCAACCCCCCATTCCATGATATCCTGCTTTCTGGTTACCCCTCCACAAAACCCCATCCCACATCAGCCCTCCCCACTCTACTTTGCCTGTGTCAGGGTGCTCTCAGACCCACCCATACTCTCCCACCCCATCACTCCAGCATCCTCCTATGCTGGGGCATCAAATCTCCCTGGAACCAAGGGCCCTCCAGGTACACTACTTGGTTGGTGGTCTAGACTCTGGGAAAACTGGGTGGTCAGGCCAGCTTATGTTGTTCTTCTAAGTGGAACTATTAGTAGCAATATCATGATTTTATAAATTCGGGGAAACAATTCAGAGA
>JANHMN010000005.1:40723858-40745347 GCA_030674055.1 Rhabdomys pumilio
CTGGGTCAAAAGTCTGACTGACTCAAGCCTATGTCCTCAATGAAACACATCAGATTCTTAATGCAAAAGTATAAAGCAATAAATGGCAAGGAATATTGCTAGTGTATTCATTTTTTAATATTATTTTTGATGATCTAAATTAAATTTATTTAAAATCATTTAAAATTATTTTTTATTGGATGTTACATTTATATTTCAGATTCTCTTCCTTTTCCCCATTCCCCCCACCACCCAGGAATCCTCTATCCCATTCCCCCTTCTGCTGCTTCTATGAGGATGTGCCCCACCTAACCCCCCACTCCCACCTCCCCACCCTTGAATTCCCCCCCACACACAGACACTCCATGTTCAGCCTTTATGGGAACAAAGATCTCCTCTCCCACCTATGCCCGAGAAGGCCATCCTCCCTACATATACAGATGGAGTCATGGGTCCCTCCCTATGTGCTCCCAGGCTGGTGGTTTAGACCCTGGGGAGCTCTGGTTAGTTGGTATTGTTGCTCTCCTCATGGGGCCACAAACCCTTTCAGCTCCTTCAGTATTCTCTCTGACTCCTCCATTGGGAACCCTTTGATCAGATCAATGGTTAGCTGTAAGCATCTGCCTCTGAATATGTCAGAATCTGGTAGACCTCTAAGGAGACAGCTATATCAGGCTGCTATCAGCTTACTCTTCCTGACATCCTTTGGTGATTGCACATGGAATGAATACCCAGGTGGAATGGTCTCCAGATGCCCCCTCCTTCAGTTTCTGTCCCACACTTTGTCTCCATATTTGTTCCCTTGAGTATTTTGTTACTCCTTCTAAGTAGGACCGAGCCATCCACAGTTGGTCTTCTTTCTTCATGAGCTTCATGTGGTCTGTGAGTAGAATCTTGGCTATTTCAAGCTTTTGGGCTAACATCAACTTATCAGTGAGTAAATACCATCTGTGTTCTTTTGTGATTGGGTTACCTCACTCAGGATGATATTTTCTAGTTCCATTCATTTACCTAAGAATTTCTCGAATTCATTGTTTTTAATAGCTGAGTATCACACCATTGTGTAAATGTACCACAATTTTTGTATCCATTCCTCTGTTGAAGGACATCTGGGTTCTTTCCAGCTTCTGACTATTATAAATAAGGCTTCTATGAACATAGTGGAGCATATGTCCTTGTTATATGTTGGAGCATCTTCTGGATATATGCCCAGGAGTGGTATAGCTGCGTCCTCAGGTAATGCTATGTCCAATTTTTCTGAGGAACCACCAGACTGATTTCCAGAGTGGTTGAACTAGCTTACAATCCCACCAACAATGGAGGAGTGTTCCTCTTTCTCCATATCCTTGCCAGCATCTACTATCACCTGAGTTTTTGATCTTAGCCATTCTGACTGGTGTGAGGTGGAATCTCAGGGTTGTTTTGATTTGCATTTCCTGATGACTAAGGATGTTGAGCATTTCTTAAGGTGCTTCTTGGCCATTTGAGTTTTCTCAGTTGAGAATTCTTTGTTTAGCTCTGTAACTCATTTTTAATAGGATATTTGTTTGTCTGGAGTATAGTTTCTTGAGTTCTTTGTATATATTGAATATTAGCCCTCTATCGGATGTAGGATTGGTAATGATCTTTTCCCAATTTGTTAGTTGCTGTTTTGTCCTATTTTACTGCTTTGTCCTATTGACAGTGTCCCTTGCTTTACAGAAGCCTTGCAATTTTACTAGGTTCCATTTGTCAATTCTTAATCTTAGAGCATAAGCCATTGGTGTTCTGTTCAGGAACTTTTTTCCTCTGCCTAGGTATTGGAGGGTCTTCCCAACCTTCTCTTCTATTAGTTTCAGTTATCTGGTTTTTATGAAGGTCCTTTATCCACTTGGACTTGAGCTTTTTACAAGGGGATAAGAATGGATTGATTTGCATTCTTCTACATACTGACCTTCAGTTGAACAAGCACCATTTGTTGAAAACGCTGTCCTGCTGGACACTGGTGGCGCATGCCTTTAATCCCAGCACTTGGGGGGCAGAGACAGGCAGATTTCTGAGTTTGAGGTCAGCCTGGCCTACAGAGTGAGTTCCAGGACAGCCAGGGCTACTCAGAAAACCCTGTCTCGAAAAATCAAAAAAAAAAAAAAATGCTGTCCTTTTTCCACTGGATGGTTTTAGCACTTTTGACAAAGATCGAGTGACCATAGGTGTGTGGGTTCATTTCTGGATCTTCAATTTTGTTCCATTGATCTTCATGCCTGTCTCTGAAACCAATACCATGCAGTTTGTTTTTTTATCACTATTGTTCTGTAGTAGAGTTTGAGGTCAGGGATGGTGATTCCCCCAGAAGTTCTTTTATTTTTGAGGATAGTTTTCACTATTCTGGGTTTTTTGTTATTCCATATGAATTTGCAAATTGCTCTTCCTATCTCTATAAAGAATTGATTTGGAATTTTGATGGGGATTGCATTGAATCTGTAAGATTACTTTTGGCAAGATGGCCATTTTTACTAAATTAATCCTGCCAATCCAGGAGCATGGACGATCTTTCCGTCTTCTGAGATCTTCTATTTCTTTCTTCAGAGACTTGAAGTTCTTGTCATACAGATCTTTCACTTGCTTGATAGATTCATTCCAAGATATTTTATATTATTTTTGACTATTGTGAAGTGTGTCATTTCTCTAATTTCTTTGTCAGCCTGTTTATCCCTTGAGTATAGGAAGGCTACTGATTTGTTTGAGTTAGTTTTATATCCAGCCACTTTATTGACATTATTTATCAGGTTTAGGAGTTCTCTTGTAGAAGTTTTAGAGTCACTTAAATATACTATCATATCATCTGCAAATAGTGAAATTTTGACTTCTTCCTTTTCTATTTGTATCCCTTTGACTTTCTTTGGTTGTCTAATTGCTTTGGCTAGGACTTCCAGTACTATATTGAATAGGTAGGGTGAGAATGGGCAGCCTTGTCTAGTCTCTGATCTTAGTGGGATTGTTTCAAGTTTCTCTCCATTTAGTTTGATGTTGGCTATTTGCTTGCTGAATATTGCTTTTATTATGTTTACATATGGGCCTTGAATTCCTGATCTTTCCAAGACTTTTAACATGAAGGGATGTTGAATTTCGTCAAATGCCTTCTCAGCATCTAGTGAGATGATTATGTGGCTTTTCTTTGAGTTTGTTTATATAGTGGATTACATTGATGGATTTCTGAATATTGAACCATCCCTGCATTCCTGGGATAAATCCTACTTGATCATGATGGATGATTGTTTTGACGTGTTCTTGGATTTGGTTTGCAAGAATTTTATTGAGTATTTTTTGTATCAATATTCATAAGAGAGATTGGTTTGAAGTTCTCTTTCTTTGTTGGGTCTTTGTGAGGTTTAGGTATGAGCGTAATTGTAGCTTCATAGAACAAATTGGGTAGTGTTCCTTCTGTTTCTATTTTGTGGAATAGTTTGAAGAGAATTGGTATTAGGTCTTCCTTGAAGGTCTGATAGAATTCTGCACTAAATCCATCTGGTCCCAGACATTTTTTGGTTGGCAGACTTTTAATGACTGTATCTATTTCTTTGGGGGTTATGGGACTGTTTAGATGTTTTATCTGCTCTTGATTTAATTTTGGTACCTGGTATCTATCTAGAAAATTGTCAATTTCATACAGATTTTCCAATTTTGTTGAGTATAGGCCTTTGTAGTAAGATCTGATGATTTTTTAAATTTCCTCAGTTTCTGTTGTTATGTCTCCCTTTTCAGTTCTGATTTTATTTATTCAGATACTGTCTCTGTGTCCTTTGATTAGTCTGGCTAAGGGTTTATCTATCTTGTTGATTTTCTCAGAGAACCAGCTCCTGGTTTTGTTGATATTTTGTATAGTTCTTTCTGTTTCTATATGATTGATTTCTGCCCTGAATTTAATTATTTCTTGCCATCTACTCCTCTTGGGTAATTTTTAATATTCTTATGAGAGAATAATTTTAAAAACTATATTTCTGCATGTTTTGAGTTTAGTTTCATGGCTTCCTACATAAAAAAAAAATCCCAATAATTTTTGTGTTTTTCCTTTTCCTAACAACATCCATCAGGACAGAGACATTGAAAGAGATTAATTCATGAATCATAGTAAATGCTTTGTCTCTTCCACCCTTTAGGCAAATGCCATTCCAGGTCTTAAGTCCAACTACTAGTCATTTTGATCAAGATACTCTGATATGTTATTTGATAATATCATCTAAGCTAGAGAGATGAATGGGCAGTTAAAAGTGTTGGTTGCTCTTTCAGAGGTCCCGAGTTTTATTCTCAGCAAATACATAGTAGCTCACAACTATCAGTAAAGGGATCTGAATCCCTCTTCTTGTGTGCATGAAGACAAGGCACTCATATTTCTAAAGTGAATACATAAATCTTAAAAAATATCATCCATGTGTGCAAAAATGGCTTTGCCCACAATATTCCTAGATTCATGAATGAGGCTATGTACAGTATCCATGCCAAATTAGCCTTCTTTTTTCCTTTTTTTTTTTTTGGATATTTTCTTTATTTACATTTCAAATGTTATCTCCCTTCGAGGTACCCCCTAGACCTCTTATTCTTCCCTGTTTATTAGGGAAGTCTAATCTTCCCTGTTTCTATGAGGGTGTTTCTTCACACACCCTCTCCTACCTCCCTGCCCTCCAATTCCCCTACACTGGGGCATTGAGCCTTCACAGGACTAAGGGCTTCTCCTCTCATTTTTACCCAACAAGGACATCCATATGTGACTGGAGCCATGGGTCCCTCCATGTTTATTCCTTGGTTAGTGGTTTAGTCCCTAGGAGCCCTGGAGGGTCTGGTTGGTTGATATTATGGTCTTCCTATGGGGTTGCAAACTCCCTTAGCTCCTTCAGTCTTTTCTCTAACTCCTCCATTGAGGACTCCATTGCATATTCCGTGCTCAGTACAATGGTTAACTGCTAGCATCTGCCTCTGTATTTGTCAGTCTTTGGCAGAGCCTCTCAGGAGACAGCTATATCAGGATCCTGTCAGCATGTACTTCTTGGCATCCACAATAGTGTCTGGGTTTGGTGACTGTATATGGGATGGATCCCCAGGTGGGGCAGTCTTTGGATGGCCTTTTCTTCAGACTCTGCTCCTCACTTTGTCTTCATATATGCTCCCGTGAATATTTTGTTCTCCTTTCTAAGAAGGACCGAAACACCCACACTTTGGTCTTCCTTCTTCTTGAGCTTCATGTGGTCTATGAATTGTATCATTGGTATTCTGAGCATTTGGGCTAATATTCACTTATCAGTGAGTGCATAAGTGAATGTGTTCTTTTGTGACTGAGTTACCTTACTCAGGATGATGTTTTCTAGTTCCATCTATTTGCCTAAGTATTTTATGAATTCATTGTTTTTAATAGCTGAGTAGTACTCCATTGTCCTGTATTGAATAGATATATATATAGAGAGAGTGGAGAGGCTTGTCTAGTCCCTGATTTTAGTGCAATTGCTCCAAGTTTCTCTCCATTTAGTTTGATGTTGGCTACTAGTTTTCTGTATATTGCTTTTACTATGTTTAGGTATGGGCCTTCAATCCCTGATCTTTGCAAGACTTTTAACATGAAGAGGCATTGGATTTTGTCAAATGCTTTTTCAGCATCTAATGAAATGATTATGTGTTTTTTTTTTCTTCTTTGAGTTTGTTTATGTACTGGATTACATTGATGGATTTCAGTATATTGAACTATCCCTGCATCCCTAGGATGAATCCTACTTGATCATGATGGATATTGTTTTGATGTGTTCTTGGATTCGGTTTCCAAGAATTTTATTGAGTATTTTTGCATTGATGTTCATAAGGGAAATTGTTCTGAACTTCTCTTTCTTTGTTGGGTCTTTGTGTGGTTTAGGTATAAGCATAATTGTGGCTTCATAGAACAAATTGGGTAGTGTTCCTTCTGTTTATAGTTTGTGGAATAGTTTGAAGAGAATTGGTATTAGGTCTTCTTGAAGGTCTAATAGAATTCTTCACTAAACCCATCTGATCATGGGCTTTATCTTTTCTTTTCTTCTTCTTCTTCTTTTTTTTTTGTATACTTAATGACTGCTTCTATTTCTCTAGGGACTATAGAACTATTTAGATACTTTATCTGATCCTGATTTAACTTTGGCACCTGGTTCTGTGTAAAAAATTGTCCATTTCATCCAGATTTTCCAATTTGGTTGAGTATAGGCTTTTATAGTAGAATTTGATGAGTTTTTGAATTTCCTCGGTTTCCATTCTTATGTCTTCCTTTTCAGTTCTGATTTTATTAATTTGAATAATGTCTATGTGCCCTCTGGTTAGTCTGGCTAAGGGTTTATCTATCTTGTTGATTTCCTCAAAGAACTTACTCCTGGTTTTGTTGGTTCTTTGTATAGTTCTTTTGTTTTTACATGGTTGATTTCAGCCCTGAGTTTGATTATTTTCTGCCATCTTCTCCTCATGTGTGTATTTGCTTCCCTGTGTTCTATAGATTTCAGGTGTACTGCCAAATTAGCTTTCATGCTCAGACCTTTTTCTACAAAATCATGATATGCTTTCTCAGGTAACATTTATTATTACTCTTACATATACACAGTGAATTTTTTTAGATTAATTCTCAACAATGTTTTCAAAACTGTTCAGCTTAAAAATCAAATTTTCACTTGCTTAGTTAGAGCTTGGCTTGGTAATCAGTTTCAACTCTACAAATGCAGTCCTCAGTTAATGAAGTTTTTTCTATTTTGATGTAATATTCTCCAAATATTATTTACATTTTAATATTTATGTATTAAAATAGGAAATTTAAGTGTGATTATTTGCTTTTATATCATATTATAAACTAATGACCTTGCCATAAGAAGAAATGTCAATAGCTCATTAAAATAAATACTGCTTTTCATTTCTAAAGGACAAAACAATATACTCAGGTCCACTTAATGCATTTTCAGTATGAAATATAGCTGATTCTTTTTGCTGTCCATGTTAGAAATATTTATCTCCATTGAAAGACTGTGATGTTATTAATTTATGTGATTTTGTTAGAAGAGGATGATTGACATTTCAATAAAAGTAAAATGCCCCCTAAATATTTGCCTTTGTTTTCTCTTCGTATATTTAGATATGTTACCATGGTGTTAACATGTTTTTTGCAGGAATTGTTATCCAACAAAATCACTATTTTATTTATTTTATTTTCCATTTTAATTCAGATCTTTTATCTTTTTCCTGGTTTTTATTTGGGTGCTTATATTTGTTTCTAATGTCACATTCTGGCTGAATTGTTTGGTCTTTGGCTCATAGAACTGTGATGACAACAATTTTATGAAGAAAGGAAGGTTCCTGCTGGCTCCTATTCTATGTGTTTATTTCCACCTGCTCAATCAATTGATTTGGTAGATATAAAAGAAGACTAACTATGTCATAAATAGGTGAGTACAGGTATATAGTATATAATAGTACACTTGCACTACATATCTTGGGGGCAAAAGTTACTTTAATTCTTACAGTTCAGTATTTACTTTATCCTAAATTCATTATCTTGGCCTTCAAATAATTCTACTTATTCTTTTATTTCCTACTTATTCTCTCTCTCTCTCTCTCTCTCTCTCTCTCTCTCTCTCTCTCTCTCCTCCAAATTTTATTCCCCTCCTGATCTCCAACTGTTCCACATCCCATACCTCCTCCATGCCTACTCATTTTTTTAAGTGTAAAGAATATATTGTTGAGCATAGGAGGAAGGGAACCTGCCTTACTGGGATAGCCCACCTCCTTCCCCCCTACCTCTCCTTGTTCCTTTCTCTTGTATCTTAACCACTGATTAGTATGGAACCTGTAAATTCTTGTATAATGCATTCTTCAAAAACCCCATTTTATGCTAAATGATGTAACATATGCATATAATCCGAGCATTCTGAAGGTAGTGTCAAGAGAATCAGGATGTATTCGAATGCTTAGTCATGGGAGGCAGCCCAGGGATGTAACATTATTTGAGAAGGAAAGGCTTAGGAGGATTAAGTTTTATGACCTTGTTGGAGGAAGTATGTCACTAGGAGGTGGGAGTGGGCATTGAGGTTTCAAAGCCCAAGCAGGCCCAGCTTCTCTCTTTGATGTAGCTCAGGACATAGCTTTCAGCTACTTCTCTAGCAACATGTCTGCTATGTCTGCTCTGCCTATTGCCTGCTATGGTTCCCATAAAATGGCAATTGACTAATGCTCTGAAAGTATAAGCAAGTACCTAATTAAATGCTTTCTCTATCAGAGTTGCCTTGGTCGTGATGACTTTTCACACCAAAACAGTAAACCAAAATAATAGTTGTACACTCATCTTTATTGCATTCTGACTTTGGTTTTTAGAGGTAAAAAAGCATGGGTGGTGCACTGTTTTTGTAGTGACTGCAGTAATTCATAACCCCACAAATAAATGTAAGAGTTCCTATCTTCCACATTCTCTCATCAACAATTTTGTGTGTGTGTGTGTGTGTGTGTGTGTGTGTGTGTGTTTGTGTGTGTGTGTGTGTGTGTGTTTGGATAATAACCATTCTCATCAAAGAGTATCAATTTTTTCATGTCCCTAATGACTAAAGATATTAAATAATATTTTAATATTTTAACTGCTTTTATGTCTTTGAGAACTTTTTTGTTCATTTATCTACTTACTGATTGGATTATTTACTCTTTGGATGTTTAGTTTTTGATCTTTTCATAGATTCTAAATATGAATTAGGTGTCAGACTAACTGGCAAGGATTTTCTTTCATTGCATAGGTTATTTTTACTCTACTTATTTTCTTAGTTTCATTATACAGTAATGTCCTTTGTTAAAGACCTCATACTCATCTATATGAGTATTTGTTCAAATTTAGACCAAAATAATATAGTGAGTGACTGATTCTAACAGGGCTGCTTTGTCTAGTGCTTTCCATATAATTTCAACCTAATAGAATTATTATTGGAGCTGTGTAAAGACTACTTAATGACACTGAACCTTAAAATCTTCATCTGTATAATGGAATACATTACTTGCCTTACAAAGTATTTATAGGAAATGATTAAACAATACATTTTTAAAAATCCATGACAGAAACTATGAATTATTCCGTAAGATGCTGTATGACCTTTCTTCCTTACTAGAACAATTAATATTTTAACCAGTCATATGGCCACTTTGTAAGAAGCTCTCATTCCTCATGTTCTCTTACATTTCTGTGCAACTGTGTATTATGAACACTAGGAAGAGATTGGAGAGGAACAAGATAACTATCATCAAAGAACTGAATCCTACTATTTGTAATGCAATCTAAGAACAAATTTCTTCCACTGTAGCTTAAGATGAACAAACGTTTTCAGTTAAAACATTGCTTGCAGCCTCATAAGACTGCTTTCCAGAGTAGACTGCACTATGTCCATATCCCTGAACCACATGTCTCTGGGTTGTTTAAATTAGTTAAATGTAGGAGCAACTTGTAATGCAACAGGGTAATTAACACAGCTAGAAATGTGGCAGTGGAACATTTAATGTCCAGATAGTGTCCTTAAACACACGCTTCTTCTGCTCCCTACTCTCAATGGATGGTATAGAATGGCTGAAACCTAGGTGTTTGTAACTACAGAACAGCGCAACGAGGGAACCAGAGTTACTGTTTTTTAATTATAATTATATTATATAGTACACTATATGCTATATAATGTATATTATCATATAATATATTGTAATTATTATATATACAATTGCCCTGGATCACCTCTAGTTACCAACATAAGAGAAACATCAATACAACCATTTAAACAATATTATTTCATAAAAAAACAAACAAACAAAAAAAAACTGGTCCTGTCTTAGTCAGGGGTATTATTGCTATGTTGAAATACCGTGACCAAAGCGACTTGTCCAGCTGGTGGGGGTTATTTGCCTTAAATTTTCATATCACAGTTCAATGTAAAATGAATTTTGACAAACTCAAAAAGGACAGCTATCTGGAGGCAGGGACTGATGCAGAGGTCATGGAGGAGTGCTTCCCACTGGCTTGATCCATGTAACACTCAGGTGTTTGTTTGTTTGTTTGTTTCTTCCTTCCTTCCTTTCCTTTTCTCAATCTGCCTTTTTCCCCTAAATGAGTCAGTTGTCCAAATATCTGTTAGTCAATCTATCCATTGTCAATATAAATTGTCATTTGTCACAAATTGATATGCATACTAAGGGCTGCTCTTAGATTGTGTTCTGTTGAATTATTCCTTCTGATTATTCGGCTGTTACATTATTTTAATGTCAAGACCCTATCTCCTTTCCTATAGAACCTATGGCAACTACACAGGGATGGGACCACCCACAATGAGCTGGACCCTCCCACATTTACCACTAATTAAGAAAATGTCCTACAGGCTTGCCCATAGCCTGACCTCATGGAGGCATCTCCCAAATGCGGCTTTCTCCTCTCTAATGACTCTAGCTTGTGTAAAGTTGACATAAAACTAGTCAGCACAAAGTCCAAACAATTGTATCAGATAATAGTTTTATCACCTGATAAATATTTTTGAAATACTGTTCTTTTTCTACCCTAGAACACTTTCTTTTTATTCAAGAATGCATACAAAGTAACGTGCCTAGTTCTTGTCTTTGAGAAACATCTACTCTATTTTCAAGACTGTTTTAAGGCTTGAGATAAAATTCTCTCATTAAATTCCATGTTAACTAGACTATCTCTGTTAAGATTATCATTCTAGCTGTTCTAAAGAGTGCCAAATCATTTGAATATTCTCTTAAACTGAGTTCTGGTTTTCTCCCTGGCCATTAGTATGAACTTGTGCAAGCTTTTACTGCCTTAAAGCCTCAATCCTCTTATTGGCAAGAGAACAATGATAATAACTTCATCTTCATGTAGATCAAATAAGATAATACATCTGAAATATGTATGTCTAGTACCTACACGAGTATATAAAATACAACTATTAACTGTAATTATACTATTTAGAAGATAATCTTATCAATGGATTTCTTCAAAACAAAGATTCTGTGTTAGACTGGACTTCTCCAGTTCTAATATGTTAATATCTTGCCTTTAAGGTTGCCCAGAGAAAAGTGCTTCAGTTTTAGAGTCTGAATCTGATGCTGGAATTGTCAGATACTAATACAGACTGACCTTCGCAGATACCCACCACAATGTGCTCAGTACTGGATGTCTCTTCTTATACTTACCTATGGCAGGACTGATATTGAAAAATGAAGATTTAAATGAATTTTGAAGGCCTTTATGCGTAAAAATTCCCCCAACTTTTAACTGCATTGTAAACACTTAGACTAACAGGTAAGTATAGGTAGGTATCATTCTTAGTCATAGGAATTCTTTTTTGAAGAAAGAGATAATTTTGAAAGCCACTACTAATCAAAATGGAGACATCACATGCCTGAGGGGTGCCCAGCCTGAACTGATATACCTACAATGAAATTGTACTTAAGGTCCGAGGAACATTCCTGAAGATGGGACAAAAAGACTGTTAAGAGCCAAAGGAGCAGGGAATCTGCTGTGAGTTTGTGACTTCTAGCCCTGATATGAAATGACACCAAGGATCTTCTAACAACATGGCTGCCTAAACAGCCCCTGAGGGGCAGGGGAATTTCAAAGGGTCTCATCTGAAGATGAGCTACAAACAATTGACAACTGCAAAGAGGTGAGAATTGGTCTTTCTCAAGGCTGAGAAACCCAATTGTTTACCCAGTATCCAGTAGCCAACTCTAGAAACGTATATTTACAGGCTGTGTTGATGTGTTTATTTATATGCATATGTAACAACAATGGCTATAAAAGAGGAGTCCTTGAATTTGCATGTTATTATATTATAATTAGATTTTTAAAAGCCTGTCTCCTCACCTTTATTCAGACTTCTGTTATGACCTGTGTTTCTTATATGCTAAGAAGGTTGTTCTCCTTGGGTGTGGTACTCTTGGATTATTCTTGTTATCTCAGCACTCAGAAAGGTAAAGCAGGGTGACTGTGACTATGAAGCCACCCAAAGCTACTCTGGGCTGTGTAACAAGATCCTGTCATCAAACACACAAAACACCTTCCTTTTAAATTTTAAAATCATACTTTATTTTACGTATAGCAATACAACATACATTACTAAAATAAAGTGGTTTGATACTGTTTTCAACAGACAAATCAGGTTGCAGAGCCCCTCCTGCCACCCAGCTCAAATTTGAAACAAACAAACAAACAAACAAACATACAGTTTTTGTTTGGGCCAATGTAACAAATGCATTCAATGACTAGTACCGTTTAGTTCCTATTGCATCAATGGTCTATGAGATTAAAAAGAAAGTCCAGCTTTCACAATCACTGCCTCAAAGCAATACCACATGTTGGTTTCTTTTGGAAAGCAAAAATTCTTCTTGCTGACTCAATCACACTCAATCACAAAAAGTTGAATTTATGTATTTACTGTGGTGATGGGGGTAACTGATGGGCTTGAAAGTACAAGAAATAAAGATTTATGTAATCCTTCATGATTCATGCATCCTTTTGCCTATACTATGTCCTTCATCATCACATAATCTTATCTCTCTTGGTCTCCTTTCTAAAATATTGAACTTGAACAACAACACACTTATTTACAAACCTACATCTTTATGTAATAGGTTAGTATCTATATATGAGAAAGAAAATGCAATTTTTTTTTCTTTTTCATTTGAGTTTGGTTCAACTTGATTAATACTATATTTTCAAGGTCCATCATTCATCTTCCTGAAGATCTCAAGATGACTCAATGGCTGACAGAGCTTACTGCTCCTTCAGAGACTTCAAGTTTGGTTTGTAGAACAAACATTAGGCAGCTCAGGCCTGCCTATACCTCGGCTTCAAGAGAATCCCATACCTTTGGCTTCTGCAGGCACTGGCACACATGTGGACATACTTACCTTCCCATCAACATATATATATATATATATATGTGTGTGTGTGTGTGTGTGTGTGTGTGTGTGTGTGTGTGTGTGTGATATATATATATATATATGCTGAAACTACTAACAGAAAACATAGCAAATAATATTCAAGATAACTAATTAGTCATGAGCAAGAATTTTCTCATCAGTGTTTTGAGAGTACTGGGACCAGTCCCACACATCACTAGATGAGACTACATGAAATGAGCAAGTTTTCTGCACAGCAAAACAAACAGTCCAGTCAGCAGCACAAACAGACAGCCCACTGGATAGGAGAAAATTTTACCAGCTATATTTAGCTCAGCATTTAAGAAGAACTATAGAAATTAAACACCACGGAAATAAAAGTCTCAATCAACATTTGTGTTAACAAAATGGAAAGAAACACAAATGCCCAGTAACTATTTTTTTTAAAAAGGATTCAATGCCCCAGTCACCAGTGAAGTGCAAATTAAAACTTCTTTAAGTTACCTCCTCCCACCATAATGGCTACCATAAAGAAATCTGACAAGAAATGTTGAAGACCTTGCAGGAAAAGAAGAAACCTTATTCACTGCTGGCGGGAGTTCAAGTAAATAAAGCCATCACGGAAATTAGTTCAGAGATTCCTCAAAAAATTAAAAATAGAACTGCCATGTGGCTCAGCTGTACCACAAACCTCTTTCTTACGTGCTCATTTGCCTTCTTGGATTCATGGAAAGAACCTCTTTCTTCCATGCTCGTTTGGCTAGCTGGATTCATGGAAAGTACAAAGCACGTATTTACTATCTCATCGCAGCATTATTTGCAGCCACACAATGTACGCATTTAAAGGTAAAACGCTGTTCAGAATTTGGTCTCTTCAATTGGATTTTATAGTTTTTGCCGTGGTGGTCATCTATGGAGTTTTGGCAAGTGTTAACTGGCCTTGTTTTTCTGGAAGTCAGGGCTAGTCATATAATCCGTTCCCAAGCTCATATGAATTCTTTCTGCTGCTCATCCAGCTGCTTTGGCTTGCCTGAGATGCTTAATACTAGATTTTTTCATATGAATCTCTCTGCTCTTCACCCCACCCAAGAAGCTAGTTCCCTCAGGGGTGTGATCATAATTGGAAGCACTGGAAAATTATTTTAGCTCTAATTGGTGATAAAGAAATCCTGAGCTGGCCCCAGGGTGCAGCAAGCTCAGATATTCTATATAAATGAAGTTTAACAGAGCAGTTTCCATAGACTTTAGTGTTAAGGATGAAATATAGTCCTTACAGAGGAGAAAGATGTTCTAACTTGCCACCATGAACTTTTAGTACAGTTTTTTTTCTGATTTTGTGGCTAAAATTTGGCTGTACAATGCATCTTTAATCTTCTTTTGAATGTCTGAGATATAAATCCAGGACGAAGCTAGTGGGTTTTTTTCATTATTTTATTTTTATGATTATGGTTTAATTATAACATTTCCCTTTTCCCTTTCCTCTTCAGCTGCCCCCCTTCCCAGTCATATACTTCTTTTTGTTCTCTTCCAAATTCATGACCTCTAGTTTATTGTTGTTACATGCATATATACATATACATACACATATGCATATATGTATACACATATACATATATGCATATATATGTTCCTAAATGTAACCCACTCAATGTTACTCATATGCATGTTTGGGGGGATGAATATTGGGTTTTGGATACCCAACTGGTGTGTTCTTCCCTGGAAAGCATGTTACTGAGTTATGGATAATCATAGATTGTTTCTTTTTGGTTTTTACCTGCATGCTGCAGATCTGTGGAGCTTAGGTCCTCATGCTTGGTTGGAAAGCCCTTTACTGACTGTTCATCTCCCAAGTCCTGATGCTCATAATTTAAATATGGAGATAACTGATTATAAATTGTAAAGCTATAGAAAGAGACCAGCCAAAGTTTTGTCAACTGATGTGGTAGCCCATCAATATGACCTTGGCATGATGTTTTTCTTTTTCTGTGTTATATTAGACAGTTTATATTTTACTTAATGCATTAAGATGGTATGGGTTTTAAAAATCTGTTGATGTTACTGGTGAGTTAGAAAAAAAAATTAGAGCTGGGCGGTGGTGGTGCATGCCTTTAATCCCAGCACTTGGGAGGCAGAGGCAGGCAGATTTCTGAGTTCGAGGCCAGCCAGGGTAAGTTCCAGGACAGCCAGGGCTATACAAAGAAACCCTGTCTCGAAAAACCAAAAAAAAAAAAAAAAAAAAAAAGAAAAGAAAAAAAATAGAGCCTTTATACATTGCTGTTAGGATTATGTATTAGTACAATTGCAGTGAAAAACCAGTTAGATTGTATCTCCAAAGTGAAATATGATCTCCATATGAACCATCAGCTCCTTTCCTAGAGGCCTACCTGAGTTACTATCACATACTACATTTGTGAATTTCAATGATGTGATGCAAAATGAAATAAAGTGGATAGAAAAGGTCCTTTTATCATTTAGTTTAACTGACCCATCCAGAATAAGTACATTAGTAAAATCCAAAGTCATATTGGAATCTGACAATGGCTGGGGTAGGGTCTGGATAAAGGACTGAGTTCTTAGGAAGTGTGCTATTAGGGCATTTTAATTTGATGTGATGAAAATGCTTTAGAACCTGCTGAAGGAATGACACTGCAAATCTAGTGAATACCAGTAAGCAGTAAGATGTATAATGATTAATTTCATATCATACAGATGTTACCTTAAAATGTTAAATAAAATCTATAACTGGTTTAGCAAGGGATCTTCTTGAGTTAGGGGTATTTATTTTTGGACAGTCACAGCATCAAACAAATAGTTTCCTTAGGTCAACTACATTAACTTAATTCCTTGTTAAAACTCACACGGATGTCAAAATGATGACCATTGAAATTCAATATGTCTAACTGAAATATTATTGTATGATTTTTCCTAACTTGTCACATTTTATACCTAGTAATAATATACTATATACAGCTTGTCAGACATGTATGTTATTCCTGGATATTTTTGGCATCTTCTGTCTGTTTGGAATTACCTTCTCATCCTTCTGTGCCTTATACACTTAATTAGTCTTTTATGAATGAATCATTTCCTCAAGCTGACTTCATTTTTCTTCTTTTTATACTTAATATCTTAAATACATATCATTTATTTTTCTTTCCTGTTTTCTCCATCCCTCTGTTTCTTTTTTCTTACTTTTATTTTGAAGCAGACACTCATGTAGCCCTGGATGACTTTTAACATGCTTTATAGTGAAAGACCACATTGGCCTTCCAGTCCTCCTGCCTCCAATTCCTGAATACTGGGATTATACACTTGCATGGCTGCCTGGTTCTGGTCATGAGTATAGGACCCGGGATTTTGTGTACATAATGTAAACACTCTACTAACTTCCACCTCCAATGATTTTTTTGAGACATGCTTTTGCTATGTAGTACACGTTGTCTTTAGATTTGTTATCCTGCTTCAGGCTCCTGTATGCTTGGATTTCAGACATCTATCTTTTAATTATGCTCACATACATCTCTTCATGTATCTAAAAGAGTTACATATAAGTACATGCTTACGTGCTTATTTTCTCCTTATGCATTTTGCTCCTGACTGTGCTCCTAGTAGCCAGAAAAGTCTATAAGAGAATCTTAGAACAATTTTTTGTTGAAACAGTTATACAAGTGAGAGTATGATCTTGGTTTTCATGGAGGCAAAAGAATGGAAATATCACAGGAAACCTGAAACTATCCAAGAGTGAATTCAGCTGCCATAGAATTCTTTTTAAAAACGTTAGCCACAAAGAATCCTGTCTCAAAGCCTCAATCATTTATCTCTTCCCCAAACATCATGTCTCTGCTTTTTGTTCACAGCTTCTCCATTTAGGAAAGGTTCATGATTATTTGTCCTGGCAAAAGTACCTCCTGTAGACGTTCTTAATGTAAAATACAGCATTCTGAGATCATGAAATCTACACTGAACAAATTTGTTTCTTACTTATATCTGCTGCTATGGATCAATTGTTCTGAAGACTTGGACATTTTTTGTGACTTGATTTTCTCCAAAAAAGACAACTCCCTCATCCCTAGAGCCCTTGGAAATCTCTAGAAGCTTTAGTGAGGCAGATGAGTCCGCCAACTTCAGCACTCTGCCAGTTTCCATCCTGTACATGTTTTAACCCTCAGGGTAGAGCAAATGCCTGGAGATATTCTTTCATAACATTTGTTTGGCAAGAAATATAGAAAAAAATGATAGCAGCCAAGGGTCACAGTTTCTACATTCTGAAAGACTATCCTTAAACATAGTGTGCTTTTATTTTGCAGAGTAAAAAGTTCATTGCATTGTAACAATTTCTCTCGTTATCCATGCAACGTTTTGTTTTTGCTTAGCTGTTATGAATTAAAGCTATCACTTGGATAATTCTAGAGTGTATGTATTCTTTGCTTCATTTGACACTGTTAAGTAACATCATTTATTTTCTTGCTTCCTATTCTTCTCTCTAACTATGTTTTGTTCTCAGTATCTATAGGAGGTACTTTTCATTTGAGGGACAACTAACCCTTAATGCCACCCATAGACAATACACATAAGCCTTTCTGGATATACATAAGCCTTTTGAATTGTTACCTTACCAACACCTTATCCAGTATTTTTCTGGGGAATATGTACATTTTTCCCCTTGAAAAACCTATCCATGATTTTATCCAGATTTACAAAAGTGGTCTTAAAACTGTGTTCAGAATCATCACCGCATAGCTGCTGTAGAGGAATCCTTTGAAGAATAATAACATGAGCATCTCTGATACGAAGAAAACTACTCGTGACATTTCTCTTTTTTAAGGGGATCCTTCTGAAGTGACACTCCATTTTTTTCTAGATTGTTTTGCAATTGAATAAACCATCACACCTTCAAATTGAGTCTCCTTATTCAAACTTCTGCAACTTACACAGTCCTAGACGAGCTGTTGAAAGTCACATAAAAATCACTAGTTGTAGCTCCTAAAGGAGAAAACAGCAAAGGAACTGTTGCTGGACTTATAAATCTTTTTTCAAATATTTGAGGTCCAGCTGTTATTTGGAGGTTGATGAAGAAAATGTTCCAGCATATTAATATCTGCAAATTTATATGTATAAACCTGTGTACATTTCTTTATCAATCTGCATTTATTCAGCACTCCAAGATGATTTACACCCTCCTAGTCTCTGAAAACCCCGAGGACAGAGTGTTACACATACTCCCAATTATTTATGCATAAAAATATGAGGTTTGGCTATTGGACCCACTGACATAGCTAAACATTTTTGGCCTCCTCACAAGGTAAAGAGTGGAGATGTGGCGGTTTGTGGACTTACATTCCATAGTCTGCATTGGTCTGTGGGGGAAGCGAAGAGCAGGGAGAAAAAGAGCTCCTTCAACTTCTCAGGCTGCTCTCTGAGAAACAGCTTCATGTGTGGAGGCACAACATCAGAACTGGGCCGTGTTCAGGTTTTGTCAGCTTGGAGCTCTCATTTCTGCCCTTAAGCCATTCCCTTTCCAAACACTGCTCCCTATACATACTCCAGCTTTGGCTTAGTGGGGACTTAGTTCCATATGAAGAAGTGCTTATATTTCACACTTGGCATCCTTGCATCTATGGTCACCATTCATTTAGACTTGACAGGCTTTCTGTTTCCCTATATTTTATTCCTTGTCTGGTCTTAGTGAAATCCAGAGACTTGGATGTTGGTTTTTCTGCATGTCTAGAAAAAGGCTCAGTATATTATATTTAGTATCTACTTATTTCTTCTTTCACATTAATTTGCGATCTTAGTCCTTTTGTGACTTAAAATGCACCTATTCCCGTGGAATTAAGTGGTTGGATATTCACTTAATAAAAAACTCCAAAACTACTGAATAAAGATAATTGGTCAAATGTATCTTAGGTGTGCTATATTCGATCATTCTATGCTTAGTGGTAGCTAACTCAGTTTGGTTCTACTTAGATTGAACAAGACTCTAGTTAGACAGGACAAATGCCAAAGCTGTCAAAACTTACTTTTATTCACACCAGAATGGCATATGTCACTTTTGATGGGTACACTAAAATGTAAGGTTTAAGAATACAGTTTCTAAAATTGTTTCGCATGGTAAAGGCAATGTTGTTTATTCCAAATTATTGCATGTATTTTGCAGAAGGGCAATTTGTGTTCACTCTTCTTTCGATAAGTCCTATATTTCAAATAGTTTATTGGCCATATTTAAGGATGTAAATTCTATGGAGGCATATATCCAAGTTTGTTTTGTTTACTTCTGTGCCCTTATGATCTAAACGATATTTCCAGACAGGCACTCAACACAACTTTAAAAGTACAGATAAACAGTTAAGAGTTTACTAACTGTGGACTGCGTATTAACAAAGCAGTATGCTTTCTGAAATTGCAAAGAAAGTTTTCAAGCTAGAACAGTTCTTAATATCTATGAGTATGCAATATTACCTACTAAGAAATGAAAAAATAATCAGAAAATTTTTCTAAAGCATACAAGAAATGGAGATATCCATATTATTTGGTTTTGGAAACAGTATCATTGCTTGAAAAGCAAATGTAAATTACATAAACTTAAAAAAATGGAGACATAATAAGTCTATTTTAAAAATGAAAGTGAATAAAAGACACAGGGTGATCAAAGTGAAGGAAAAGGCCAGGTAAAATTGGACCAGATGTGGTCTTGAAGAATGAGTTTCACATAACTTTATAGCTAACAGGGGATATTTCAGGAAGAAACATAGTATATACACATGCATGAGGTAAACAAAGAGTTTATTCTGGTTAGGAGAATTTAAACACTTTTTCAGAAGAGAGAGAAATAAGAGATGTCAAATTGAAGCGTTCTTGTAGTAGCAAATTTTAAAAATGGTTTGTTTTGAATAAGCGCAGCCATATCTGTCTAGTAGGGGTTCCTGTAATATAATGAATACAACATATGTCTTAAATAGTAAATATTTGTGTTTATGACTGGTAGAAAATGAGATGGGAGAGAAGAAATAGGAGTAGAGGGGAGAGGACAGAATAGACACAAGTGAAGTTAAGTAAAAAGATGAATCTGATAGTAATGGTGAGGGTTTGTTGGAAGTCAAATCAGCTAGTTTAACAATATGAACATATAATCACTGGGCTATAATCACAGATCTGATTTAGAAATATTCCTTGATATCAACTTTTTAAAAAGTCACAAACTAGAAATTGTTTCTGCATTCTTCCCATCCCTGAGGGCTTGCTACAACAAAATTTACCACTTTTTCAAGCAGCACATTCTGTTTATGGGTAGTCTATATCCTTAGACAGGACTCTCTGATCCTGAGCCTAAATTTGCCTCTTCATGCGTTCTACTTATTACCCTGATTCTCCCACAGGGACTACACTGAATAAATCTAATTTTGTTTCCATGTCATATTCTGGCTAAATGTCTTCTTTTTAAGGAAAAACAAAAATTTCCAGTTCCTCCCTTCCGTGGCAGAATTTCAGAAACTTCATCATCCACAAACATCTTTTCTGACATCTTTCTATACCAAAATGGTTCTTATAAGAATATGGGCACTCAGATATGAGCACAGCCCTCCTGGTATCATCTGTCTCTTGCTAAGTGATTTTCTTAGACTGGGCATTTTACTTGTATTAATGTCTTCTAGACTCAAGTTTGCTTTCTAAGCATCTACATCATACTGTTGACTCATCTTAACTTGTGATTGCCTAAAAGCCACAACTATGCAGTGGCTTATTGACCTACTGAACTTTCTCTTTATATTTTTGGCCTTTCAAACCTGTTGGGATATTTGTGAGTGGAAATTTAGGGAGTTTGACAGGTTGAAAAAAAACCTACTTATTTCTTTAAAATATCCAGGATTGCTTGCACTGGGGAGATGAGAGAGGACTGAGGGACAGTCACCATTCACTAATTCAGAATTGTTGTGGGATCTTTTTTCCTAGTGTAAACTTTGAATCATATTCTAATTTGAAGATGAACACCAGTTGATATAAAAGTAGTAGTTGAAATAAAAATTACACTAATGTTTTCAAGAAAGGACATGCTTGACTAAATTTAATGAATAGACATGACTGGCAATTAGAGGAATTCTTCCTTGCATACATTTCATGGTCAAAATCTGTTAAAACAGTTCCTGCCATGTTCAGTGTTTGAGATTAATTGGCTGAGCTAACTTTTCCCCCTGTACAGTATCACATAACAATTTTACGACCTATGTTGTGTATAAACCCCTTTTCTAAGCACTTTATATGCTCATTTTTCTTGAATCCTTGTTATTATAACCACATTCCTCTCTATTTTACCACAGGAAAAAAACTACAGCACTTTAAGTTTAAGTAATTTGTTGGTACTGAACTAGCCAGTAAATTCAAGACTAGAATTTATGTATAGAAACTCTGGTTCTAGACTTGTTCTGGTAGTTCTTTTCAGATGCAAATACATACTCTAATCATGATGTAATTTGCATAGCTGATACTACATGGAAAATATCTTCCACCACTAATGGCTGAAGATCAGTCTGGAAATTTTAGTGATAACTTGTCTCAAAATAAAAACAAATTATATATATATATATATATATATATATATATATATATATATATATATATATA
>JANHMN010000005.1:40745447-40819983 GCA_030674055.1 Rhabdomys pumilio
TATATATATATATATATATATATATATATATATATATATTAGAATGCTTACCTTGCATATATATCATCCTATGTTTAATCCCTAATATTCCCTACTTGTTTTGGGTAGGAAGTGTAAGTTTAAGAACAAGTTAAGATCTCTCGTAATCTTAGTTTATCGTCTCTCCTACAGGTGGTGTTAGAATTTATAATGCAGAACTTTTCCATTTGATTCAAGACTCCTTGTGTAGTTAGTGTCTCTGGTGTAACACTGAGGATATCTCAAGTGATCTATAGAAATTGGAAAAGATTTAACATTTCATACAGTGTCAAGACATTGTCCTTCACATAGAAAGAAAGAAAGAAAGAAAGAAAGAAAGAAAGAAAGAAAGAAAAGAAAAGAAAGAAAGGAAGAAAGGAAGGAAGGAAGATGGATACATATTTATTTTATTTTGTTGAGGTGCTAATGATGGAACCCAGGGCCCTGTCCATGTTCAGCAAATGATCTGCCACCGAACTCCACTCCCAAATCCTGGGTGAATGCTCTCAGAATCTGGTCTTTGAATTGTTGAGGGTTGATTAGGATAATGAAATGATTATGGTCAATCAGGAACTCTTGAGTCTAGTTTTGGCTCTGTCACTAATTAGTTCTTTAATATTGGACATGTGACAGCATTTTCTCCATCAATAAAAGCAGATTATTAGATGGCCTTCCAGGTTCCTTCCAACTTAAAACATCCCATGTTTTTCCAGATTAAAAGAGACCGATGTCGGAGAAATGGAGAAAAAAAAGGTTTCAATAACTTTCATGAATGGAGGAAGCATGTAAAGCTTTGGCTTCATTATTTTTAATCAACATTGGGTTGTGGCTAGAATAGAAAAGCAAAGAGGAAGATCAGTGACCCTCATCCTCCACAGTGTGGCTCACAACTCGGTTTACACACATTAAAGGACAGGAAAGAAAAAGGAGTTCTCCAACCAATAAAACTCATTTCATGTGAACTGGCATTCGTGCAAAATAAATGAGATGAGTAGTTTACAGTATATCTCTCAGAATAATCTGGCTTGTCTTAAAGCATTGAGTTTTTTTAAACAAATTTTTACTGCCTGGTCTATGGCTTTGTGGTTCCATCTTGCTCGAGGAAAACTGCTGACAACTTGTTTTCAGTTTCCACTGGCAGCACTAATGTTTTTTTAAATTGAAATGATAAATGGTTGGGAATGGTGGAACGCTTCTGCTTTGCATTCTATAGAGACATTCTACATTTTTTACGTATACATTCTCATTTCCAATGCATTTCCTTTGTGTTAGGAAATAATGAATATTATGTAGTAACCAGACTCAATGAATAATCATATTGATTTTGATACTAATTCTCTCTAAAATGATGCACTCTCTCTTAGGATTTTCCGAATTATGTGTGTATACAATGAAGAGTGCAGCAACTCTCAGGAGAAAAAAAAATGCTTCAGGTTCTTTTTTGTCTTTGTTTTTAAACTGGGGAAACCCTAGAATATCTTCTTACTTAGGTTTTAGCCTTGCCTTTTGAAGTACCCAAGAGTCATAGATTTGTAAATTCTTTATACACATTACCAAAGACAGTGCTAGAGACCTGGAAGGACTTACCTCAATCTGAAGGTAGCTTGGCTGGCTATGTATGTGTGCAATTGAGCACTAAATGTAGATCACACCAATGCTTAAAACCCGGACTTAGTTCTTCAGTGTCTTATCTGAACATTTCTACAAACTTTTAAAACTTTATGTCATCATCATGTGTCACATAAGCTCTTTTGGAACCCAAACTATATTGTATATATTGATTTTTTTAACCAGTTGGGGAAGATGGGACAATCAAAAGTTGTTGTTCATGATGAATTATATTCTCTACATTGTAATAATGCCATAGAATTCAAAGAACAATAATGCTTATTTACCTTGGGACTTTCACAACTCTTCTTCATTTTGTCCAAATAACTCCCACTCTTATAACTGGTGTATTCCTTGCAGTGCCCAATGTGATCAATGTCTTCACGTGTTAATCAGTTACTATTTTTCTCTACCTTTTCTGTATACTTTGACAAAACTTACCATCAGTGCACTCATAATAGTATGGTTCTGTATTCCAGAATTTATTTGTCACTGGAGCAAGTCACTTCATCTCTGGACTTATTTTCCCATGAATTAAATAGAAAGGATGAAATAGATTGCCTTAAAGTTCTTGTTCTTTTCTATAATTGTGTGAATCCTTGGTGTGGCCCTTAGTCAATGTGTTTCTTTTCTTGATATAGAAGTTCAGTAGAATCCTACAGGGTAGACTGTGGTAGTTCAGTCATAAGTTAACTTAGCGAAGATTATTTTGGACACTGATGAAAGGCGTTTTGGATACTTCTTCATGAATTTTGATTATCTTCTACTCACATTCCAAAGATGGCAACCTTTATAGCTCATGCTTAGACTTACTTCTCTGCATTTTATTCAAGGTAAAAAAAATTCTTAAATAGTAATTCCATAAATAGAAGAAATTTTTCTATTTCTTGGCATATGTATTTTGTTGAGGACAGACCCTCTTACAAAATAAACACGATTTTGAAAGATTTCTTTAGAAAATTTGTCTTTCCTGTTGGTAACACCTAAGCTATTCTTTCCCAGACAGTTCAGTATAATCAACTCTTCCAGTATTTTATCTCATGGTAACAGCCATTGACTCTCATAAAAGCTAGTTATGGACTAGGTTTTTTTTAATGAAGCATATGCCATTCCATCTGGATCATTATCAAAAAGATTCCAAATCAACTTTTGGGCATTTTAAAATTCTGTAATAAGCAACCAGCTTGATTTTTACCCAGGTTAAGGGAAATACAGACTATGGTAGATTTTATTTTGTTTTCTTTTAGCTTCTTTTTCTTTTAAAACAAAGAACAAAATGACAAATCCAAATTTGAGACATCTGGATGTTTCCTATCATGGGGCTTAAACATCTGCATTTTTTCACTTCTCATCCAGATGTTTTGGGCTTATGTAAACCTAGCTAAAGTAAAGCAGAATATCAAGCAATCATCTGGGGACTTTGATTAACATGGACAGCAAATCTGAATAATCCATGTTCTGGGAGTCCTGTTTTTTGTCTAGCTCAGAACACATTACTAATGAGGTCAAGGTTACTGTAGGCTTGTTCTTTCTATGGGCCAGCTAGCTCTGATCTGTTCCATGACCACAGAATGTACCTCTTGCCTAGCCAGCTGTCTGGAAAATGAGTGTCCTTTGTCATCCAGGCAGCCATGCACAAAACCAAATAGACTATCCTTTACAATTGAGAAGTACAATAAAACCCATGTTTTGTTGTTGTTTTTTTTTTTTGTGTGTGTGTGGTGTGTGTGTGTGTGTGTGTGTGTGTGAGAGAGAGAGAGAGAGAGAGAGAGAGAGAGAGAGAGAGAGAGAGAGATAGTAGTAGTAGTAGTAGTATGTGGCTGTGCCATTTCTATGTAGAATAATAATTATAGTAGTAATGGTAGTATAATTCTTCTTAGGCTGTGCAAAGTACTGTTCTTAGTACTTTGCCTACAATGTTCCCAATATCTGTCTATATGTGTTTATTTTTCAAATTACGAAATGTGATAGAAATGCTAAGGAATTTTTCCCTAGCTGAAAATAGATGAAACTGCTCTGTTCTCTAGGTGTTTTCATACAACTTCTCTATCATGATGGTGAAAAATTCCTGGCTTATTTACTGCTTGGAAAATTTTCTGGAAGAGAATAGAAACTGAGGTATTTCTACATACTGAATTCATTGATAGGTCTGCTGGTGGGTCTCACCCTGTGCCCAGTAAATGAGGCTAATCTAATCCTTATTCTTCCACCTAGAATAATAATTATAGGTATAAAAGTAACCTTTGGAAAAAAAGAAGTTTTTGTTGGCAATGAGTGGGCATATAAAGTATGTGTTTAGGGAAAGGGATGTTGTGGTTAGGAGCAAAAAGCTATATTGGGTGGCCTCATAGAACGAAACTGTCTGAAATCTTTTGAGGAATAATGATTTGTGTAACTGGCAGAATCTTTAAGAATCTTTGATCTCCCACCACAAATATAGTTAGAATCGTAAAACCCTAGTCCCAAACAGGATGTAGAAAGATAATCTCACGCATTTCCTCTCTTCTGCTAAATTGTAAAGTTACTGACCGAAAAAGATAATGTGTCTTATTTTGTAATGGTCTTTACAGAAGCTTCCAGGTTTCCTTTCCCATTTAAACAACAATGTGATGTGCCCTATTTTGGGTACTGGGACTCTAGCCAGGAATGAGATGAGACTACTGATTGTCAGAAACTCAGTTCTTTTTGTTCTTAGCTTACATTTAACATTTTTATTTTCTCGCTGTCTCTCCATGTCTCTGTGTCTCTCCATCTGCCTCTCCCTCTCACTCATTCACTCTCTTTCCACTTCTGTGTAGTTGCAAGAGTAGAGGAATGGGGGTCCCAGGAAGCTGTTCTAACTTCTAGCATGTGGTTTCTGGGGCTCTAACTCAGGTAATCAGGCTTGGCAGCAAGTAGTTTTACACACTGAGCCATCTTGCTGGTCATGACTTAATCATTTCAGTGCTTTAATTTCAGGGTCCTGATTCTTTATTTTTAAAAAGAGATGTGGAATTTAAATAGAAGCAGACAGTGGTACTTGAGAACAAAATTCAATCTTTTTCTTCCTTGTGAACTTGGAATTACAAGTGAAGTGAATGTACTTGTTTCTAAGCCAGATGTAAAAAGCACTTTGCCATTTCAGAGAATTTCTCTCTTCCAAATGCTTCATACAGTATTTCAGTAGCAATTGTGCCTAGCGCTGTACTTTCTCCTGACCCTGGCAGTGTTGGAATGCTCAGTTTAAAGCATGGGTTAAAAACTCCCAAAATTCCTTTGATGCAACTACTGTTTTTGATCATTGAGCTGCTTAGGTTTTTTTTTTTCCCACTTCCACTTTTTGCATCACTATATCCTGCCTAGTTCTTCTTCTCAGTCTGCCCTTTGCTGAGGTTTAAGGTCACCACTTATCTCTAGCTTTCATTTCAACTGGACTGTGAGAATAGTCTCGTAAATGGCTTCCCAGCCTCCATTCCCTTCCCTTTCCTGATTCTCCCCAAGTCTGCTCGCTCTCAGGCTCTCAGATGGATGCTATAGCATTCCTCCCAGTCTTGTTTGGATTTCTGTTCCTGCTATCACTTGAGTAGAACTCGCTCATTCTTCCTTCAGTATTCATGTGTGCTATGCTCTGTACATGGGAAATTCCCATTTTCTTTGCTGTTTTCTCCATGCCAAACTTACCTCTTGCCCAAGTCAATACAGAATCTAATTCACTTATTATTCACATGCAAATACTAGTTTATCTATACTAAAAGGTGCATTACATACAGTGCTTTCTTCACAAATGTGATATATAAACTATCTGAGAATAAGGATTGTGATTTTAAAAAAATGGTATTACATTTGATGCACTGTCCAGTATACAGCAGGCACTCAATAAATTTCACGATTGACCATAGCACCATCTGGAGAAAATATAGTTATGAAAATAGCAGTGAGCATGTAGAAAAAACAAATGTAGGTGGTTGTATATAATTTTACAAGTTCTATTTACCCAGTAATTAAGCGGAGTAACAAATATTCTTCTGAACTTGCTTGTGGCTGATTTGAGTTTTTTTAAAGGCAACTTCGATATGACAGCGTTTAGAGTGAATCACTAGGCTTATCAAACTCTTTTATACATTTATCAAAGCTGTGACCTTGAATAAGTCATCTCACAACAAAAATGAATGAGCAATAGAGAAACCACAACCAGTGATTTTCGACATTAACTTCACTTCCCCAAAAGAGTAACATTGATTTGGAGTGTTCATATGCAGCTGATCACTATCCAATAATTTTCCATCTTAACTTTGAACATGGTTTTATCAGTTCATTACCTTATCTTGAGAAATGAGTACAAGGATGGTGAAGATTTCCTGAGTCATTTCCAGGATATTGGTGTCTTCTCCAACTTCTCTAACTTCCTGCCTTGAGACAGACTCTTGTAGAAGCAAAAACTCACCTCTCAACTAGGATTTATGACCAGCTAGGTCACAGTGTTTTTATCTCTTTCCTGTCCAATGATGGTATTCATGTACATTCTTTTACACAGGAGGTGAGGATTTGAACTCAGGTTTCATACTTGCAGAACAGATACCTCCCCCACCTCCAAATTGAAGCTGTATTTTCAAGCTGTACATTCATTTATTTTAAAACAAATTTTCAAAAGAAAGCAAAGGCTTTAGACCAGTTATTCTATACACGTGTAAGTCTTATAAAAACCACAATTGTCAGGGACATGTCTTCCTATTTTGTTAGAATTTCTTTTAAAAAAAATAATTTAAACTTTATTGTACGTGCATTGATATTTTGCCTGTATGTATGTCTGTGTGAGGGTGTTGGACCCGGGACTTACTTACAGACAATTGTGAGCTGCCATGTGGGTGCTGGGAATTGAACTCAGGTATTCTGGAAAAGCAGTTAGTGCTGTTAACTACCGAGCCATCTCTCTGGCTCCAGTATGTTCTTCTCTTTTATTCTCACAATCATTTGGTTACTATTCATTCCCATCGCAGCTCCTTTTCAACTCTCTTCACAACTGAACTGCTCTCACTTCCCCCTGCATCCTTCTAGCACCGTTAAGCTTCACGTTAACCTCTCACCCACATCCAAAACATTTGCCTTTTACATAACTTTACTCTGGATTCAAGTCTTACTATAAGTTTGATGGCGTCTCTCTGTTGTAGTTTTGAATGAATTCCCAAAAGTAGGACAGATTTGGCTCTAATTCAATTGAGGGTTAGAAGTAGTGGCAAGTGACATAATATTTTCAGAAAACACACTACTGTATTGTTATCTCTCTGGTTAGACCAGGGGCCATGTTTATCAAACCCATCCAAAAGTCATATTTTGCTAAATGAAATGGACAAACTTGTTGTCTGTATCATATCCTTGAGCAGTGTTTATTCACAACAGAACGTTTTGATATCTACATATCTATCATTTGTTTGCTATGTTTCCTTTTTGGTTTTCAGAATGTTTCACCTTTAATATTCAGTGGGTAAATGTCTGTTTGCATGAAATAACTTAGTAAGAATAAATTTGTTTTGAGTGTGTAAGAACTAGTTGTAATCATGCTTGCCTGGATTTCCAAAATTCAGTGAAAAGTTGAAAGGGAAAAGTCTCACTGTAAAAGCAACTGGAAACATATATTGCGTTTTAGATGAAATATGTATTATACCCTTATGGGCCATATCTCTTAAAGAAACTCAGATGAAAATTAAAGTTTGAATTGCCATCTAGAAATAAATTTTTATAGATAGTGTACACATTAGTTCCTGAAAATGGTAGAAAAGGTTTCTTGTCAAGTTCCCCAGCACAAGTGTGAATGCTGTGTTTCTGAGTACCTACAAGCAGTGAAGGGACACATTGTGGCCAGCCAACTCAAATTGCTACCCACGTTTAATCATTGTAAATAAAGGAAGTAGAGAGGCCCATGTTATATTTTCAGAACTGGCATGCTCAATACAGAACTATTAGTTTAAAAATATGACTGAACATTCTATTTGAATTCATCTAGATTTCTGTGAAAAATAAAATAGTAAAAAGTACAATTGTCCACTTAAAACACGTACCACTCATTTCATGCAGATTATTAATTTAGTCATTACACATAGCATTAAGGAATATCCAGAGTAAATATAACTTTATAACACTTGGAAAACACTTCAGAATTGATAGACTTTCATTTTGAAATACCTATAAGTTTTACTGAAGTTTCCATTCTTGGCGGGAAAAAATACATCTATGAAATACCCACATAATGTGAACAGGACTTTTCAAAGGAGCAACTGATGTCTCCCTGTGAAATAAACATGTATCACTGTGAAACTTCCACACAGATTTGGTCGAAAACTAGATTTTCGAAACGGATAAGTTATAGAAAAACAACAGAGAAACAGGTAATTTCACAGCACTGATGGATTACAGGGAAACAACCATGGAAAGCAATTAGAGACAAATCATCAAAGCATATTTTCTCATTTGATACTACTTTTGGGTCGCACAATCACAAGGGGCAAACAGAGTCTTAATTTTTACACATTGTATACATCATCTTTCTTCATAATTGCACAAGGATTTTCTGTAAGAACCATTTGTACAATTTCTGAATCAACTTTGATCAGCAGTTAAGTAGTTGATTTCCCCCCCTCAGGTATAAGGTGGGAGAGGACACCAAATTAATTGTAAGTGACAAAAGTCATGATCCATGATGAGTCCTAGAGGTGGGATACACTCCTTACAGCCATCAGGATAGATAGTTTATTCACAAAGATGTGCTGTCATAGTGCAGTCCCAGTCTCTGTATGAAGGTGGACAAGCTTAGTCTATTACATGTATTCTTTGAAGCACCAGGAATAGAGATACTTCTTCAGGAGACTTGCGCATATAGTGGAGCAGATTCTTTGTATGTACAGAATAGTCTATTTCACAACTACTTTGCAAATGAGAAAGTCTGCAGTCACCGCTCTACCACTAGTAAACTCGACTCACTTGCTCTACATTTCTGAGTAGCATCGTTACTTCTCTTCAACTGCAGACATTTGCAGTCAATATATATTTAAGCGCAACTTGCAATGAGGTTGAAAAGCAAGTAGGGCAATGCCCACATCTTCACATAAATCCTAGAGAATATGGCAAGAGTGTTTGGGGGGGGGGAAACACATCTAAATGTGAAAGTTTACAGAAACAATAAATTGTGTACTGTAAGATGCATTTTTTAAAGTTGCAAAATGTTTTTTTTTAATGATACAGAATGTCATAAGGTTTACTAAAAATCATTTTTAAAGAGCTTAGAGCTGTCTATTCATTTGATTAAGAAATGCACATAGTTTACCTACCTACCAGTTTGGCTATAGTTGGTGTGCTTGTCTATGAGAACTAAAAGCTGTTGTTACAAGCTGTTGGTTTACTCTATAGGAGTTGTCCATTATGTTGAAGAATGTGTAATGTTTCAATCATTTTCTCAACTGATCTTCCTGGACAGTCTTCCAGTTGGCTGCTTCAATCTGTTTTGTTCCTGTACAATTCCCAGATGCTTTCGGTTACTTTATAGAAGTTCTCTTTTCCCTTAAACAGTCATTCAGAATTTTTAAATTCAGTGAAACTTTAAAATTTTCTTCCTTTTTCTTTCTTTTTCCTTTTTTTTTTTTTTTTTTTTTTTTTTTTGAAAAATACAGTTTAAATGCTAAACTCCTAAATACGGGCAGTCCATATGGTGCCATAAAACCTACTGGAAAAGGACACAATTCAATTTTTTTCCAGGAAAAATCAAATCTGTACATTGTGACAAGGTGCCATACTACAAAAGCAAGACCTTTTACTCTCCTACTATTCTATAAATGTAAATAAAAAATTTAACTACAAACATGACTGTTGTGCCTTTTTCTTCACCCTTTCAGCACCTCAATGTTTTTAGGTATAATTTGTTCTCAGTATAGCAGAAATTTCATATTCTCGTATAGTTGTGCCGAAGAATTGAGATATTTTTTTCCCCCACTACCAAATATCACTGGTGAAGCTTAGCTCTTTGGACGATAATGGCAGAAGTGGATTGTTCCTTGAAAATTCCTCAGTCTCTTTTATGGAATTATTAAGGGGTAGCTGTCCATTGAGTAGCGTCAGTGGCAAGTTACAGTAAGTGTGGTGGTTGCCTAAGGAGGGTACTGACAGGGTGTTTGCTGGCATCTCATGTTTGTATCCTCTGCAACAGTGCCTCATTTGCATTGAATCTGAATGATGGAACTCAGGGAGATCAGCTTGAGAGGGCACCATCGTGGCTGAGGTACTTGTCATGGCAATTGAAGGTATAGGGTGAAGTTCTCCGAAAAGACCCTGTTCTGCAGAGTCTAGAACATGGCAGTGGGACAGCATTTCTTTTTTCTTGATCGGCATTTCATACACTAAGTGCTTCCAAAACTTAGAATTTAACTTGCTGCTTTTGGGTCCCTTCCACTTGATCAGTGACAGAAGTTTGATGTTGTGCTTTAGCGATTCCACTTCCTGGCAATTCACCTTCCCTTTTAATTCTGTGCACTCAATCAAAATCACTTTGATTTCTCCACTCACTAGCATGTTATGGAGTCTGCTTTCCAGTTCAAAAATACTCCATCCCCGTCTAAGAATATAGTCTGGAGTTAGCACGATAATAAGTCTTCTGCTTTGCTCAACACATCTTGTGAGATCTTCAATATATGCTATAAATCACAGAAAGAGAGAAAGAGTAAAACAAAGACATTGTCTTTAAAGCATTAGGCTTGCATTCTAGATCCAGGCTTTAACTTAAGTCCCTTATATTTTCTCTTATGTATTGCATATTCAGAAAGCCCATTTCTGCAACAGGTAAGAAATCACATACACCTGGGTAAATCCTTTTCTTAGCTTTACCATTACTTACAGTGTACTGATGACACACACTTCTGCTTCTTCAGAGTTCAGATGTATGTAGTTCAGCACTTTTTGTTTATTTAATCACTTAACTCAAGGCAAACTTCCAGACTAGTTAGTTAGTTCTCTTAAATGAGCAAGTCATCAACCAGTTGATGAAAGGTGGACAGAAAACCTTTTAATAAACAGTTATTTTTCTTTTGAATTTGAGATGTTCCTTCCTTTCTGTGCTTTCTCTTTATAATTTTTAGCTAACAAATAATAATGGTACACACCACCCCCATTTCAATGGCTAAAATGTTATGGAAGCCATGTGTGTGTGCTACCAACATGAGAGATTGTGAGAGAGATGGTGGATGGTCTCTTTTAGAATCATAGTTACCTGATGGATCAGAATATCTTCTGTCATCTGCAGCATTAGGTCCTTAACATTGGCCTTCAAACTAATAGATAGGGAAGTGATTTGTGTTCGTGAATTCAGTAGAAACAGTCTACTGCTTTAAGAGTGAAGAATGAAGGTTGGAATTAGCATTGAGTCTAAAAGTGGTATACAATGCCTGGAAACGAGGGGAAGAAGGCTAGATAGATACTTAGAAGTAAATAACTTTGTGTTGTAATTCAGAAAGTGAGGTGACTATGTTATGGCTTTCTTCATGATAGGACACGACTCAATTACCTCTAGGTTTGTTTATCCCGTACATTAATCATTTAGAAATCACGATTCTCACAGTCTCATCTGCCATAAAGTTACACACGTGTGCTGTTAACAAATGGAAATTTGGACACAGGTGCTGCACCAGAAAGCAGTGTTTACCAAGCAAAGCTCAGGGCCCTGTCTAATGTACTAATGTCTAGCAGAAGCATAGCAACAGTTGTCACCTCGAATCTGGTCCAGGTTACTGATTGCTTTTGCGCGGTCACATTCAGCACATAGCATGGGGACATCAAACAGCTTGGTACAAGCCATTTGAAAAGAGAAACTTATTCCACAGATGCACATTTTTCAGATGACCTTCTTTTTCCAGGATCATATTTTCATCACTTGGCAGCGGGAAAGCTTTCAAAAGCAACAATGAGCAACTTTTCTCTGCACTCTGCTGATAAACAACAGCAGCAGCAACAACAAAATAAACCTTCAAAAGAGGTGCATGCAATTGCCAGTTTAACAGTTTCTTGTTGTTTGTAAATGATTAATAATTATTTAATTATATTAATAAATCCATTTCAGTATATTCCCATGCATTAGGTACATTTGACAGTATGTTAGAGGATGAGGCTACTCACTAAGTTGGGATGCAACTTCTCATTAATTTTAAATGTTTTTCTTTATAGATTATCTATCCAGAGGGAAAAGTTGGCAATGAAATATCCAAAACCCACAGGGCAGCGGGGAAGTTGGTCACTGAGAGATTTGATGAAACAAAATGGAAGGAAAGATGGAAAGTTTCACTAGAGTGGAAAGCTACTATCCCAATGTATCAACAGCTCTGACTCTTCATGTTCTTCCTTCCTTTCTGCTCCAAAAAAGAAAGAAGTTATGTGGGAAGCTTCATCATTAGAAGTTGGATCAGTAAGATACAGTAAAATAAACTATCATGCATCTTTCCAATGATTCTTTTCACCTTTTCTCCATAACAAAAAAATCAAATCCCATTCTCAGAATCATGGTAGTGGTACAAAAAGAAATACACGAGGACATACTTTTATCAAGTGGATATACTCATTGTAATTTCTTAGAAATCTTTGGTGTAATTTCTTTTCCAAGACTCAACTTCACTAATAATCTCGTCTCCTCAATTGCAGCTCAGGCTCTGAAATTTTAAAAAGTAGTGTGCAAATATTTGCAGTAGTCACAGTAAATACATTTCCAAGACCAACATTATTTTTTTTTATGTCAGGCTACATTCTAAAGACACCTATAGAAACAGAGATCTGGGAGGAACTGGGGGAGACTAATGGATGTGATCATATCTCATTGTGTACGTTTTTTAAAGAACTAGTTAAAAAGTAATTACTTAGAGCAGGAAAAAAGATGCTTACAGACAATTGTTATGGTTGGGCCAGGTGATCTAAGAAGGGGGATAATGAACTCTGCAAAACTTCCTGTCACCTCAAAAGGAAACAGCAGTTGTCAGAAAGAAGAGACAGCAGAAGCCATAAAGTTAACTTCCGTGACTCCACTTGTGTTTCTCATAAAAGGGTCTTAAGTGCCCAGCCATTTTTTTTTTAAAAAGCAAACTCTATATCTATATATTTGTGTATAAAGATAAATTACAAGTTGATCAGCAGTTGGTTTAATTGATCTATCATAGACTTTAGCTTAGGTGGTCTCTTTCTGGGATGGGTAAAGTAAGAGGGTCAAATATTTTTTCCATTAGTATAGCTTTCCCAGTTCAAATATCTATTATGTTTGCTCATTTTACAGCTAAGCAGAATGCATTTAGGGATTTAGGGGCATCTTAGAAACTTTTGCACCCAGAAGAAATTTATTAGGACAGTTCCCACTCTGCTTAGCTGCACAGGGTGTGGGTGTTGAAGGGAACCTTGGAGAGAGGGAGTGCTCCCAGTCTCCAGCATACTACATTGGCTCTGCTTATCCTGGCAAAGCCTAGTGGAGAGTTGAGGCAAGCATCCAGATAATTCGGGCTGAAAACCTGCTGTGAAAGAAAAAAAAATGGAATTATCCTGGTTTGCCCTATATATACATTAATCATATGCACTGGAGTTAGACAGTACATCAAAATTTTCCCTGAGTAGAAATAGCCCAAGTGTCCCAAAGAAAACACAAGCCATTTGCTTGGACCTTGAATCCTGTGTTCCATTTCACTTGGTGAAAAAGCAAGTGGAAGTTTTCAGATGTGAAGACCACATTTCACTTCTTGGGATGGTGATCTGTGGCTGGGCAGCAACTTCAGTGTTTGAAAGCAGCTGGGGAGGTGCCGCTAAGAGCTGCCTGGCTCTGTGGAAAAGAAGGAGAGCCTGTGCTTTTGCTCTCACAGTCTGGCTCGCTCAATGTTTTTCTCCCTTCTCTCTCTCTCTCATTTACCTTTTTCAATCACTTGCTCTGTCCCATTCTTTACTCTTTTCTGCTTTTTCTAGCTTTTCCTTTCACCTCCAAGTTTTTTTCTTTTTTCTTTGTTTTTTTTCACTACTTTCTTGTTCATTTCTTTCTTGCCCTCTCTCCTTCTTCCTCCTGGCTCCTATTAGCTTTTCTCTTTTTCCTTGGGAAAAACAAGAAGCTAATGCTCTTGCAAAAATGTAGATAATGGAGAAGGAATAAATGAGGCATGGTCCCAATAGTTTAGATGTTAGTCTTTAGCCAGGGAGTCCTTGTTAGCTGGCTCTAGGTATGAAGCAAGTACTCAAGATAATTCATCCCTCACCTCAGGGTGGTGTATCTATATCTAATGACTGTGATTTTAAACTAAATCTTCTGAAACCCATGACATGGTTTTGGGTGGCCCATGAACAAAGAGTGACACTTTTTACATTTTGCAAGCACCTTATTTTTTTTTTTTTTTTGGATTATGAATAAGATGAACATGATGCAAGAGGGAGCATATGTGATCCACAAATTTTAAAATATTTACTCACTTGACCTTTCTAGAGAAGATTCGCCATACCTGAATTATAGACCAGGCAGAGTGGTTAGGCTTGGAACAGTTCCAAATAAACTAAGCCGAAACAGGTATCAAGTTATGACATTGCTGGTCCAAAGCACAGTCACCAACAGGCAGTCAGGTTTGCCCTGGTAGGCTGTGGTTTTGTGGGAGACATTTTAGAAGCCTTCAGAAAATGTATTTCAAAGCTTGTTACCACAACATGATAATAAAGAAACGTTTCTCAAAAAAAAAAAAATCCCCAAACCCTCAGGACTTATGAATACTCACTGCATTTTATCCTGACTTGTTCATACAAATTTAACAATGGAGTAGGAAAAATTTCTTAAAAGATGTTCTCCATATATCTCCCCTTCAATAAAAGGTCACACGGCGCCATATCATTTTGCACCTTTTGGTTTTACCTAACTCTGATGGCAGAGAATAACAAAGCAGGCTGTAGTGATAACCTCATTTCTCTCAAGTCTATGAAAGCACAGACAGAATCCAAGCACATTTGACGTATTCATGACCTTCACAACCAGGCAAAGAAAAAAAAAAGCTTCAGTAAAATTTTGATGGAGGTGCGTAAGTTAGGATAGGAAAAAAAATTCACATTTGATGTATCATTGTCAAGAAGCATCTTCTTTTTTTTCTTATCCAGGGATTAGCTGTTTGGAACACATTATCAAAGACAATGCCACGTCACTAGACCCTCTTTTGGCTGTGTATATGCTGGTAACATCATTATTGGTGGAAATCAATGAAAGTGACTTAATAAAACCTTATTAAAAGTGTGGTAAATTGGATTAAAAAAATCCCTTTCAGGAGTTTTATGAAAGAATACTAAAGTGCACTTATTTATAGAAGTAGTATTAAATTAAAGTGATGGAAAAATCAATTATGCTTGTTTTAATAAAGCAAAGGGCATAATAAAAGGGGAAACACAAATAAAATAGAAACAGAAAGAATAGCAGTCCTAATTAACTGCATTTAGAGGATATGTATGGCTTTGAAGACTTCAGTATCCTTCCTACTTCAAGGCTTTGAGTTGGCTGTAGATGTAGAGAGACAATAAAACTCCATATTAACAGAGTCTTTGGTGGTCAACCTTCTGGCTACTGACCACATGATTTTGCAAACTGATTAATTAGGTATTTGTAAATTTGTCTGTATTTGCATTTATATTGAGGTTATTATCAGAGTATATGGCATGCTTTTTAAGTTAAAAAATCAAATATGTAGGGTCTAGGCATAGAATAATTTGGTACTCTACCAGATTCAAAGTATAGGATTTGGATAGACTTAAAGTCAAAATTATGTACAACTATTACACCAAAGCACATCATCAGAGTGAGATGGGATGCATCAAAGCATATAATACTTCATCAGTTTTTGGTGAGCGTTAGCTAACTGATAAACATCAACAAAAGCATCTACAAAAATATAGGTTAATACATTAAGTTAAAAATCTGTATGTTTCCCATATAACAAAGAAACGTATTTTCACACCTATATATATACTTATGATGGAAAACTTTTTAGACATTTGGCATACCAAGAGGTTTCTAATGAGGTAATTTTTATTACCATTTAATTGAAAATATTATTTGGATTTTAGATGATTGTAAGAAATACCACCAAAATTGCCATATGGGTTGACTGTACATTGATTGATGTGAAAGTTTTGGCATCTTTATTCCCCTTTGTTGTAGGATTCTGTCGTTTATTGCTATGGAGACAGATTCTACCATTTGCCTTGAGCCAGGTACATGTGTATGATACTACATACACATGTGCTTCCGGTTTATAACTTCCCCCTTCCCCACATTTCTCAAATCCTTAGTGAGATAGCAGGAGTACATTTCTGCAGCAGGAAGTTCGTTCTTGAGTGACAAGTGTAAGAATCACATGAAGTATGATTAGTGGCTAAGCTGACATTTAACTTAGATTTACTGGGAGCTTCTGTGTTGAGGGAAATTTTACTTTTTTATGTGTTTGAAATTGGAGGTCTCATTTCTGGTAGCAAGAGTTCTTCAGACATGCATTTTGCTCATGGGAATGACGCCTACATCCTGTTGTCTTTCCCCTTTTCACATTTGAAGACAACTCACAGAAAGATAAAGAGGAGTTTAACAGAGCTGCAGAATGCCCATGCTGTCTTCCTTCCCCCTTCTCCAGCTCTAGAAATGCGCATATGTAACTAATTCACTATAGTGTTGCCTTACTGACTATGGAACAAAGATATTACTGCTTAAGGAGATTTGGGTTTTTTTTTTTTTTTTTTTTTTTGTATTTTTCCTTAAGTGTCAAGACTTTATCTTGCTCCTTTGATTAAAAAAAAAATGCCTGTGCTTTAAACTCTTCATTTGCTGATTCAAATTCTGTACAATGGATTCTAACCTCTACCTCAAGTGTTGATGAGAAAACTAGTCCATTTAACCTTAGCAAAATTTGAGAAGATTAGAATACTATTTCTGCTCTTGCTTGTTTCTAGCATGAAAGAAATTGTCAAGACACCTAATTTTATTCCAGGGTAGTAAATTTCAAACAATATTTTAAATTTCCTTGGTTGTACATGTCACTTCTGCCTCACACTTTTTAGGTCACAGACATTAGATTGTCTGGAAAGGGATTTTATTATTCCCCAAAGACAACTTACTTGAATTGTATCCAATCTGTTCAGCGATTCTAGGGACCATTGGCAATGACTACTTATAGGGCCGTGTACAAAAATATTTTTGCATGCCTCACTTCAGAAGTCATTAGAGATCACCTGACAGCTGATAGATTCTCTAGTCATTTGTCATTTCATTGTCAGAACTATCACATGACTAAACCTAATCATTAAAAGTCTGAAGGTTAGGAGAGGTTAACACATACATGAAATAAGAGAACCATTTCCTGTGAAATTCGTGAAAGAGTGGTAGGATTCTTGAGTAAGAGAGCCTCATAGAAACTTCGGCATGAAAACAAGTAAAAGAAATATTGAAATTTGAGGTTGAATTTAAAGATATAATTTCAAGGGGCATGGTTTGTCAGTCATACACATAATAATATTTTCCCTGACTAGTATCTTTCTCTGCCACAATCATGCATAAATAGTTCATTTAGAGATTTTATAAATCTTTTTATTAAAAGAGGGGAAATTGAGGTAATGCCTGTGAAGGATTTTCTTTCTTCTTTAAGGTGCCATTCACACAATTACACTTTTGTTCAAAGCTACTGCTAGAATCAGCTTGTGTCATAATTCTTAATAAATATTGTACATACACTTTTAAGGAACTCACTTTGCTTCTTTTAAAGGTAAATAAGGACCATAGGACTGATTCTTCCGTTTTATTTCTTTGTCTTAGAATGCTCTTGTTCCTTTCCAACCAGCAGACCTTGGTCTGATTCCATAACTTTTTATACATTTTATGCTTCATAATATGTGCAGAAACTCTGAGATAAGATGGGTCCGAGAGGCTAAATGGTCCTCATCCAAAAATGTCCTCAATTTCAAGATCTCAATTGCACAGCTGGGTTCTGTTGGTCACATGTCAGCTTCAGAGCACATCTGTTCATTCCTCAAGGATCGGCTAGGCCCCATGAACACAATGTGTTCTGTGTAGGGTACTTTATACCACAAAACTTAGCAGCTGCACGGGTGAGAAAATCTCTACTTCTCTAGTTTGTGTCTCTAGGCAGTTTGAGTAGGGTGTTTTCTATCTGGCTTTCTTTTGGTTGCTTGTCACTTCTGACATACAGATGCTTGTTGGCAACAAAGTTGCTTTCACTGTTTTCAGGACAGATGTTTCTAGTCTGGGAAGAAATAGACCAAACTTACTGGAAAGTACAAATTCTTGCCACATTTAGGCACCTAACCTGAGAAAACATAAAGAAGATCTTGGCCACTGGTTCAAGAATGGAAACAGTTATTGCCAGGAAAATAATGTCCCAAATCTGAAGACCTGGGCTCAGCATTTAGGGAAAAAAATGTTTGTTTCAAATATTCTCATCTCTAGGGTTCATAGCAGCCACACAACAACAATTTCCCAATACTCATGTGGTAAAAAGAATATAGACAACACCAATTCATCTGGAAGATCAACATCTTTATATCCGAGCTTTCGCAATGGGGGAAAAGGGAGAGAAAAGGAAAGAAAGAGAACAAGAGACTGAGGCTGAGATTCACGCACTTTAAAAATTCTGGACAGCATAAATATTTTGAGTTGATGGGCTTGAGGAAGGTACTGTGGGAAAGTTAGAGAACAATGACTGAAAATACATGAAAGAGAGTGACATTTAAACTGATTTGATTCATAGAGAGTTATTCTAGATTAAGAAGGATTGTATGATGTTTGCATTCATAGTCCTCAAAGTTCTTGTTGCTACTTTTGGAGGAAGGAATAGTTGTAGGTCAATGTGCATTAAATGAGATGTAATGGACAAAAGCAGCTTACAATATTGTAACTAGGTCCCCTCCCCCCCAGGAATGTGTCTCTATTTATATAGCATAACCTGTTAAATCTGTACCAATGACTGCAAATTCAGACCACAGAAGCTTCTTTAATAACATGCATCCACCAAGTCCAAAATGTTCTACTCTGTCATTCATGTGTAAATCAAGTATATTATTCATATACTTCATCGACTTCCTGAATGCGTGCTAAAAATGCCAAGGAAAAACTCGTTAATCGTGACATGGTGACTGCTCAGCTAGCACCAAAATGTTGATGGAAAAGAAAAATTGTCAAAGAGCCTTTTAAAGAACTTGTGCAGGTTATACTCGCAAATCGGAATTCAGAGAACATGAATTCCCTAGTTCAGGAAGGAAGGATTAAAAGCAAACACCCTCCAGTGGTTGCATCTAAAAGTTGCATAGTTTGGCTGGGCTGTGAAAATAAAAATTTCTCTGTACCATCTACCCTGTACTACCATCCTGGGTCATGCCTCCAGTCATTGTGATGATTGTGAAATCTCAAAAAAAAATATGAAAATGATATTCTATGGACTATCAAATCTCTGCTGCATTTGATGTGTAATCCTCTGATAGAACATAAGCTCTCAGAGCTGGAATCATGGCTGGCTTGCCCATCATAGTCCAAATGTGTTACAGACATTTACAAGTGCCAAGAGAACCCAAGTCCTAGATGGAACACTTGAATCCGTTCAGGTTTATAACAGATTAAGCACAAAAGTGACACATGTTTTAGACATATTGTTTAGTAGACAAATAGTCAAGAAGTCAAAAGCATGTCTTGTGCTGAGGACCAATCTGAGAGGAGTTGGGTAAGGGGGAAAGAATATGATCAAAATATATTATGTGAAAATTTCAAATAATTAATAAACTTTTTTAAGACAGAAAAATAAAAAAGTAAAGTCCTTGTTCATTTTCTTTCCTTTTACTTCTGTTAATATAATACCACTGAAACAAAATCAACAGTTATGAGGCACCACCAGATCATTCTAAAACTTATTATTATCTCATAATCACAGTATTATTATTACAAGGATAAATGAAATACACTATACTATCCAATGGACTTATAATGATATTGATAAGATATTGATAAGATAAAAATAAAAGGAAGGATACCTAAAGTTATATGACCAAAAAATTACCATAGCATAGGTCTAATAGTCAAAAAGTACATCTTCACTATGAAGTGAGGGCTGGAGAGATTACTACAGTAACTGATATGGAAAATAACCAAGAGTCTTCAAAGGGATATAAGGCAAATGTGAATAGAAACAGTGCAGGAACACACATAATGCATATAGTAGGCATAGCTTGGCTAGAGTAGAGGCTTTGAGTAGAGGTAATGGTAGGTAGCAAATAAAATGGTTGATGGGGCAAAAATGTGGGCAAGTAGCAATTATAAACGTTTTAGGGAAGGCTTGTGCATTTTGTACTGAGGGAAATAGTGAAAAATCAAAGTTTGTCAAATAATGGTTTGGCACTTTGGGGGATGTGCTCATATTAATGGATTATGTGGAACAGTGAAAGTATAAGGGAAACAATTATAATTACTATTGTTGGAATACCAAAATTAGTGTCTAAACTATGATAGCCAAAGTGAGAGTGAAAAGATACAAGGGACATGAGTTGGGAGAAAGACATTGAGACATAAAAAATGACTCTGGGGTATCAGGATATTCCTTCAGCACTGATTGCTATAGAATTGTCTTTCAAGTCATGAAATCACAAAAAAATGAATAGAGATACCATGGGAAGAATGAGCTTGGAAACATTTGAGCTGAGGAAAGGAAATGGGTTTGTGTATGCATTTTTCTTTTGATCATTCAATGTGCATTAAATGTACACACTAATAAGTACACTCAAATACACATACATATGATCCACAAGAAAAAATAATCAAGATTTGAATCCATATTACTGAGGAACAGCATGATTCAGTACAGTGATATCTACCGTTTATTTCTAGCTTTGTTTTTGACAGCCATGTGGCTTCTTTGAGCCTTTGTTTCCTCATCTGGAAGATAAGCACATAAACATTCTCTCTCTCTCTCTCTCTCTCTCTCTCTCTCTCTCTCTCTCTCTGTCACACACACACACACACACACACACACACACACATACACACACACACACTCATACAGAGGCACACACACAAATATAAATTTGAGATGGGATAACATGTGAAATTATCTTAAATGCAATCAAGTGTAAAGACAACGCTTTTTATTTTGTAAATATCATATTGTATGAATTAGCATTTTAAGAATTTTAACAGACACATATTCAAATATGTTATAGTCCCTTGATTTTTTTCCCTCAATAATATTTTTAAAAGCTCTTTGAGGGCAGGAATAATCTCTTAGGCATCGGTTCTCCTTATATTTTACCATGTACGTGTTCTGAACAAAGCACATGTTTTTTAACAAGAACAAAGCATTCATTTTTACTTGAAACTGGATTTACTCTGCAAGCTCAAGGGTAGCTTTCAATACGTAGCATTACTGAAAAGTAGCATTCAAACCTACAGTGTCTGGCACATCTTAAAATTTATTTAAATACTAAATACATACAGAAAATACTGCTCCCAATGGCGTCATAGACCTTTAAAAGTGGATTTTTCCATAAGTCTGTGAGTGAGTGACAAGGCAGAGTGAATAACAAGGATGAAAGGCAAAGATTCAAAGTTATTAGTGACATTTATTGTAGTTATACGTAGAAACACAATTACAGGAGTCCAGCTTTGGAACTGCAGTACACCAAAGTAGCTTTTGCTGAATTTTACAATTTGTTTTTAAATGAAGTGTCATTATTATCTTAGAAACTAAAGCAATGTAATAAATGCCACACTTCTGGTATAATGTCTATAAACAGACTTAAATTATAAAACTTCAGATGCTCTAAAGTCACAACATACACAAGGAGCAATTTGAATTTGAAAAAAAAAATCCATGTACTCTGAGAAACAACTTTCTAAAATGTTGGCTTTGAGGCATGCTTGCTTCCATAGAAGTTGCTGAAAGAAACGGAATGTTTTAAATACGAAATGCGAAGTTACTTACTTCCACTTGGAATCAGATCCCTTTCTGGGATGAAGAGTTTATATCCATAGTGTTTTTCTAGGACGTCTGGCAGTATTTCAAGAGCAAACTGCTCTTCCTCAGTATTGTCACAGTCCAAAGTATCTTGATCCACTTTTGTGTAAGAGAGATACGCATCATATTCCTTGTTGTCTTAAAGAGCAACAATATCAACAACAAAAAGTATTAGAAGATTCCCTTTGAATATTAGATATTTATGATAACTAATGAGCAGAAATAAACATTGCAATTAGTGACTAACTTTAGTAATTGGAAAAATAATTCATGTGTTATAGGTAATGTTGTCAATTTAAACATAAATATTTAATATGAAATGAACGAACACAGTTATGAAATGGGCTTCTTACAGTCAGGACAGAATAGAACAAAGATTTATTATTCGTGCCTTTTGGTGAGGCTCTGCATTTGTGATATTCAGTGATGTCTGCAACTGATTATCTCAGTGTGTTTGAATGCAGGACTAAATAAGCCAAAGTCATGGATATGAAGCCTTCATGTGCCTCATGTGCCAGTTGGTTTGGCTGTGCCACTTAGTCACAGCCCATACCTCGTTTGCACAAATATGTGCACGACATCCAAAAGGGGCTGGGCTCTAACTGTGGAAGATTGAAGTAATCCAGCTTCACTCCTAGAGACTGTACTTAGCATATGCTATACTTCCAGTTGGTTAGTGTCATCATCTTCATATACAAAAAGCAGTTCATTACCAAATAGCAGAAACAGCAGCTGGGTTTTATACAAATGCATTGCCTGTTATTCCTGCTCAGCCAAGTAATTTGACACAACTTCCCAAAGAAGCCTTTGTTTCAAAATATCCCTCCTTCCAATATGGCCACATTAGGTTGTCTCTTCACATGTTTAGTCATGGAGTTAACTGTACTTTTTAAGCTTATTTTTATCCTCTTTTGCTACATTGGCTCAGAGCCAGTCTGTCTAAAGTACAAATGTGTATGTATGCGTGCGTTTTAACACAAAATGTTAAGGAACACAACTATCTATTGTGTCGGTCCTCACATATTTTAGTGGGAACCTATCAGAAAAGTTGTTGTATGCTCAAAATTCTCCTACATAAAGAAATTTTTAAAAGTTAATTTAGTCAGCATAAGTCTAAAAATAACTAATAATGTTTATTGATAGAAGTTTCTTGAAAACATTGATTTTTGAAAGACCAGTAAGCATTTATTTCTAAAACACATCAATATTTCTCACCAAAACAGATCTGATTAGAATGTAGCTAAAATTTTATCATAAGATAGTGTATAAAATAAAATAGGCATTTACTAACCTATTCCATTAGCAATATTTTGGCCCTAGTGGCTGAATGGAGGCATAAACTGCAGGTATAAATTAGCAAGATATACATGTCCTATTGTTGGAGTAAGTGGGACTCCCTGAAACTTCTAATACAGAAGTTGTGTTCAAATTTTTGTAAAATTCCACCTTTTGCTATGTTCAAATGAAACGAGCTCTGGTTATTGATGTTAAGATGGTGTCTGAGATCAGGAGAAAAGTTTAATATGTTTTAGCATGCCCGATAACTATAAAAGGCTTGTATAACTTGCTTAGGTTTCTTGATTGTCTAGAAGCACATGAACCCCCCAAAATACTGTCTTGGATGGTTGAGAAGATCTTTTGGCTTGCAAATTGGACACATTCCATTGTTATACATAAAACTCTACTTGGAATTGAAAATGTTCTTCAGCAATGCTAATGTAAGAACCTCCTGGAAATGCTCGCACCTCTGCCCTTGCTCCAATCAAGCACAGGATGCACCTGCAGGCCCCTGACTTTCTCCAGCTATAATTACTCACCTGGGACTCAAAGCTGACGATGATGCACAGCTGGAAGAATAAAACAGTCCAAAGGACAAAAAGCTCTATTCCTATGAGCAGAATATATTTTACTGTTCTTGGTAGATAGTATTGCTGCCTCAAACACCCATGTCAGACCAGACTGTCATTTCCTATCTCACAAACTCACCTAAATTGAACCACATCTTCCTATATTCATCAGTGATTTGTTGAGCTTCTACTTTGTGTTTAGCTATTGTTAGTGACTGTCTGACGCTATCTATCACCTAGCTTATGAGAACTTTTAGAACCCTAGCCCGTTGCTTGTTCAGACTATGGTGATTTACTCCTTGGCCATGCTGAAACTCACATATTCCTGGTACTATCTCCACTTGCTTTACTCTCTACTAATATTATAGCTCAATCCATACATGCTCTTCTAGTAAATACATTTCTCTATTTTGATACACTAAAGCAATTATAACAAAGAGTATCTATGTTTGGCATGCTAATATTTGAATTTTTGAGTTTGAATGTTGACTATCTGGATAATCAGTGTTACCTAGCATTCTGGAAGCTCATCACTTTCTGAAAGATGTTGCATTGGTTTCAGTTATGTCCCTATAAGGTGGGTAAAAGATGACAAGCTTATTGTAGCTGGCTGGAGCAGGAAAAGCACTCTCAGAGCTAACATGTCATATGTCTCAGAAACTTTAGGATGCCAGCTAGTGAGCCAGCAGTGACTCAGATGCCACAGCTTTAAAAGGCACTTCAGCCTTCTGCAGAGAGCCAAGAAATTTTCATGAATAGCCACAGCTGTTGCTCACAAAGAAGGACAAGATGAATAGAGTAAAAGCATCAACATGATGCAAATAAAGTTAGCAGCCAGGCTTGACAATTGTTTGAAAACCAAGAGGCAGTCCAGTGACACCACTTTTCTAGACAACACTAATGAGTCTTCAGTGCTAAATTATGCTGACTAAACTTATTTGCGGAAGCAGAAAATCGATAACAGTGCAGACAAGGCATTAGAAGGAGAGCTGCTGGCACACTGGTCATCAAAGCTATGCTGCTCCTAATGAAGACAGTAGTTGTGAAGACAACCGGACTATTTGTGGAAGAATTTTCTTGTTGTCACACCTGTCCTTCCATATTTTAAAATCTAATTTTAATTGTGCTCATCATGAGGCAGTCATTCCTGTCTGTGCAGCCCTGTTCTGCAGCTACATGGAACCCAGTCCTAAGCCCTTAGCTTCTAAAGGGAGCAAAACTCTGGAAACCTGTTGATTCTTTTATAGCCAGTAACTAATTTAGAAGCTATATGTGCATGTGCATACAGTATCAATCTCGAGGAAGGCTATAAGAGAATGGGACTTAAATATTTATTGAAAACCTGATCAGCCGAATAAATGAAGCAATCTGTGGTGGGTTGAACAAAATAAATTAAAATTGGCTGGGGGAGTCAGAACTGGCTGGAAAAATTCTATTTTATAAAGTAAATCCTTCTTATAAAACCTTATATGTAACACACACACACACACACACACACACACACATGCTCGCACACTCGCACACATATGTATGTTTATGTATATATTGCTTGTCTTGAAAGCATTAAGTCCCTAGTTCAATACCTCTAAGCCCACGTACAAACTATATACACACTCACAATGAGAGTAAGATGGCAGGGTAGATGTCTCAAAGAAAATGTAGAAAGCGCCTAAGGGCTAATAAAAGAGGCTGTTCTATGATCCCCACGTGTATGCTAATCTAGCATGCACTCATACACATGCATGTACTCTCCTACATACATAAGTGCAAATGCATATACAAAATTAAAAATGTTTCTAAAGAAACCATAAATGTGTGTGTAATGTTTGTTACTGTCCTGGATAGATGTTTGTCAACTTGAGAACAATCTAGAGTCATCTGAAAAGAGAAAACTTTAACTGAGAATATACCTCCACTATATTGGTCTGTGGGTATGTTTTTTTAACTAATAATTCATGTAGGAGGCTCTGGACACTATGGACAGTACCACCACTGTGAAGGTGGTCCTATAAGAAAGCAGGCTCAGTGTCATGGTTTGTATAGACTTGGCCAAGGTAGTGGCACTATTTAGAGGTGTGGCCTTGTTGGAGTAGGTATGTTACTGTAGGTGTGGGCTTTAAGACCTTAGCCTAACTGCCTGGAAGTCGATATTCCACTAGCAGCCTTCAGATGAAGATGTAGAACTCTCAGCTCTGCCGGAACTACACCTGTCTAGACACTGCTGTGCTCCCACCTTGATGACAACAGACTGAACCTCTGAACCTATAAGCCAACCCCAACTAAATGTTGTCTTTGTAAGACTTGCCTTCCTTAGTCATGGTGTCTGTTCACAGCAGTAAAACCCTAAGACAATCAGCAAGCCACAAAGTTTGAGCCAGTAAGCAGCACTCCTACACGGTGTTTGCTTCAGGTCCTTACTCCAGTTTCCTGTCTTGAGCTCCTACACTGACTTCCTCATGGAATGGATTGTGATCTGATACTTAAAAGATGAAAAGAACTCTTTTCTCCTTAAGTTGCTTTTTGTTATTGTATTTTATCATAGCAATACAAACACTATCTAAAAGTCACAGTATATGTCTATGTATATTGTATGTGCGTGTATATAGACATTGTCAAAGAGAAAACAAAAAAAGTATTCAGAAAAACTAATTTGTGTTAATGAGATATTCAAATATACAAAATAATAAAGAGTTTGGTAGCATATAGGCTGACATTGGTATCATATAATGTATGTTTCTGAAAGGATGTCAACATGCATTTACTTGTACAAGCATTCAAATGTGAAATGGAATTTGTGCTTTTATATTTAGTATTGTTTGAGGTGGCAGAGACAGGAAGATCCCAGGAACTCAGTGGCCAGTCAAGCTAGCTGAAATGGAATGCTTCTAATTCAGTGAGAGACATCTTTAAAATGTCAGAGACCAATAGAAGTTGTCCTCCCCTTGCCTCATCCTGTGTACACATGGGCACGCTCAGTCACACATTCACAGGCATGCACTATATACACACACACATCAAATAGTAAAAATAAAATAAATAAAAATAGAAACTCATTTATTCATCCTAATCACACCCATGTTGACTTTTTAAGGATTTATTTAGGCTAGTATAGAGATTGTGTGTTCAAGTATCAAATTTCCATGTAGAATTTATAATATTTAAATATTCCTTTGTAATGGAGACCTTTGAAGTAAGCTACACCCTTTAACATACCCGTCTCCACACAATTGTCTAATTAAAATGTTGTTTATTACTGGGCAGTTTTGATCAAATGTACCATTAAAGATGCAAATAAATCCCTGTAAATGCAATGCTATTACTGTGAACTTAGTCTTATGTATATATCCAACAATCAGTTACTATGGTTTATTGAGTAAAGCTGATAACCATACATAATTACCATAGAGTAACCTAATAAATTGTAGTCTTTTACTGTGATTAATAAGTTGCTCATAATTTTTACTCAAAGCAAATTAAACACGAGACTACTTTTTATGTTCTTTTACATAGAACATATATACACATTAACACACCTTCTTAGCTTATAACACACCTTCTTAGCTTATACCCGTTATTTAATATTTGTAAGTAAGATATATAATTTTCAATATTAGTTCTTATACATGGGAACAGAATATAATTGATTACATTTTCATGTATACAACCATGATCAGAGCAAGCCTTATTTCTCTTTTTAAACATATTCTTATATATCTGTCCGTATTTCCTTGAACATTTTGCTATAACTCTTGAGTAAATGCACAACTTCAAAATGAATTTATCAAGAAGCATTTACTGTGAAACAATAGTCAATCAAGATCCACTCATGCCGGGCAGTGGTGGCACAGGCCTTTAATCCCAGCACTTGGGAGGCAGAGGCAGGCAGATTTCTGAGTTCGAGGCCAGCCTGGTCTACAGAGTGAGTTCCAGGACAGCCAGGACTACACAGAGAAACCCTGTCTTGAACCCCCCCCCAAAAAGATCCACTCATACTGGTATTTATGTAACAGTAACAAAAATGTCAAAATCAGATTTCTCAAAAGTTCTGTCATCATATTAATTAAATCTTCAAGGTAAAGATTAACTAAAATTGTAAATTAAAACTTATTCTTCAATATTTCACTAAAGTAAACATCTTTAAAAACCTGACTTGCCTATGGCAGTCTACATACATGTTTCCAAGAATTATAGTGTTGTGTAGTGAAGGCATTATATATAGTGATATAACATGATTTCTTATGAGTGCTGATTGAAAAAATATAGCACTTTGACTTGGGGGTAAGGGAACAATATGGTCAAATATATTTATTTTTGAAAATTGTTTGAAATAATAAATAATAAAAAATAAAATATAAAATCAGAAAAATGTCAATATCTTGAAAAAAATTAAAGCATTTCTAAATGTTCAAAGATTAAGGCTTAGTAAAATAATTTGTTGACACTTAATTTATATGATTTCTAAAAGTCATACAAAAAAACATATACCAAATTTATAAGGTACAGTTTTAGACACTTTTCCCATTGCTGTGACATAATACGTAAGAAAATTCACACATGAAAATGTATGTTGCCTTAGTTTTATGATGGAGATAGTTTGGTACAAGTCATGGCAACGGGACAGGCTTGGGCAAGAGATAGCTCACCTTTTGTGGGGACAAGGAAGCAGAGATCACAGATAGGAATTGATGGCTAGATAAGTTTATTCACTAGCAATTCATGAACTAGCTAGTTCATACCTCCTTTGGGTCTTACAACCTCCTAAAACAATGCTACAAGCCAGGTACTGAGTATTCATACATATGAATTTGTGGGGGTTGCCACATATTCAAACTCGAACAGACACACTCTAAATTTGTTTCTTTTGAGTCATCTTCAGAATGGCACTAAAAATATTCAAAATATGTAGGCTCATGTACTTTGTTGAGCTGTTAAGGGAGCATGTCTGTACTTTAAAATCTGTTTTTGAGCGCTTGTTTGCTTTCTTTATGATAGCAATTGGTAAAAATTAGCTCTAAGTTTTAATTTTCTAGACAAACATGACATGTAAATTTATTCTTGTGGGAAAGGGCTGTCATAGTGATTACTTGTTTTTAGATCAAGAAACAACTTGTTGAGATTTTTATTTAGAAATAATATCTTACATGAATAAGATAAAACAGTGCATTATATCCTTTATCCACAGTTGCATATTCATGTTTTTCTTCATAAATACTCTTTCCCTAGATTAAGATGAAGTTGTACATGCCATAATCTTTTATCCCTACATATTTTAGTTTCTGTTTCCTAGTAATAGAAGTTGACTCTTACACAGTCACCCATCAATTTTGCCTATTAACTGAGTTTGGGGAAAGAGATGGCTTACCATCAGTAGTTTCATCACCTCCGAAACGCTGTCGGTAGAAAAGCATCAGTTCTATGTTGTAGCATTTGTAGACAACCAGTAGCAGGATAAGTAGTAGAAAGATTGCTCCCAGGCCCCCTGCAAGCTCAATTTTGTAGATTAAATCTGAAGTAAACAGAAGAAACAAGAAAAGGTGATTAAAGGAGCAACCCTTTGAACTTCTCAAATCTCTATGAAGGAGATGTACTAACCATTTTAGTTTTCTTTTCAGAAGATCTTGTGCATTTTCCTCCTGATATGTTAGCATGAGTCATATTTTAACAAAACTAACTATATTCTAAAGCTTTGAGCAATTTACCATTACAAGTAGTAATGTAAGTAGTAAGAAATAATTAGATCCCAATTAATTTAGAAAATATTGCATTTTCACACACATTTTAAAATTATTTTATTATTTAATATAATTATTATTTTATTATTTATTATATAATAAATATATTGTATTTATTTAAATTTCTTTATTATTATAAATTATAAACATATATTATTAATATATTATACATGATTACTATTACTATTATTATTATTATTATTATTATTATTTTATATTAGGGAACTATTAAAGCTCATTTATGTTGGATTCGTGGTAATGTTTTGTTGCTTCTGTTAAAATATCTTGTTGGTTTAGTGAGATTATCTTCTGTACTTCTCAGGTCACAGGCTCTATTCTTCTATTATAGAATAACATCATAAAATTACTTTCAGAATCAAATAAAATCTAATGAGCTTGCAAGATTTAACTGTTCCACTTAACCTCAGTAGAAAATAATCTAATACACACTAAGTGGGGGGGGATTAACTTATCCATTCCCCATACTTATTTGAATAAATTACTATAATATATTTGTGATATAATATACCCAGTGGAACAAAAAGTGCATGAGAAAGCTAGGTTAGGCACTTAGCCTCTTTGGCCAATACCAAAGTACACTATACTTAAGCTTTTCCACTGAGGCGTTGCTGGAACTCTGAGAGTTGGGATAATTAAATCAGCACATAATGGAATGAGACAATAATGTCTCCTAGGCTCAGAGAACAGTGGATTATCTGTAGCTTAATTAGTGATATTAACAAATCTAGAGTGATCATAAAAATAGAGGGACAGCATCATGGAAATTATAAAAATTAGAAGTCAAAGGATATTTTAGATTTTCAGTTCAGCATTTTCTAAAGGAGAAATGCTAAATCTTGAGAGAGCCCAGGAAAGATAAATATTTTCTGCTGAGGGACAAGAACAGCCACTGGTCTCATCATAATTAAATGAAATTGTCTACAAGATTAGGTGGTCTCCATTTAATCTAATTCTGTAATTATCAAGCAAATACTCTATTACTACTAATTCAGCTTACCATGTAACTAGACACTGGCAAGGGAATTGACATTTTATTTTGCACATTAGTTGCTTCTGAATGTGTTTGGCATCAGTCAGTTTCCCTGGGTAGGCCTATTCAAATTTCCGAGTTGACTATGACTCTTGAGAAACACAGACAACTGTTCTTTGGTAATGTTCCTTTTCTGTATGTAAGACCATTGCTCAAAAAATGTAAGTCATGGTCAATGTAACAAAACCCATTTTGCATATTATAATTTACTACACACACACATCTAACCTGTTCTTTACTTTGTAAATATCCTTGTACACTAGAGTTTTTAATCAAATTTATACATGTAGAATTTGAGACTCTATATTTTAAATGAGTTATCTAATGACATCTATCTAAAAGTGTCTCAAATAGGATAAGAACTGTAGTCTCCTAAATTTAAATTCGGGACTCTTTTTGTTTCACCTCAGCATTATCTACTCTATCCGGAAGTTATAATGGGAAGGCATCTACATCTTCTTCCATGGAAACGTTGGTGGTATTTCCTTGGACCCTGTGACTTGTGGAGGATTTGGTTCCCCATTATTTGCCTCCAAAGAATGAAGATAGACTACAACTCCTAGTGACAATGAGACAGGCTGAGGAGATCTCACAGGCTGCTTTGAAGAGGACACTGGAAAGTGCTATAGTCACGGAAGGAGGGTCTCCTAGGGGTTCCACATGTGAAGGAAACTATTAAGTTTTCTGGAGAATGAAAGAATTAAGGTATACCAAGGAAGTCGATTGAGAGCTGGATACAATGCAGCTGACTAAGAAACTCACAGAGTGGAAATGGAAATAAAAGCAACTCTTCTTGTGTTAAAGCAAAATGAGGGAGGCATGGTGGAAAGAGGAAGAGAAGGAAGCTGTTGTGAAGGAGAAACTGCCCATAATGGACAGTCTGAGGGGTCTGAGTGAGTAGGTATGGGAAGCGAGTATCTTTGCCCTATGGGCTACAACAGGAACTCAGTTTGAAGTGAAGCCCCTACATTTCAGGCAAAACCAAAAGTCCTACCACACATTTAAGTATGTGTCTTGTCTTATAAACTGGCATCCTAGGAACTACTCCCTACCACTATCTAGGGGTAAAGCAAGCTTCCATAACAAATTTGTACTGGGAAACAAAAGGCAATCTTCACTGGTTTCCTCCCCAGGTTCCATCAACAATACATTGTAAATGACCACTGCTGTGTTCAAGATGATAAATGTTTCTTTGTTACTCTGAAAATCAACTTGTCTTTCAATTTACCTCTTTGATTGACCGACTCCCTCTGGCTTTGTTCCTGTTTTTTCCCTTGAGAAATGTTCAACTTAATCTGTAAATGTTTGCACTTCTTTCTCTTTTGTTCCCCATCTTCTTCCCTCTTGCCCGTCCTCTCTCCTCCTTCTTCTCCCTACCCCCTCTTTCTCCTTCTCTTCCATTTCCTCTCTAGTCAGAACAGCTCTCAACTGTTTTCAAAGTCACTGAATGGAAAATTTCCCAACAACTTCTATGTTATTTACAGAGTACAGTTGCTATTAGGTAGCTGGAAAACGTCAGCAGCAGGAACAATTTGTGCTCGTGAGTAGCAGGCACCCATGTCAGCAGTAAATATATGGAAGAGAGTCATGGTGTGAAAAGTACCTTTGTGGTTTGGGGGGTCGATTTTATAAAAAATGCCTCTGAAAAAAATATTACCTAATGGTGGCTGTTTAAGTTGAAAACTGTGAACCTTGACTCTGAGACCCAACAAGCATCCCTTGATTCAGCTAAGGCAGTCTTATCAAAAGAGAAACATCCATCCTATAATCAGAGGGTAAAACTGCCACCAGCCAAATGACATCTGGCTTTCTTTTGTCTTCTGTTTGCATTTGCCATTTTCTATCACAGCAGGATCTGTACTTCAAGACATTTCCTGACAGAGAAGCTGAGAGTCATTTATTTTGGTCTGTGTCTTGTAAATACTTCCTCAGGATAACTGTAGCCAGGGAGGAGACTTTTGAGTAGTTAGAACTTTTTGTGTATACTCACAGTATATGTGTAGTTCTTTTATACCTTCTTAGTTTGCACCCATCTATTTCTTCAGTGTGAACACAAAGGTCAGATATTATTGTATGGGAAAAATAGCAAGTAAAGACAAGAGACAAGAGAACAGGGTGTGTGACTGTGTGTGTGTGTGTGTGTGTGTGTGTGTGTGTGTGTCTATGAATGTTTCAGCTTGCATCTCTAACAAACACTAGTGAATGGGTTAGAGGATTTATTCTGGGACCTGAATGTTGATATCCTCTCAAAAGGCATGTTTGTTGATCTTGGGATATCTTGCAGTAGCTGTGCATTTTTTTAGAGTCCTAAGTTTGATTCCCAGCATTTGACAAAACACTGTGTGTTAAAACAGTATTAGGTTTGGGCAATGGTATTAGGATTTGGGGACAGCTACCCCTGTAGAGGCTGGAGGGAATCTTTTTACTTGTTTTCCTATGTGAGACCACATAGCATCTAACAGCTATGAGGAATGGTCCTTACTAGACAGGGAATATGCTAGTGCACCGATCTCTAGATCGATAAGTGTCAAGTCTGTGCTTTTAAATGTACTGCTTGGTTAAAGCTATTTTGTTATAGCAACCAAACAGATTAAGACATACATTACTGCTGACTAAGGTGATGCTATAACAAATATTTACAAATGGAGAAGTGGCTTTGAAAATGGGTAATGAATGGGTAGAGGTTCAGGGAAATTTGATGTACATTGCTAATGCAAAGAGCTTTGTGGGAGAGTCTGGTGATAGTTCAGAAAAAGAAGAGGTCTCTGGAGAAAGGCTCGTTTATTTTTTAAAAAATAAATTAACCTAAATAGCTCTGAGCAGAACATTGGTAAAATATGACTCATAAAGTTCTATAAAGACTTAGATCTTGGATAGTCTAGCCTCCCAAAGTATGAGAAAATGTATTTGTGTTCTTTGTAAATTACACAATCCAATATAGCCTCTTATACTAAAACAACTTCCTATATTGTAAAAATCCAGGTGGAGTAGAAGAAATCCAGCTGGGTAGAGGGCAAATGGGCGTGGGGGGGGGAAGGGGAGGTGGACTAGGAAGAGAAGGGAGGGGATGGAGAGGCAGAGAGTGAGATTTAGATTTAGTGTCATACTTATATTTTTGTGGGGAAGGGAGTACATGTAGAGAGGCAGACCTAATTACCAGAATGTTTTAAGGTTAAGTTCATGGTCTTGGTTCACCAAGAAGGAAAAATTAGATAGATCTCTTACTACTGTAGAGTCAGTTACACTTTCTCTCTAATAGCTCTTCAGAGAAAATAAAACATAAGTGCATTAGGAGCTATAGAGTTAAAGGGCATAATATTTTTGTAAGTTCTGTCCATGATGACTGGATATGTTAGAGGTGAATTTTTACTGTACAAAAGCCCTTTAGAGTTCATGAAATGATTCGTCACAAATTTCTTCTCCATAATGATCACTTAGGGGATTTCAAATATTTGACTTACAGCTCATTAAGAAGTCATTGTTCCATAAAACAAGCTTATGTTTGCATTCTAGGTGGACTTATCACAGCCGGTGAGGTCAGGCTCTATTTTGATAAAGTCTAATAGCTCTAAATTCAAGGTTAATATATTAAATATAAACATATTTATGTAATGTATTAATATATTATGTACATTAACATTGTGTGTGTGTGTGTGTGTGTGTGTGTGTGTGTGTGTGTGTTAACACAAGTGAATCTTGATAGGGTTTTTGAAAATTACCACAGTTTCCCAAGTACTTTTGCCCCTCGTAGGTTTGAGAGCTCGAGGACCAAATGAAAACTTAACCTTGTTTGTTAGCAAAGCACGGCAAGAACCTTTAACTTCTGCCTAGAAGAATGCAAACTGATAGATCATGTGTCAAATATAATTTTATTAAAATAAAAATGCTCCAAGAAAAATGAATATTAATGTTTATAAATTTAAAAGAAACCATCTTAACTCTCAGTTTCACTTGAAAACTTTGAAGCGTTCATACCCTGGGTCAAAATCTTCTAGAACAGAGTGTTAAGTTGTCCTCTAAGTAAAGTATATTTTGCCTACATCCTGTTTCACATTTTTTCTAATAGCCAACCCGCTTATTTTCTATATATGCTTGGCCTTTGAGACCTTTGGCTTTTTCACCTCTGAGCCTGAGAGTTAAAAATCTTTAAAAAGAAAAAAAAAGATGCTAAGTAACTGAGGGCATACAGTCAAGACAAGATCATAGATAAAATCTTGTATTAAGAATCTCTTTTATCTTTTCTCCCACTGCATTGGGCTAGTCATATATGATTGTGGTTTCCATGCAATGAACACTTTTGAGTATTTATTATGTTTTATGTACTATGGATACAGCTGTCACTAATGCAAGAAAAATCCCTACACTTATGGAAGGAACATTCTTTGGCAGAAAGAATGCAAGAAACAAATGTCCAATGTAATAACCAATACTAATTAATGCATACACTGGAAAGAAACTGAAACTTAGAAGGCACAAAAAAAGATAGTGAATCACACTTTATATGAGGTGTCCAGGGAATGCCCACTGAGTAGGTCACATAAGAAGAGGCCTGTGTGACTGGAGGCAACCATGGGAACAGAGGGAGAAAAAAAATGTTTCAGGCAGAAGAAATAAACAATGGAAACAGATCTGAGAAAGGACAATCTTGTTGAGCATACGAAACTGAAAGGAGGCTAGTGAGCATGGCATTCGATCTAGAGTGTAGTGAAAAGTGAGATCAGCAATCAGAACAGATTGGGCAATAGCAGAAGTTCGGGCTTTTATTCAGTTCCTGTGAGCTGAGAGCTCCAACTCATCTGGCAGTGGTGAAGCCTAGGAAGTGGTTAAAGCTCTGCTAGGCTTTGAAAGTTGAACCATGTGGCTTAGTTGTGACATGAGTAGAGGAAAGTTAGAACTGAAGGATGGTTTTGAATATTTTGGTCCAAAAAAAACTAGAATGATGACGATGAAGATGAAGAAGAACAGAGGATCATGGGTATAGGCAGATGAAATGAGGTATCCTGTTTGGGGCAGGAGAAGCTTGATGTACCTATGGGATATATAAGGTTTTATATATTGTTAAATAGACAGATATATATGTCTGGACTTTGTGTGAGGTGACAATAAATAAATGAAAAGCTATGAGATGGAGACCGACTAAGAATTCAGAGATCAAAATGAGAAGCTGGGAAAAAGTGAATCACAGCATGTATCTAAATATAAGGCAAATGAGAAATAATGTTACCAGTTGATAATAATTTTAGTCAAAATTTTTTGAGGATGAGAGGGAAGGCAGTAGACTTTTACAGTGCATCATCATGTCCAGTTTCAGATTTCTAGAATTTTAAGAACTACCAATTGTTCCTTTTACTTTTAAATAGAATAGATTTATTTTAAAACTCAGATTATAACTGTTCCCACTGGTTCAATTATTACAAACCTTCCTTCATGGATTTTTTCCCTAAAGAAATTTCAAAATTGAAAAAAAGAAAAAGAAAAAGAAAATAAGAAAAAAAAGTGTGCCTTTTATGTAACTTCTGTTAAATGTTTATATTTCTTTGCATTGTTACTACCTCAGAGGTTTGGGATGTCTATTTTATTTGTCTTTTTCTCAATTTCTAGCATATGTTTGCTACACATGAGTCCTCAATAAGAAAAGAGGGTTTTAATTATTTATTCAACCAGGATGCAATCTAGGTGCCTATTAGTAGCAAAACACTGTCTAAGTTGCTTAAAGATGCAGAAGCACAGCAGCAAACTCTAGCTTGCAGAATCTCTGAACCAAAAGTATAGGGACAAAGCAACTTTTGCCACAAGGCAAATGTAGGCTAATGTAGGAAGGTATACAGATGCAAAATTACTCAACATTCAATATAATAAAATACACTCTTTAGGTGGGATACATTTTATATCTAGTACTTGTTGATTTAAACTGTTTTACACGGTAGGTATTGTTACTCTTTTTGTATATACGAGCAGACTAGGGTTCAGAAACACTAATCAGGCATATCAGTTATATTTCACCAGGTGGCTGAACCAGATTGCCTGAACCTGACTACACTGACTTCTCTTTCCATATTAGACCCCATTTATGCATAAATGTGCCTTGAAGATAGCATCGAGTCCAGTCAAGTGAGAAATGCTGCTGTTCAGATACAAGCAGTATTCTCAGAAAAATCACGTTTCCTTGCTTCTTCTGGAGATTCTGGTCAGACTCAAGTTTTGGGGCTGGCAAGAAAATGGAAATTCCATCTTGGCTAGTAGGTGCAAGTAGTGATTTTGCTGATTTAATCTGTTCTATTGTTCTATAGCAACAAGTGGGCTGATTAAGAACATGTGTTCTGCTACATTTACAAACCCTTTCCCAGGTGAACACACAAACTATTTAGCCTTTTTGTAGTAATGGAGACTTCTGCTAAAGCCTTTTCAGATGCTTTTCTGGCACTGTCCAGTTTTAGCCTCTTTATGCATACATTTTGTTTCTTTTTCTTTTTTCTTTTCTTTTTTCCCCCCAATCACATAGTTCTACACATTCTAGAAGAGGAGCTTTTCCAGAAATACCAAAGTACATAGAATATATGCACCTATTGAAGGTCTTTTAATAGCAAGTCATGTGACAAAATATAACTTAGAGTATTAATGATAACTCTTCTTATACGACATTGTTGACAATGTATGTTACATTTTATTTTGGAATATAAAAAGTAACTTTGTTTTAAATTTGTTAACATAATGTCTAACATTTCGACTAAGCAATATAACACATAATAAAGTAAAATACAGAGAAAATATTGAAAGCTAGTATATCCAAATTTTATGTATCACTTTGAATTACAAACATGGCACATTTTATGTCAAATGACATAATGTATAACGAGACTTTATTTCATTCTCATTTCCTTATGCTATTAAAGGTCATAGGCTTTTTATTTTTGCTGGTATGCTCAGCAAGCAAAATATTGCTCCTTAAAAAAGACAACAGTTTTATTTATTGTTTCTATTTCCATTTTTAGCTCTTGGACGGTTTTGCTCAATTCCTTCACCTGCTTCATTGAATATTTCTGTATTTCTTTAACGGGTTTATTTGTTTCTTCTTTAAGGGCTTTTACCTGTTTACATTTGTTTTCCTGTATTTCTTCAAGGGAGTTCTTTATATGCTCCTTAAAGGCCTCTATAATCTTCATGAGATGAGATTTTAGGCCCTTACCTTGCTTTTTATGCATGTTAGGGTGGACAGGGCCTGTTGTCGTGGGAGAACTTTGCAGTGACCTTAGCCAAAATGCCCAACATTGGAGAAAGGGAACTCAAAGAGTCCACCTCCTGTAGATAGACAGGGCCCCAAGAGGAGGGACAGGGTTACTAACCCACAGTCAAAATCCCTGACCCAGAATTGTTCCTGTCTAAAAGACCTGCAGGGAGAAAAATGGAGAAGAGACTGAAGAAAAGGAGGTCCAATGGCCAGCGCAACTTGGGATTCATCTTATGGGGACACCAAGGCCTGATACTACTATGCTATGATGTACTTACAGAACAGAGCCTAGCATGGCTGTCATCTGAGAGCCCCTACAAGTAGCTAGATGAGATAGAAGTAGATACTTATACTGAATCATTGGTCTGAAGTCAGGACCCCTATGGTTGAATGAGGGGAAAGATTAACGAAGCTGACCTCATAGGAAGACCAGGAGTTTCAATTAACCTAGACTCCAGGGAGCTTCCAGAGACTGAGCCACCAATCAGGAACAAACATGGCCTGGTCCTAGGCCCCTGACACATATACACCAGAGGTTTACCTGGTCTTCACTCAGTAGGAGATTATGTGCTTAATCCTAGACAGGCTTGAGGCCCCAGGGAAGGGGGAGGCCTGGTCAGGGGTGGGAGTAACCTCTTGGAGGCAAGAGGGAGAGGAATGGGATGAGAAACTGTGGGAGGGTAGACTCAGGGAGGGCAACAGCTGGAATGTAAATAAATAAAATAATTTAAATAAAAAAAACTGCAGGGACAAAATTGGAGAAGAGACTGAGGGAAAGGTGGCCCAGTGACCAGCTGGATCCAACTCAAGGGGAGGCTCCAAGGCCTGACACTATTACAGATGCTATGTTGTGCTTGCAGAGTGGAGCCTAGCATGGCTGTCCTCTGAGAGGCTCAACAAGCAGCTTACTGAGACAGATGCAGATACTTACAACCAACCACTGGACTGAAGTTGGTGAGCCCTGTGGTTGAATTGGGGAAAGACTGGAAGAAACTGAGAAAGAGGGCAATCCTATAGGAAGACCAGCAGTCTCAACTAACCGTGATCCCCTGAGATCTCTCAGACACTGAGCCACCAACCAGGCAGCATACAAGAGCTGGTGTGAAGCTCCCAACACATATATACAGCAGAGGACTGCCTGGTCTGGCCTCAGTGAGAGAAGATTCTTGAGAGACTTGAGGCCCCAGGGTGTGGGGAGGCCTGGCACTGGTGGCAGACAACATTCTCTTGGAGACAGGGGGGAGGAGGAATGGGATGAGGAACTGTGGGAGGGGGGCCAGGAGGAGTATAATGGATGAACTGTAAAAAAATAAAAGTAATAAAAAAAAACCATTAAAATAATAGTTAAAAAGACAATAGTTAAAAGAAGTTTTTATTAAATGACAAAATGTGTCCAGAAAACATGTTTAGTAGCTATTGCTAGTTAGTAAAGGCATAGTTGTATTTATGAAAAAGAATACCCTTTTTCCGCAGTAGAACACTGGCGTGTTTCCGTCCGTTTCTGTTCTCCACATGGCAGGTATAATTAGCCAAGTCAGCTTCTACCACTGAGTCAAAAATAAGTGTCAACTCAACTTCTTTTTCTCCAAGATGCTCTTTGAGGAGCCTGAAAGAAAGACAGGAGACTTGGGTGTGTTGGGTTGAAAGAGGCAGAAAGCAGTCATATACATTCTACAAGATGCTAAACCAGTATGCCTGCCTCTGGACTCTTATTGGATATGGTACTCTGGTCAGAGGCATGTGGCTGAATTACCTCCAGGATGAAAACACAAAAAGTAAAGAACAGAAGAGAAAGAAAAATCAGACATGGAGAATTTACTCATCAAAAAAGGAAGCACCAACATGTCACTGGGCAGAGATAACTTAAGAGTATATATGCTTTATGTCAAAAAAGGGAACATTGGTTTTAGTGTTCTAAATTGAGTTTATGTAAACTAGTTGGATCTTTACATAATGACACAATGAAAAAAATCTGTAAAAGCATAGGTTTTATGTTAGAAGTTAGGCTTTATAAAGGGGTAAAGAAGAAAACATTAAAAATGGTGAGCATAGGCACTGGAGAGACGGCTTAGCAGTTAAGAGCATTGGCTGTTCTTCCATAGGACCCAGGTTCAATTTCCAGCACCCACGGTTTAGCACACAATTATCTACAACTCCAGTTCCAGGGGATCTGACACTCACACAAACATACATGTAGGACAAATGCCAAATGTACACAAAATAAACAGATACAGTTAATTAATTACAAACAGTGAGCATAAACCTGGGCGTAGTAGCACATGCCTTTCATTCTAGCACTTGGGAGGCAGAGGCAAGTGGATATTTGTGAGTTTGAGGCCAGCCTGGTCTACAAAGTGAGTACTAAAAATGGTAGAAAATGGCTGTTAAGTATCTAGTACACAGAGGAAACCCTGTCTTGAAAACGACCAAACCAAAGCAATAATAAAAACAAAAGCAGCCAATCAGATAAAACAAGCAAGCAAGCAAGCAAGCAAGCAAGCAAGCAAGCAAGCAAACACATGGTGAACATTTGTACAATAAATAGAAGTTACATAGGGAAAGTAAACAGAAGGTACTTAGTGACTTTTGATCTTCAAATATAAAAAAAGCTCCCATCCTCCCCCACCTTGCTTGTTATCTAATACAGTACTCAGCCCTGTCCAAACCTGACTGCCTATCCACCCCTTGGACCCTATATCTCTGAACCTTGCTCTCATTTGTTCTTCTACTTCTACTCATGGAAGAAACCTTTTTCTCTATGATATTTTCTCCTAGCCTCCCTGTTTTCTTTCTGAAGCTAATTGCAAGGGGCCTTGGGTGACTGGAAACAGAAGAGCTGTATTACTAGCATTGGTTCCTGTTTCTTCAAAGAGTGGGAGTCTTAACATTATCTAGCTATTTCCTCATTAAAGACATTTCTGCTTCCTCATGTTTTTGACCAAAAAGAGCAAAGAAAAATGGTAGAAAATGGCTAAGTATCTAGTTAAATATAGACATATGTGGGTAACTATAAAATAATTTATATGGAAAATTAGGGGGTGACAAAAGTAATTTTTATCTTCTTTGTGGATATACAATCATGAACACAGAAAAGGCTTCTCCGATTGACTAGTACAAAGTCAAGTTGGAAACATATGAAGTAATTTTTCAATTGGCACTGTACTTTCACTCATTTTTAAACTGGAAAGAATACATACTCTACTGACAATGAAGCTGGGATAGCAAAATGAGTTCAAATAAGTGACTTGAAAAATAAAAACAACCACTATCACATTTAAAGAAACATTATTAAACATAAATATTTCTTTATCTGAAGATAGATTTTTTTTGGATTCTGGCTCCTCCCAAAACATTTTGTTTTATTAGCATTTAATATTATTTTGGTTCACACTTTTCCTGGTTTTTCTTTGAGATATGGGAAAGCTTTAAGTTAAGTTAGCAGAAGAGAGCTGCTAGAATCTGGGAATCCGTTGAACTAATATGAAATCTAAAGTAAGTTCTACACATTTTAAAAAACTAACCCTGCTTGTGTTTCCCTCTGTTATCCAAGACTTGATAATGTGTGTATATAATTCAAGAGAGTCTTCTATGACCTTTCACATGTTTGTATCTTTAAGATCACGTCCTACTATTTGTCTTTATATTAATTGCTTTACTGACAACCTGAAGCTAGAATTCCTCATCTACCCACCCCCATGCTTCGCCTCTCTCAGCATACAGTTGGAAATTTATGATGTTTACGATTTACATTGACTTCTGTCCTCCTTGTTTTCTCCCTTCCCTTGGTAAATCCCACAGTATTCAACTGTGTTAGCATCATGTAAAACCGCTGTGGAAGAAGCTCTAGTAGTTGCAGGAGCCTCAGAGGCGCCACAAATTTCATTTGATTTAAAGTATCACATGGAAGGCAGTCACAGTCTCTGCCAGGCACGGGGCAGAAAGCCGATCCTGTTCCACGCCACAGAGCATTTCCCTCCTCATCTCTAATGCAGTTTCCAAAAACAGATCTCCACAGGCTGCAGAAAGAATTTGGAAAGAGGATTGAAAAATGATCCTTCTTCATTCTATTAATATATATGAGGTGTCTTAATTATCAGCTCTTAAAAATCTAGAGGTGATTTGCTTTTTTGGAATTAAGCAGGAGGTTGGTGTTTATGTCTGTATTCAGTCTGTAGAGTAGTCAAACTTTCCTACCAAAAACTGATATATGAAAATCCATCGGTGATGCTTTTTCAATGCCGAATAAGTACCTAGCTCTGGGCTAAAGACTTAGTGTAAGAGAAATATAAACATTCTAAGGCTCAAACCTGATGCATTACATTCTAAAATTTAAAGGAGAAGGCAAAATCTCCACAATTGAAAAATTACAGGATGGATGAGGTCAAGAAGTATTTCTGCCCCAATTGTGATGAGTATAGAATTTCAAAGCACACAACGTAAATTAGCTTTAAAAATAGACTTGACACAGTGGCTAGGCCAAAGGAAAAAGATATTGTTTTTCAGGGAAAGATAGTGATGACTATTTGTAGAATGTGTGAAAGCTAGACACTAAAGAGGCTGCTTTTATGATTGATAGAGGTTAGAGGTGAGAGCATCCTAGGATGTATTTCAAATAACCAGAGAAGTATTTCATGCTAATGATAAAATACGGGAATACTAAGAGTCGTGTGAAGTTGAATTTACTTTTAATGGTTTATTTTGTGTATAAATAATCACCAAAAATGTTCAAAAGTTGACAAGTTTGGACAAATCTATTTATCCATTGGAATTTTGGCCTGTAGAATGTGTTCTAGTGTTTTGTTGTTGTTGCTGCTGCTGCTGCTGTTGTTGCTACTGTAAGAGCAGCTTTTGGAGATGGGACTAGTTTATCTAACTTAACTTTCAAATCACAGTAGATGACTGAGGGAAGTCAGGGAAGAAATTCAAGGCAGGAATCTAGAGTCAGGACCTCCTCTCTGCCTTCTCCATGGCTCATACTCAGTGTTCTTAGACATTTCAGGCTATCTCCCTGGGTCTAGCCACACACAGTGGGCTAAGCTCTCCCATATCAGTCAAGAAGATCACAGACCAGATGATCACAGGCAAATAGAATCTGCACAATTGGTTAATTAAGATTTCTTTATCCTATGTGGCTCTAGGATATATAAAGTAGATAATAAATTCTAATCAATATGGTGTCCAAGGACTAACACTTTAAGGCAAGCTATATGAAAAGGTAAACATTAGAAAAAAAAAAGTTTTAAAGATCAATCCAGATGACAAAAACCACTACCATCAAAAATATGGCTGTAATATATTATTAGAAGTTTTAATAGAGTAGTTATGGTGATGGCTTGGTCAGTTAAATACTTGCTACACAATCATAAAGACCCAAGTTCATCTCCCTAGCAAATGACAAACCAGGTAAACACAAAGGATAGCAGCATATATCTATAATCCTAGGGCAGGGACATGTTGGTTGGCCCTTGGGACTTGCTGGACAGGTATTGTGCTGAATTAGTTAACTCCAAGTTTAATGAAAACATTGTCTCAAATAAAAATAATGTGTGGGCACTTTGTTTACAGGACATAGAGAAATAATTTTGAACTGGCTAGGTATGTGTTCCTGTATTGACTAACTTCCATACTGGTGTACCTTGCTATGTATGCTTCGGTGGGGAAAAAGACATCAATGGTCTTACCTGGCATTGGGCCCTATGTACTGTAATACTAACATTCAAGGAGATATATATCCACGGTGCAATACTGTTATAGATGTTTACAGGAATAACCAAACAATTTCTTGATTAGATTTGAGGCCTGCTCTCTATGTGACCATAACACATGATTAACAAAGTCATAGACCCTAAGGAAGAACATACTGTTGTTTTATGTAAACTCATGTGGCCAAACTCCATTATAAATATTTTTGTTACATCCATAGATTTCTACTGCTTTCTACTGGTGAAGGAAGCTTCTTATTGCAAAGGGTACTAGTTAATGAAGAGAATAAGCCGTTGTGTGTGCTCAACGATAAATAGAACATCGATGGTAGCTCCAAAAGTCTGAGACTACATCATTAGAAGAGGGTTGTGGTAGAAATATGTAAGGGATGGAGGACAGTGAGGAGAGATGTAAAATTCTCTTTCTTTGGACATAACACGGCTATTGCACACATGGAATCAGAGCAGCTATGATTATCAGTGCAAGACCTACATAAGATCAAAACAGTTAAAAATTTCCCCATGGGGTGGGGAGGGTATCCCCATGCCCCATCCCTAGGTGAGGAGCAAATGGCAAATGATGGTGACTGAGAGAATGTGGGCCACCTTTCTTTGGTGGAAGTGGTCACTGTTAGGTTATCCACGACACAGTGGACCACTCCATGTACCTGAGCATATAGATAGCAATTATTGGATCCAGTAGGTTATAAAAAAGAAAGACATAAAGTTAGTACAGAGATGGTAGATATGCTGAGAGGAATGGGGGACATAGAGTAAGAGTATGGGGTGAATATGACCAAGATACATTATATTTATGTGTAAAATTTGAAAAATAAGTCCCAGAAGCAATTAAGAAGGATACTTGACATCACTCGCTGACCGATCCCGACATAGCTATGCATAGACATGTTGTGCATGTACTCATAATATACATTCTCCACAAACACAAAAATGTTGTTACTAGAAAGTTGGTAATTGTGCCACACACAACTACACACAGACACACACACACACACACACACAGACACACACACACACACACACACACACACGCACACACACACACACACACACACACACACACACACAGTGAGAGAGTAAGAGTGAGAGGAAATGAGAGAGAAATATAGAGATAGTGAAACAAATAAAAAATTACCAACTCTTCTTTGATCTATTAGATAAGTGAATTATTTCCCCCTAACATTAATGATTGTAGCATACTCAGATCAGAATCCTAGGAGCTTGAGACAATACAAGTAAGACTACATAAAGTACAAAAAATGCGCTATACACATGAATGGAAACATCTCATCAATATAAACTTTAGAGTTAGTATATCAGCTAAAACTAATTGAAAATTTAAATTTTATTTATGTATTTAGGCTTGCTACTTTGAGCCTAAGAGTTAAAACATTATACACACAGTCACTCATAGGCAGACTTCACACTTTATAAGTTTTGCCTTCAGGGGCAGTACTATTTTTCAAGGTAAAGTTCAGATATCTTTCCTTCAAGTTTCTGGCAAGTGGAAAGGGAAATGCCCATTTAAAAAATTAGCCCAGAACACTCTGTTCTTCTTCTTTTATTGAAGTTTGTCCTCAAAGGAAACTAGTTTCTCATATTCAAAAAAAAGAGGATATACCAAAGCATAACAACTACTCGGGCATAAAAGAACCACTCAACTCTGGATTTCTTGTTTCATCCAAATGGAGATGACAATGAGAAGCACTTAGGAAGGCAAAAGTCTGTGGGCACAGGGTTATTTAAAGCCTGAGACACATGATATAATTTTGGAATGGTTACCATCCTATTAGGCCAAAAAATAGGAATATGAAATATTCTAAGATACTAGGTATCCCTGTAAATGACTAAGCTGCTATTTGTGTATATACTTAGTTGGTTTTAAGTATGTATAAATGACATACTTAAAAGAAAAGATAAACTGGTATAATGTCAAATAGTCCATCAAAACCAGAGAAGTCAGAAAAGTTGAAAGAAAAAAAGAAACAGAACAAGAGAAATAGGAAGTGATGCAAATATGATATTTAAAGACCAATAGCATCAATCACGGTAAAAATACATGAACTTTTTGTATTGTTTGAAGACATCTTCTCAAAGTAGTTTAAAAGGATAAGGTGTAAAATGGATGGTTTCTATAAGAAATTAACTATAAATGTAAAGAAAGAGACAGACTAAAAGGATGCAGAAAAGTCTCCAATGTTAAAATGTTACAATAAGCATATTCATTTTATACAAAGATGACTTTAAAGCAAAAAGTGTGAATGAAGAGGTGGATGTTATGGGTGAAGGGGATCTTTCTAAAAACCATACATAAAATCTTTTAACATATATACATTTGACAAACTCACAAAATATATAAGGCAAAAACTTGTGGTACTACAAAGCTTAACATCTGAACTCAGTATTAGAGTATAAGACTTCAACATCTGCTTACCACCAGTTAAAAGAATCAGTGGTTAGAAAACCAGTACGGATATAGTTGAAGTTACCAGCCTCAACATTCAACAAAATAAAACAGATATCTATAAACTCTTTCTTACAATAAGAGTATAATCTCTACATTTCTCAAGTTTATATAAATCACTCAGAAAACAAAACAACCAAGAAAACTACTTAACTTAGCAAATACAGCATAGAAATAATGTAAATTATGCTCTTAGGACACAACAAAATTTAATTGGAAATCAACAACAGACAGATACCTACCTATAAATATCTAACCAAAATATTTGGAGATTAAAAAACACATTTCTAGCATAATTAATCTTCAGAGATGAGCTCCTTTATGGGTTGTTCAATACTGAGTGGATTTCTCTGGAAACATACACATGTGGCAACACTGGTCTTACTCTGGAAATGGTATTTATACACAAACACACACACACACACACACACACACACACACACTGGGATTGGAGTTTATTTATGTGTAAAACAACAAAGCAATTTAAACAATCTAAAATATTTTAAAATGAAAATATAATTAAAATGTGAAATACAGTAAAAATAAAAGTGATTAGAAAGTGCGATGGTTTGTATATGTTCAGCCCAGGGAGTGATACTATTAAAATGTGTGACCTTGTTGGAGTAGGTGTGTCTCTGTAGCTATATGCTTTAATAACCTCATACTAGCATCCTGGAAGTCAGTATTCTGTTAGCAGCCTTCAGATGAAGATGTAGAACTCTCAGCTCTTCCTGCACCATGCCTGCCTGGATATTGCCATGTTCCTACCTTGATGATAATGGACTGAACCTCTGAACCTGTAAGCCAGTCCCAATTAAACATTGTCCTGATAAGAGTTGTCTTGGTCATAGTGTCTGTTCACATCAGTAAAACTGTAAGACAGGAGCTGGCATCAGGGACTGGGGTATTATTGTGATAGGCCTGACCATGGTTTTGTTTGGAAGAATGTGGATTTGGGGGACTTTGGATTTGAAAAATATTGGAATGCTTTAAGTGGGGTTTAATGGACTATCCTAGAAGGAATATACAAGACTTTGTTGCTGTGAGTGATTCAAACTGCTGACCTGGACCAAGAGGTTTCAGTGGAGAAGAATTTCAGTTTGTGGCTTAGAGACTATTTTTGTGGTATTTTGGTGAATAATATGGGGGCTTTTGCCATTGTATGAAGAGTCTTCCTGGTGAAGAGATTTAGACTAATTGCTTTGAAAAACATCTCAAAACAGCCTAGTATAAATTTTGTTGTCTAGTTACAAAAGTTCACTCTTATGAAAAGCATTTTAATGAAAAGGAGCAAGTTGAGAAAGAAAAAAATACAAAATATGTGGTTCAAGGGTTCACTTAAAGGAGCACCCAGAAGTATAATAGAACTGAATCCTGTGTTCAAGGATATTAAATTGAATTAAAGGAGTAGTGACCTTGGGGCAAGATTCCACGCAGCTAAGTTTAGGTCCAGGGATGGTAATAAAAGCCTTTAATCCTAGGCAGCAAAGACAAGCAGATCTCTGAGTATAAGGCCAGCCTAGAACAGAGGAAGTTCTAGGTGCAAAAGAATTTAAATACACAGAGCAAGTTCCAGGACAGCCAAGCTTAGACAGTGAAGGAGTTGGAAAACAGAAAGCTGGCAATAATGTAATAGAAGAAAAGAGGCCATGTTACAGCCTCAGCAAACAGCGGAACTCAACAGCTTTAGCCACATAGCTCTGGCTTTAGAGTCCAGAATAGAAGGGACTACTGGGACAATTGATGCTGGTTAGCTGGAGCTAAGAAATTAGTGGTGATTAAGAAGGCACCAACATCACTGAGGCAAAATCTTCTGGGAAGTGTTTTCTGAGAAAACAAAGAAAAGCTGTGTTCCAGAGATTGGCAAGGTTGTATGTCCTGCAGCAGCTGTACTTGGTAACGTGTAGGAGTCACCCAGGTGTTACTGGTTTTGAAAGCGTGAAGACGTCGTGAAGAACAGCTGAATCTTGGCACTGTTAGATGCCATGGAAGGCCATTGGTAAAGATGAATCCTCAATTGTAGTTGATGGCCCAGGACTGAAGGGGTCATGCAAAGGATTTGAGGCTTGGCACCATGAAGAGAGCACATGAGAGGCTATTGGTAAAGCCTCATTGCGGTGGAAGTCCCCAGCATATTGGAGATGCTAGTACCATGGGATGGTCACCAAGAACAGCAGCAGCAATAGAGTGGAGTCAACCAGAGCCTAGCCTACACAGAGCAGAGCTGGAGAAGTGATACCAGCTTTTTGGAGGAGCACAGAAGATCATGTGTGGATCCCAGACACTGCAACATAAAGCTATAACATTGATGTTGCCTTAGAGACCCCAAGATGTTCGAAATTCCAGAGCCATGGTTTAGGAAAGCTGCTAACAGAGTGGAACCAGCCTAGGAGAAAGAAGTTTGTTACCATCAACAAAGATGAAAAAGGAGTTGAAGATCTGAAGACCAACTTGTAATCAGACATGGAGATGCAGAGTTTGGAGTATGAAGCTAATTTCCTGTATTATTTTGTGAATCTCAGAAGAAACTTTAGACATTTACCGTACTTGTGACAGCTATAGACTATGGGGACCTTTGAAGTTTGACTAAATATATTTTGCATTTTGCTATGTTTAGATATGACACCCATATACTCATATGTTTGAAAAAGCCTATGGGGGCCAGTGAGTGGAATGTGATGGTTTGTATATCCTTGGCCAGGGAGTGGCATTATTAGAAGGTGTGGCCTTGTTGGAGTAGGTGTGTCACTGTGGGCATGGGCTTTAAGCAGCTTATCCTAGCTGCTTAGAAGCCAGTATTGTGCTAGCAGCTTTCAGATGAAGATGTAGAACTCTCAGCTCCTCCTACACCATGCATGCCTAGATGTTGCCATTCTCCCACCTTGATGATAATGGACAGAACCTCTGAACCTGTAAGCCAACCCCAATTAAATGTTGTCTTTATCAGAGTTGTCTTGGTCATGGTGTCTGTTCACAGCAGTAAAACCCTAAGACAGAAAGAAATAGAACAGCAAATGCATACATAAGAAAGGAAAGATAAAAAATCAACCAACAATGGCTCTAGCTCAGGGAAATAAAACAGATTAAAAAAACGTATACAAAGTTCCTAGAACAAACTGGTTTATAAAAATCAAAATGCATCTAAATGATAATACCAATAAGAAAACAACAACAAAATAAGCAAAACCCAAATATATTTCTTTGGGAAAAATTCATTATGATTGAGTAAAAAGTATAAGAAACTCACAAGATATTTAATTATAAAATTACTATAACAGAAGAATCCTAGTTTCTGATATCATGAAACATTAAATGATAATAAATAGAGATAATAAACTACTATGTACATAAAAATGATCAATTAAATGAAAATTCTTTCAAAGACATGGAATGCCATAACTCATATAAGCAGGCAGAGATACTTGAATTGACCAACATCTACTAAAGAAATGGATTCAATAATTACCATTCAAAACAGAAGCCACCAAGATCAGATAGAGTAACCAGTTTTACATATAAAGAAGAAATTATGCTAACATTATGAGGCTTTTCATTAAATATAAACATGAGTATATGTTAATACATTCTTCAAAATCATTAGTACCCTAATTCTAAAGCCCTTACAAGCAATGAAAATTGTAGATTAGTATCTTTCTTTTTTTGCGTGGATACAAAGACCCCATTAAATTATTGAACATGTTGACATTTAAAGTATTTATGTGTATACATAAAATTTACACAGAACTTTCAGGTCAAAATCATCAGTACCCTAATTCTAAAGACCTTACAAGAAATAAAAATTGTGGATTAGTATCATCTTTTTTTGAGTAGATACAAAGACTTCATCAAATTATTGAACATGTTGGCACTTAAAGTATTTATGTGTATAACATAAAATATACACAGAACTTTCAGGTCATTGGAGTATGCTGAGCCTGGCAGCAAACCAAATGAAACCAGACTTGCAAATCTAGGGCTCTAGAAAATATTCATTTTCCTAGTCAGGCATGAAATGCCTATAGTTCTTGCACTTGGAGGATGAGCTAGGAGAATCAGGAGTTCAAGGTCAGCTTCAGCTACATAGGAAGTTCAAGGACAGCCCAGTCTACCTGAAACCCTGTCTCAAAGACTGGGCTGTCTCTACAGAGCTACTTCGGACAGATTGAGGTCTTTGTGGCTCCTCTTGTGATTCTGATTTTTCCTGCTTCTTATAGTTATGCCAAAATATTACAAATTACACATTTTTATAACTTTGATTAATCTCAATTTGGTGACTATTGTAATGATTGATATAGAAAAGTCTCAAAGATACTTGAAGTATCAGGGTGGGTGGATATGGGGGGGGCTACCCCTTCAAAGAAGAATGGAATGGGGTGGCGGGCGATTTGGGAGGAGTGACTGGGAGTGGTCAGTGAGCAGGATGAAATAATTTAATTTAAAAAAGAAAAATAAAGAAATTACATGCTATGTGCTGTATAAGGTAAAAACAAAAGATTGAAAAGAAAAACTAGCTGATGTTGGATTCCAACTGTACAATGTTTTAGAAAAGGCAATTATTTGCAGTGCAAATATCTTTGTACTCCTGATTTGGAAGGAGAGAGATAAACATGTGGGGAAGAGAAGCTTCTTAGGCTAATGAAAGTATTCTGCACAGTGATATACTGACAGATAACACACCCATTTACATTTTTTGAAATGTGTGTAATGAAAAGTACCAGGAACACATACTGTTGTATACTGTAGACTTTATATGATAAGGATATGTCAGAGTTAACAAATGTATGAATATGGGGTTGATTGTGGTACAGGGGTAAAGGGAAACTTTACTTTTCATTTTGATCTTCTGGAAATTAAGTCCTTAAATATAAAGTATGAATGTATGTGTATAATGCTAGTTAAATATTTTATGAATTTTATTTGCTACAATCAGTGACATTAAACATTAAAACTCCATATACCTAGAATTGTGATGAGCAACACTGTTTCAAACTATTTTTCACTATCTCACATTGAATTTCCACAAAAGTATTTAACTATAGGAATAAATGCAAAGGAAGAATAAAAAAATTAAAACTGTAAGCTGTCCTTATTAAGCCAAAGAACTAAAATATTTGGAAATAATAATCCCAGCACTAAACATGTAAGATATTTCTTGTGGTCATTCTACAATTCATGCTGCAGTATAGCAACCTTTTATAGAGCATTTACATTGTACTGGGCATTATACAGAAATTGGTATGATTTTAGGAATAAGGAAATGATTTCTGTGTGATCTCTCTTATAGATAGAAATTTTTATGTGTATGAATCTTTTGCCTGCCTCTGTGTATCTACACCATATGCAAGCAGTGTCTGTGGAGGCCAGAACAAGGAGTCAGGGTCTCTGGAACTGGAGATACACATGATTGTTAGCCTCCATGTGGGTGCTTGGAACTGAACCTTAGTCCTCTGGAAGAGTAGCAAGTGCTGCTCTTAACGACTGAACCATCTCTTCGTGCCCTGTGTAGTGTATTTTGTAGTTGATTTCATAGAGATTGAGAGAAAAATAATGATTATCAGATTTGGGGGAAACTCGGGGCATGTTGACCAAGCAGTCTTAAGTTATATACATAATTGTAATAGGTATAGGTAGTTCTAGTATGTTACTGTAGAATAAGGTGATTATAGACAACAATAAGAATACACTTCAAAGCGTAGAAGAATGGATATTGAAATTTTCCATCATTAAGAAATATCTAAGGGATAGGTTTATTAAATTGATTTATATATTCCATAATTTATACCTGTATTGAATAATCATATCTATACCATCAATATGTATACATTTATCTTAAAATAAATTCAAAATATATGAGAAATATGTAAGATATATACATATAACTATGTCATTTATATAAGATACTCTAATATCTATAAAATTTTGGTGTCTTACACGGGTCTTGGAGACAATAGCACATCGAAACTGTATGAAGGCTGTGTTTTATTGGCAGAAATTCTAAACTACTTTCATGTTTCTTCCAGTAGCAGTAGTGCTTTTAGTCATTTACTGGAATGTTGAATTGCTGCTGTGAGTCTGTAGTCTGTTTGCTTCATTGCATACCCATTTCACAAACTTCATTACTCCACTAGTGCTACCATGCCCAGAGAGTAAAGTCTTGGGACCAGTAGAATAACTTAGAAGTTAAAAGCACTTGTCACAAAAAACTGATGACTTGAGCTCAATCCCTTTAACTTATATAAAAATCCCGATGCAGTGGTACACATCTCTAATCACTGCCCTTTTGAGTGAGATGGGAAGCAGAGACAGGAGAATCATTTAGATGTTTGCAGGCTCACTAGTTTGGAATATGCAGCATGACAAAAACAAGCAAGACTCTACATCAACAAGATGGAAGAAGAGATTTTCCTCCTAAAACTTGTCCTTGGCCTTATACACTCAGGCCATGTCATACTCCTGTGCATAAATACTTAGCTATGCCCTTGTGATTGTGTGCTTGAATAGGAACTGCAGCTTGATGCTACTGCCCAGTCCATCAAGTTATCATACCATTTATCACCAGTCTGGCAAAAGAGCAATGTTTAGAGTGTGAAGTAGGTTTTACTAAAGATGTGTCTGTTTCTTTTATTTTTTGTTGTTATTATTTTGAAATCATAAGCTGAAGTGTTATAAACTTGGGACTCTGAATTTATAAGTAAGCAGTGAGGTGAGACTGGCAATTGTATTATTCCTGTAGATGTCTGCTCCCTACTCACCTAAAGATCAAAACTGAAAAGAAGCACTCTGGAAGGGAATGGTAACATGACATTTAGATAAAGAACATAGATGCAGTGAAATATTAGTGAAATATTGGTTAATTGAATTGGGTAGGGCTGGGGATTAAGGCTAACTGAATTTTCTGTACACCTGGGATTTAAATAGAAAAGTGTGTTGTTTTCTTAATTGAGGTAAATAGTACTATAATATCTAAATTCAATTTTCATTCACTGTAAGTACCCCCTTCAACCAAATTGTGTCCTCCTTTGATGTCTTAGTATCGTGCAGAGTGTCTGGGTTATTATTCTGAACTATTAGCAATCATTGTCCAGAGATGATGTCTGAGAATATGAAAGATAGGAGGTATGATTTAAAAAACCTTTTAATTGAATAAATCTCTCTTTTGATGTGATGTGTTCCATTTTTCCTATTAAAACCTTGTTAGTCCAAGACCAGCATCAAGTCTGTAATCTGACAAGACCAGATTTATTGACCCAATACATTGAGGAGAGGCAGTCCAGCAGCTGTCAACTGATCTTTAATTTTTAAAACTATAACATTAAGATTTTAAAATTCTGAGGAGGTCATAGGGAAGAATTGGTAGTTGTTGGGATGATTTTTGGAATGGGATCAGAGAAGGGGGAATTAACTTGGGCTTGCATTTTGTCAGGAGTTGAGGGTGGTTTAACTGTTGGGTATCCTTAGTAGTAAATGTTGATAACAAAGCAGATCTGGGCATCATTGGTAGGGAAGCAGTAATCACTCAAAGGAGGACAGGTCCTTATGGCATTTTACAACTGCTACATGACCCTGGGAGAATCAGTGTTTTCTGTTAACTTTGCAGCTGGCTTTATCTATCTGTCCTCCCACCCTGATTAATGGCAGGGCTGCTTAGTCTCACTCCATACTGACTTTCACTCTTTCAGTCCCAGGAAAGTTTTGTCTCTCTGCAGCCCATATGTGGAATGTTCCAAAACATTCTGGACAACAGTGGATTCTTGAGAGAGAAGATTTTATGAATTCAATCTAGTCAAACTGTACTTGTAAATGGCTGAAGGGAAGCTCTTACATTAGGCTCTAAACCTTTTTCTTTAGTTGCCAAGTAAGGATAATGCCATTTAACTTAGCTGACTACCATGGGACTCCAAATGTGATTTAGAATGTCAAAATTGTTTTGCAATATTCTGAAATTTATAGAATGAGAAACAGCAGTATTGTTGTTATTAATATCATACATTCTTGTCGAGCAAAACCTACATTTCAAGATTAAATAGAGTTGAGGCTGAGGTATGTAAAGGACACTCAGCAAACGAAGAGAAATTAACCAATATGTCTTAGATAGACTTTAAATATTTTATGTATGTATCAAGGCTAAAATTCAATGTGGAAATGTGAATAGTGAATACAATTTCTCCTCCAAAAAATGGTATTTCAGAGAAATGACAGTTTTCAGATTAATGGCAATTAAGGTTGACCTGGGCTAAAACCATGCTGCCTATAAAAGCTTTATTTTCCTATTGAAGCTTTTGTATGGTTTATAAAATGTACTTTCACATATAGCAGTGTTATGATTTTCGATTTATTTAAATCAAAAGAAGTTGATTGATTCATGTTCCTTCTGCTGGTAGCTGGACAGAGAGTGAGTGAAGTAAAAAGACTACTTTTGAAGCCTAACTCTGGGAAGATCAAGCGTATGTGGAGTGCTTAGAGGCACTGAAAAAATGTGTGTGAAGTTGCCAGAACAGTCTGTCATTTTGCTTTGGGACTCTAATTAGTTCTTTAACATAGGCATCAATGACATAAAGATACTTAGGTAAATGATGGATACATATATGACTCCATCCCCCTAAAGTGACAGCTAATTGCAACATAGCCCACATAATCTGTACATGTATATACTGTGATATCCACACAGTATGTATGTGATTGCCTTACAGAGTAGTTCTCAGAATATATTCCTTTCATTTAGTGACACATCATTGCTTTATGGGGAAAATGCATGTTGCTATTGTTTTGTCAGAGAGTTTTATTTTTAAAACTTGCATATGCTTTTCTGTATATGGGGAAATGCATGTCCCAGAGCATTTTGGAGGTTAGAGGACAACTTGTGGAAGTCAGTATTCTCTTTTCATCATATGGACCTGCATCATCTCACTGGTTCTGAAGTACATATGCATAATAGGTTATTTGGTAATTTCTCAACAGTTACTTTAAGAATAGAATATTTTAATTTATATTTATTTTCTCTTTTGTTAAGAGTCTCACATTCATTCATCCATAGAGAACATGTTAACTTCCAGGCATGACATGAAGGCCAGAAGGAACTAAAAAGCAAGAGGGAAGGAATCAATACTCAAAGTAAATGAAGTCTATATTCAGTTTGTAGCCTTTCAGGAACTGAGTAAAAATGAAATTATTTGCATTTTAAGGAGCGTTTCTGATAAACCTGAAGATAGATTGAATATGTGTTTGGAGGCCAACAATTATAAAAGATTTGGTAAACTGTTTAATAGTACTGCCCAAGGAGAAAACATTTGTAATTGGTAGAGCAATTTGTTGAGTGAGATTTATAATAGAAAATCATTCTCTGCTGGAACAAAGCAATTGTGAATTTCATCCAGGCTCTTTAACCAATTAGATACAACTTACATCCCTGTAGGAACTTTCAGAGTCTCTTCCTTTTTTTGTTTAATAAGATTGAATCAATGCTACCTGGCATTTTCATTAGTAATGTGGAATATATACCTCAGTAGCAAATTCTAATATATATTTTTTAATTTTCATGAGTCTTGAATATTAACTAAGAAATTCATGTACACATGCACAACTGAAGGAGACTTTTCTAAGATGTTCACCATCAAAGGCTAGTCCTTCCTGTGAACTCTTTATTTCTACTTTGTAAAACAGTTTTTCATTCAGCTTCAGCAGGCTCATAGAAATTATAAAACCCCTCACAGTAAGAGCCCCAACTGATTCTTCTTCTAATGATTATTTGAATTTTCTGAAAAGACATGGTGAATTTTGCAGGAGATTTCTTGGAATCATTTCATATCATAGAAAATCTAATGAAACCTACAGGGCACACATGAAAATTTCACCACTTCTACAAATTGCATCTTACACAGGCAGTAGGAGAGTTTTGGTGTAATTGTCTGGGACAGGCTGGCAAGTGTGATTAGATACTTCATATTATGGATTCAAAATTTCTTATGGATCATTTTTTCTTTTAGCAATCCCAGAGACATGGAAGGGTTACACCTACCCTTTTTTAAAGTGAAATTATAGGGAATGTGTGCAAATCCCTCTAGTCTCACTCCCCAAGTATCTTTGCCTTCCTGAATCTTAAGCCTTTCACTCCTTTGGGAAAGATGTTACGAGTTGCAATACATACTCATAGGCCAAAGCTGCCTCCAGGCCCAGGAAATGAGAGTCTAGGCAGAAGGGCTGGTTCTTCATTTGTCAATTGCCTGATGACTACTTATTTACATTTTCTGTTTTATTTACTTTACAATAAACTTTAAAAAGTTAAATAAGTACTAATTGAAATACTAATGGAGTTTTATACATCAACGCTATACACACAAATAGCACACGCTGACCAAATAGAATAACCTTTCCCTTTCCCCTTCTCAGTCTCTAGTAATCATCATTAGACTTCTAGGCAATGGCACTATTGATATGCACATACAGCCCAAGAACTACAATTTGATTAAAACATGAGACTATTAGAATGCCCTTTCTCTAATCTATATGTTTGTGTCTCTCTTTCAAAGCTCATATATTAAGAATACCAAATAGTTTAGTGTTAACAATTGAGCACTTGGAATTTACTTTAGTCATGAAGGCCTTGCTCTCATGAATAGAATTAGTGCTTTTATCAAAGAGATGGAAGAAAGCTATTTTGTTCCCTCTGTTATGTGAAGACACACTGAGGATGCCATTTGTGCAGAACTGGACCTCACCAAGCACCAAATCGGATGGTACCTTGATCTTGCCTTTTCTAACCTCAGTGATGATGACAAATATTTCTGTTGCTTCTAAATTACACACTCTAAAATAATTTATTTTGATAATATTTTGATAATCTGAAAAAAGAAAAGACAACCCTGAAGGAAAACATGTACCTAGAAGTCAGTTCTATTTATAAAAATGGCTGTAAGAGAAATTCTCTAACTAAAATCTTAGCATTTTGTATTTAGAGGTATGCCGATTGGAGAAAATCTGTGGGTCACAGGAGAACTCAGATTATCTCTGGGTTCTAGTAATTATATTATTATAATTATTTTTATTAAACTGTGTTATTTGTTCCAAACTGCTATGCTCTGTAAAAAAAAATCTTGTATGTTTCTTTCAAGGACATTGACTTTGGAGGCTAGAAGACAGGGTCTAGTAATTAATTTCTATGATAGCATAAATGTCCATAGCCTGAAGGAATGCTGGAACACACACACAAGCTCCCAAATAAATCACAGATCACAGAATTAATATTACAAAATGGCTGACTATGTGTTTATCTTGGCCAGGAATCCCTGCCTCTTCGTTTTTATTTCTCTAAAGGTGTCTCTATTTAGCTAGTGGGTTTTGTAAAATTTTCAAAACAAACACTCTGCAACTTTCCACCAGTGCAAGTAAGTTATGTATTCCTCCCTTAGAAAAACTGTTAGTGGGGGGTTGTGAGAAAGTTAAGGAAGAAAATAAAACAAAAATCAAATAAACAATAGCATTTTGCAAGACCCTAATGGCTGACTCATTTAGCACCTAATATAGTGGCTCTGGCTCTGGCTTCACTTCATGTTTGCATGTTTTGTCTTCTACCAGCTCTAGAGAACAGCAGCTTTTTGTTTTAAAATGGTGTAACTACATGTTAATGTAACTAGGCATCTGCCCTAAAAGTTAATCCTGGAGAAATAAAGGTCAGAAAAAGCTAAGGGAATATGAATTGAAAAGTGGATATTAGTTAATGAGCTTGCATTGTTTTTAATTCATGCTTTACTAAATATAGAAACAGAAGTCATTAATAAAAATGGGAGAAATTTGGTTAAGATAAATAGGAATTATCTGTAATACATTTACAAATTTTCTGTCCAAAAGTTTTGAGAAATATTAAGCTTGTTTGCCAAACAAATAAATTTAATTTTCTAGAAGAGTCCAAAGTTTTCCAGCATGTAGACATGATAGACATTTGAGGAAATAAGAATGCTAATACTGTATTTCCCTAATAAGTATTTCAATATTAAAAAGAGTCCAGCAATGGGCAGGCCAAATTGGATGGGGAAAAGCCCACAGAGCCTCAGGCCTGCATAAAATGAGTAAAGCTGGGAGCGGGAGAGGTGGCCTTCTTCAGGGAAACACAAATTGGTTGTCTAGTGCTGAATGGTTAGTCTTGAGAATATACATATAAGTAACATCATAAGCACCATAAGCAGGTTATATTTTGGAAGATGTGAACTTAAATATACACACTCAATAACAATTAATGAGAAAAGGGGGCATGAATTTGAAGAAGAGCAGGGATGGGCACATGAGAAGGGTTAGAGGGAAGAAAGGGAATGAAGAAATTTTGGAATTACGTCCCCCTGCCTAAGAAGAGATGGCAATAAAGGTGTGGAGGTTCCCACCATTAATTTAAGCATGCAGGAGGTAGAAGCAGGAGGACTTCTGTGAGTTCAACACAGCCCAGTCACACAGAAATCCAGGACAGCCAGAACTGCATAGAGAGACCATGTTAAAAGCAAAAGAGGGTGACTCCCTTGTCAGTAGGAAAATAATTTTGGATAATAGATTTACATCTCCGAAGGCAGAAAAATTACTTACAATTGCAATATTTCTATAGTAACTGTGCACAGATGAGGTTAGTGGGCCTGTCCAACTATAACCAGATTTTGTTGTTTGTTTGTTTGTTGCTTTTTTGAAGCAGGGTTTCTCTGTGTAACAGCCCTGGCTGTCCTGGAACTCTCTTTTAGACCAGGCTAGCCTGGATCTCAAAGAGATCTGCCTGCCTCTACCTCCTGAGTGCTGGGATTAAAGGCATATGCTACCACTGCTCAGCTATGACTTGGTTTTGACTAGAACAGCAATAGCAGCAGCAGCAGGAGCAGCAGCAGGAGCAGCAGCAGCAGCAACAACAACAACAACAAATCAGTTTTCACAGCAGCACTGAACTTTCTCGCATAAATATTTTAAGAGATAGTGAAACCACAGTAGGATGCAGACGAAAACTGCCAGAAACCATGACAGATTTTGGTTCAAATATTGGAATGTATTTGTCATTTGTTGAACCATTCCCAGCTCTCTGTAGTATTAGCAACTGTGAGTTCATTTATTGTTTTCCAAAACTTTCGTTTGTCTGTTGCATTATGCTTTTCATTGTGAGTCAAAACTAGAAAACCCAAAGTAAAGGTGGTATTAAATTCAAAGTAATATGTATTTTAAAATATTCAAATACATGGGTATTTTAATAATACAATTAGTACTATTAATATTAATATACCATATACACCTTTGTACTTTTGTACATTTTCTGATTTATTTATTTCATGTCTAAATATGTTCTGAAACACAATTTATCTGCTTTTATTATCTCTGTATATATCTGTGTGTCCTTAAAAAAAATATTCCCAGCCTGGTATGTAGAACTGGTATGGTCTGTAACAGTAAGCCTAGATCTTAACATCTGCATCAAAGCTAAACTACTCTGCAAATCAGGAAGACATTCTTAGCCTTCATGCCTTTGCTCTTTGATTCAATGAATGTGTTCAATTAAATTATCTCATTAACAAGATACTAGATTGAAAAATAGTAAATGAGTGTTATCTATAAATATGAACAATTAAAAGTAAACTTGCCATAAGTTGCACTGAAATATAGTTTAAAATATTTGAAAATTAAGTGACAATGTAAATGTACACTTCATATATGATGTTCCTACTCCATATCTAGATATTTAGCTAAGCAAAAAGGAAGGAGAGCTGTATATGGGCATCTGTATATTACTGTTCATATCATCTTTACTGATTTCCAATTAGACACAAATCAAATGCGAACAATGGACAACTGCACAGCCAAATTTTTATAAGATATCTTCACATAGAAGTGCTCATTGATATTTAGAGAATGAGCTATTTATGGACATAGTCCATCCCTAATTGACTTGTCAAATGAAATAATCCAAACACACAGCATATCTGCTATATTATTCTGTTTATATAAAACTACAAAATGTGGACTGATTTATAGTGACAAGAAGATTAGTGTGGTGGAAAGGATTTCAAAGGAGCACCAGGAAACAAGGGGTGATAACTTCTTTATGGCAAATGTTTTGCAAGCGTATGCATCCATCAATCAGCTTGTATGGATTGTAAAACTTAAACTGTGTGTTGTTTATTGCCTGTCAATTATAGCCCAATAAAACTGTTTACTTTTAAAAATTCACTCAGTCATATCCTAGAAAGGGGAGGTAATTACTTTGGGTTCATATAATTACTATTCTTGTTGAAGAAACCAAGCCCAGAGCTTTTGGGTAGTAGAAATGCAATTAGGAGCTAAGTAGGTACAAACATATTTAACATGTGTCCTTTGGAGGGAGGGTTTCTTTCTCAGAAAAAAAGTGAAGAGTGGTACACTTTAAAGTAGATAAAGTGATAATAATGTTAAGCTTGACTATTATAAAACGACTTAAAATAAGTTCAATTATATATGCTGAAAATAAATCATTAAACTTTACTAATATAATTGTATTAACAGAAAACTTCAAGTTCAAAGACTTCAGATGTATGAATCACTGTTTTCTGTAGAGCTATGCTATGCCAGGTTACTAATACAATTAAAAATGAAAACCATTGTAGAAGAGACAGAACTTGGTGGGTAGGGAAAGGGGGCAGCTCTGAGAGGAGTTGGGGGAAAGAATGAGTAGGATGGAAACACACTGTAGGTAATTCTTGAAGAGCTGCTAAAAATAGGACCTAGAAGACTACATAATGAAAATAGCTTTACAAAAAGCCTGTTGTGGTAGTCCATGACTGAAAGTATCAGCACTGGGGAGGATCAGGAATTCAATGCTAGCCTTAGCTGTGGAATACCACACCTCGAACTACTCTTCAAATGGCTTTATTAAAATAAAATTCACAGACTAGATGATTTGCCCATTGGAGATTTGTAATTCATTGTTTTATAATGTTAAATGTGGGCAACCATGATTTATTCTAAAATATTTATTTTTATTTATTTATTTAATTACTAAATGCATATTGACTTCTGCTGGCATGTGTGTCTATGTGAAGGTGCTGTACTGGATCCCCTGGAATTGGAGTTATAGATATTTGGGAGCTATCATAGGTGTGCTTGTAGTTGACCCTGGGTCCTTTGAAAGACCAGCCAGTGCTCCTAACCAGTGAGCCATCTCTTCAGGGTCCTCTAAAAAAGAAGCCTTAGTCTATGAAGTCCAGGATTTTATTTTGGATTATTGATCTTGCAGTAGGTAATATTAGTGGTTTTACAATATTATGAAGTTACAAAAAACACACTGAACTGTGTACACTTGAGAGTGTGTTAAGTTGGATTCGGTAACACTTGCAAAAATGTAGCACCTATGCAATATGACTATAAGCACCACTTACAGCATTTCTCCACACCAGCCTTAGACAGTCAGAAATCAACTTTACCACTCTGTAGACTTGCCTTATCTAGAAATTTCTTATAAATGAAATCACACAATATATGCTCTTTTTGCCACTGGCTTATTTTTACAGATGTTTCCAGGACTGTTGATGTTATTAGTACATGCCAGTACTTCTAAACTTCTAACAAAAAAATAATATTCCACTGTGTAGATATACCACATTTTATCTTTTCATTCCATACTTGATAGACATTTAGATTGTTTCCACTTTTCACACCTTTGAATGGTGCTCCCAACATTCATATGCATATTTTTATGAGGACATATGCTTTGATTTGTGTTCGGTACACACCTTGAAAGTATACTGCTGCAAAACTTAGTACACTATGCTTAAGCATTTATAGATTTAACAGATTGTTATTCAAAGTTATTGTATTACTTTCCATTTGCATTATCATTATGTGAGGTTCTCACATTTTCTACATCTTCACCAACATAATTTAGAGCTCATAATTTTTACTTAAATTATCCTAAGGAATATGAAGTAGGGTCACACTGTTTAGATCTCTATAATACCCAACAATGTCAAATACATTTTCCTAGAAATATACCATATTTAAATATGATTTTGGAGATTATGGGTCTTCAAAGTTATAAATTTACAAGTTAGAATGGTTGAGTATACACATGAACACTGGGTATCACAAGGGTAATTATAGACCATATCTGTCTTAGGGTTTTACTGTTGTGAAGAGACATCATGACCAAGACAACTCTTATAAGGACAACATTTAATTGGGGCTGGCTTACAGGCTCAGAGGTTTAGTCCAGTATCATCAAGGTAGGAACATGGCAGCATCCAGGCAGGCATGGTGCAGGAAGAACTGAGCGTTCTACATCTTTATCTGAAGGATGCTAGCAGAATATTGACTTCCAGGCAGCTAGGATAAGGGTCTTAAAGCACATATCCACTATGACACACTTACTCCAACAGAGAGACACCTTCTAATAGTGCCACTCTCTGGGCTGAGCATATACAAATCATAACATTCAATGCCCCCTCATAGGCTTATTCAAACATATGAGTTTATGGAGGCCACACATAAACATAGTATAATGCAAAATACATTTAGTCCACCTTCAAATGTCCCCATAGTCTATAGCAGTATCAACAATGTTAAAAGTCCAAAGTCTCAGATTCTGAGATTCATCCAATCACTTAACTGGAATCCACAGAGCAAGACAGGAAACCAGCTGGGGAAACTTCAAACTCTGTAACTCCATAGCTGATGTCAAAGCAATCTTCAGGTCTCCAACTCATTTTTCATTTTTGTTGTCTGTAACAAACTTCTTTCTCTTAAGCTGGTTCCATTCCCTGTTAGAAGCTTTCCTAGACCATAACTTGGGAAACTTCAAGATCTTGGGGTCTCCAAGGCAACTTCAATGTTACAGCTTCTTGTTTCAATGTCTGGGATCCACACATGATCTTCTGGGCTCCTCCAAATGGCTGGCATCACTTCTCCAGCTCTGCCCTCTGTAGCTCTCTAAATACAGGTTGATCCACTCCACTGCTGCTGCTGTTTTTGGTGGTCATCCCATGACCATGATCCCATGGCATCTCTAATACACTGGTATCCTCCACTGCAACTAGGCTTCACCAATAGTCTCTCATAGGCTCTCTTCCTGGTGCCAAGCCTCAAATCCTCTACATGACCCCTTCAGTCCTGAGCGATCAACTGTAACTAAAGCTTCACCTTCACCAATGGCCTTCCAGGCCTCTCACAGTGCCAAGTCTCAGCATCTCTTCATGTCCCCTTCATGTCTTCAAAACCAGTACCACCTGGGTGACTCTTACACATTACCAAGTACAGCTGAAGAACGAGGTACAAGCTTGGCTGTCTTTGGAACACAATTTCTTTATGCTCAGTTCAGAAGACACTTCCCAGAAGATTTCACCTCAGTGATGCTGGTCTCTTTTTAATCATCACGAATTTCTTAGCTCCAGCTAACCAGCATCAATTGTCCAATAGTCCCTTCTATTTTCCAGTCTAAAGCCAGAGCCACATGGTTGAAGCTGTTGTGTTTAGAACATGGCAACCCTTATTCAATTACCAGCTTTCTGTTTTCTGTCTTCCTCTCTGCCTAAGCTTGGCTTTCCTGAAATTGCTCTGTAGATTGACCTTGAACTCAGAGATCTGCATGGCTTTGTCTCCTGTAATGCTGGGATTAAAGGCACATACCACCATGCCTGGATTTAAGCTTTTCTTCACCTAGAACCTGCTTTGTCCCAAGTTGGCCTTGAACTCAGAGATCCGTTTGTCTCCTGGGATTACCACCATGCCTGGATCTAAATTTAGCTGGGTAGGATCATGTCCCCAAATCCCTTGATCTGTTATCTCTTCGAACATAGGATTCAATTCTATTTCACTTCCTAGTGCCCCTTTAATGCTCAAACAGTATTTTTAATTTTTTTTTCCTTTCTAAGCTTGTTATGCTTACTCAAAATACTCTTCAAGAGACTAAACCAGAGAACAAAGTCTATGATGGCATTTCTGATACTTCTTTTGTCAATGCAATTAATCTGAGTCTCTTCACCTTAGCCTCAGACAGACTCTTTAGACAAGGGCAAAAAGCAGTCACAGGGTTTACCAAAATACTATGAAAACAGTCTCTAGGCCACATATTGAAATTCTTCACTGAAACCTCTTGGGCCAGGTCTGCACAGTTAGAATCATTCACAGCAACAAAATTATCCATATTCCTTGTATGGTTCATTAAGCCCCACTTAAAACATTCCATGGATTTCCAAATCCAAAGTCTCAAAATTCACATTTTTCTAAACAAAAACATGGTGAGACCTACCACAGAAATACCCCAGTCCCTGGTACTAGCTCCTGTCTTAATTAGGATTTTACTGCTGTGAAGAGACATTATGATCAAGATGAGTGTTTTAAGGACATTTAATTGGGGCTGGCCTACAGGTTCAGAGGTTCAGTCCATTATCATCAAGATGGGAACATAGCAGCATCCATGCAGGCATGGTGCAGGAGGATCTGAGAGTTCTACATCTTCATCTGAAAGCTTCTAGCAGAACACTGACTTCCAGGCAGTTAAGAAGTGTGTCTTAAAGCCCATATCCACAGTGACAAATTTACTCCAACAGGGCAACACCTTCTAGTAGTGCTACTCCCTGGGCTGGGAATATATAAGCCATAAAAATATCAAGTATGGTAAATATTATATAGTAGGATTTTTTATGCACAGTGATATAGTATAATACTTAAGAAAACTTGAGCCAAGCATAGTGCACACATGCAGACAGTTTTATCTATTTGGTGGTACTGAAGTGGGAGGATCCCTTGAGTTCAGGAATTTTAAGACCAGTCTGGGCAACATAACATGACTCTGTCTCAGAAAACAAATACATGAGAGTACATATAACACACATTTTCTGAAAAACTATACTGATTCCTACTGCATGATTCTTAGTGAGAGTGAAGGAAAAGTGTGCCTACACCTATCAATATCCACTATATACCAGAATGAAAGAATGCCTGCCTTTTTATTGTACAAATGAGGTGATTACTCCAGTTGTAGTGGTTTGATATGCTTGGCCCATAGTTTTTGGCACTATTAAGAGGTGTGGCCTTATTGTAATAAGTGTGGTGTGTTAGAGGAAGTGTGCCATTGTGTAGGCAGGCCTTACAGGGTTCCTATGTTCAAGATCCACAAGATCCACTCTGTGCAAAAGAGAGACCCTCCTGGCTGCCTGCAGAAGACAGTCTCTTCCCGGTTGCCTTCAGATCAAGATGTAGAACTCTCAGCACCTCCAGTATCATGACTGCCTGCCCATTGTCTTTCTTCCTGCCATGATGATAATGGCCTGGATGCCTGAAACTGTAAGCCAGCCATAATTAAATGTTGTCTTTTATAAGAGATGCCATGGTTATAATGTCTCTGCCCAGCAATGAAACCCTACCTAAGGCACCAGCCCAACTCCTAACTGTATTATGAACATCTGTCTTTATACCCAAAGATAAGCACAGTCCTTGCTTTGCATCAAAGAAACTTCTTTTTGCAACAGACAAGGATTATTACAGAATATCACAATTAATCAAAATGTAGCATTTTGGAGATCAGTCCCAAGAGATAAATCTGCAAAATGACTTACACAAATAAGGTGTGGGGAACAGTATAGAAGACTAGGTGGAAAGATTATTAAGAGACAGGGGAACCGAGTAGTTGCTGTGAGATTGTATGTTCTAGGAATGTCAGAAGCTACTCCCATAAAGTTATACCAACATTACTGCCCAAACAGGAGATGCCCAAGGACAACAACAATAGAAATGATAAAGTGGATGGGGGAAATCCTAGGAGGGTCCAGTCCTTCACAAAGGACTCCAGGTGACAAAGGCTACTGAGAATAGGAGAAATAGTCTTCCCCAGGGAAAAACACAGCAGTTAGTTATCCAATACAAAATGATCAGCCCTGACAACATACATACAAGTAACATTATACTGAATGAGCAGGTTATATTTATGTATCTAGGAATATATATATATATATATCTATATATATATATATATATATATATCAACAATTATTGAAAAATAGAGGCCACAGATTTGAAAGAGCGCAAGGAGAGGCTTTAGGAACATTTGGATGCAGGAAAGAGAAGAGGAAATGATGTAATTATATTATAATCTCAAAAATAATAAAAGATATAATGAGTATAAAAATACAAAGCAAATGAATTGAACTGATAGCTACACACGAAGATTGTATAACAATAAGAGGAAAGTGAGAAACATTGAAGGAGGTACAACCCGGAAGGTTCAGTCTCTCTCAGAAGATAAATAAACATTAACAAGAGTCAACAGTCATTTTGGCAAATTATCAGATTTCTACCACCACTACAGCTTTACAGTTATAACATACAAAGGTTGTTTGATCCCCAAGTAGTGAACAGAGATTTGCCCAGAAAACTGAGATGTCACCTGCAAAGTTTAAAGCCCTGCTAATTACGCATGCACAGTGGAAACATGATGAAATCTGCTTCAACAGCTTTGAGGGGATCATTATATTTTGATGGCATCCTCCAAGAAGCTCAGAAAAGACTATTAGACACTTACAAATAAGCATTTTTTTTTGAAAATGTACATTTTAAAAGAAGGTATCACTCTTGGTCCATTCAACATATCAGATCGTAGAAAATAGAATGGTTGGCAGTTGCAATGAGCATGATTTACTGATCAATTACAAAGACGGCAAAGAAAAATCAACAAATGGACTCCCGTACCTTATTTCTCCTTCTCTAATGTGACCTGCCAGTTCTTCAATAAACTTCTCGCCTTTCATCCAGTAGATCATTGGTCCAGACTCCCCACTGAATCCAAAAAAAGCTTTGCAAGGGATGTTCAGAGGTTTACCTGAGAAAGAGAAAAAAATTATAAATGAGAAAGTGTCTCCCCTTTGTTATTGAGAGACAAGGATGGCCAGTTAGCATACATAGGAAAACTCAGAGGTGGCCTATCTTCCAACAATTCTTGCATGTGAGAAAAAAGTTATTATGAGGGCTTTGGGGAAATTATATATAGAATTCAAGCTAATCTAAAAACTGAAAAGTAAATAAATTATTACTTTATAGCATTTTAATGATACTGTACCTCTCTCAAGAACTGAAATGAAAGAATGAAAATAATACCTAATTATTATTCCTTTTTGAGAGTATTCCTTGCATGGGCTTGCCTTTAAAATTAAAATTATTTGAGAGCATAAGTTAATTCTTCATAAGTGTGAAAACACACTGACAATAGACTACTTGCTATTAAGATTGTATAGACTTTAGATTGTTTCTTCCTATTATAATCTATTTTAAGAAAAATGACACAGAATGATAGTTAAATCATTGAAAGGACTAAGGAATACCTCAGTAGTTGGTCATCATTATTTCTGGTAACATTCATAAAATATTTTCCAAAGTGAAAGACTGAGTTGGTGCACAGGTAGCATTAAAAAGCAAGCGTATGACTAATGTGACAAGCGTATGTCTCTGCTTTCTCTCACCACTCCCCACCTCTCATTTATGGAACAGTATGCACTTGTGTCTAGATGTGCATTTGTGTGTGTGTGTGTGTGTGTCTGTCTGTCTGTCTGTCTGTCTGTGTGTGTGTGTGTCTGTGTATATCTGTTTGTGTGTCTGTGTTTGTGTGTGTGCTCAAACATGAAGGTCAAAGGTCAATGTCAGGTGGCTTCTTCTATCCCTTTCTAAATTTTTGAGACAGAGTATCCTCTGAAGTGTGTCCTTTTAGATGGCAATTGAGTCCCTGGAACCTGCTAGTCACTAACTGTCAATACCAGGATTAAAATTGGGACATGATGCTATGTCCAGGATTTTCTATTGATGGCGGGAATGCGAACTCACATCCTCTTGCTTGTGTAGTAAGCAATTTACTCACCAAGCCATCTCCCCAGCCCAGTGATGGTTAATCTTGGTTATCAACATAATCAGACTAAGAAATATCTCAGGGATTAGTTAAGCAGACCTCTGCCTATGTTCCCAGTGAGTGAAAACTAGATTATAACAGCTCCGAAACAATCACTTGAACCATGTATGGATTAGTATTATGATTATAATTCTGGAGTTTGGTGAGAGGTGGGTGGTGAAGCCTATTGGAATAAGGTTATTGGTGCTAGATCTTTGAGCTCTAGGACACCCTTTCCCCTTTGTGTATTCCCTTCTATTTATTTTCTACCAGACAATAAACAAAAGAAGGACTTTTTCATTGGAGAACTTCTGTCACCACTGGTTTTTCCTAAGTGAATGACACCAAGCTACCAGGGACGAAACTTTATGAAAGCATAAGCCTAAATAATTTTTTCCTTTGTTAAATTGATTTGTCCATTACTTGACCTGACACAACACTCATTAATGGAAAACACTCACTACTGGAAAATTCACGCTCTCTCTCCTAGACATTAGACACTTTTTTTCTTGGTTACAAATAACAGGACTAAAGTTCACTTCCTCTTGGAATGGCTACCTACATAATCATGATCTCTTGCATCTTCAGCTTCTGCACGAAGAGCTATACTGCAAGCTCCTCTAGTTCTAAGTTTTAAGATTTGCTACTGTCTTGGTTTTTTGTTAGTTTGTTTTATCTTGCAAATGTTGCTGTGGTCTGTTTCAATTTCTGTAATCAAGTGCATTCATCCTCTTAATCAATTATCTATCGTCACATTGACTATGCAACTCTGGAGGACCTTAATTTATAAATTAAAATTCAAAATTTGAATTACAAATATAAGGGAGGTGACCAAGAATTAATTGGGGTGATCTTAGCTGTGACTCACTACACTGGGGATACAGAACTTGAACAGTGCACCTCCGGTAGCCATATAGAAACCCCAGTGGAGCAATAGAAACACCAACCCATCCTTAAAACTTTTGACCTGAAATTTATCCTGTCTATAAGAAATTCAGGCACAGGGGATGGAGCAGAGACTGAGGGAATGGCCAACCAATAAGTAGCCCAACTTGAGACCCATCCCATGGGCAAGTACCAATACCTAACCTTATTAATGATACTCTGTTATGCTTAGAGACGGGACCATGTCCTCTGAGAGGTTCCACCCAGCAGCTGACTCAGATAGACCCAGACACCCACAGACATACAGTGGATAGAGCTTGGGAGCTCTTATAGAAGAATAGAAAGAAAGATTGTGGGCCCCAAAGAGGATAGGAACTTCACAAGAAGACCAACAGAGTCAGCTAACCTGAGCCCTTGGGGATCTCAGAGCCTGAACCACCAACCACAAAAACATACAGGGACTTCGACTTATGCCTCCTCGTTCATATGTAGCAAATGTGTTGCTTAGCCTTCATGTGGGTACCAAACAACTGGAGTGAGGCTATCCCAAAAGCTATTGCCCTGATGTGGCATATGTTCTACCAGCTGGGCTGCCTTGTCTGGCCTCAGTGGGAGAGGAAGAGCCTAACCTTGCAGAGACTTGAAGTACCAGGTTCAAAGGAGGGGAGATACCCAGAGGGAGGTCCTATCCACTCAGAGTAGAAAGGAAGAGGCAGATGGAGGAAGTATTGTGGGAGAGGTTGACTGGGGAGGAGGCAGTGAGCAGGATGTAAAATGAATAAGTAAAAAAATAAATTAAATAAAACAAGCAAATCTAAATATAAGTATAAAATAGATCTACAAGCAAAACTCAGTCTTGCCATATATTCCATATTCTTTATATTGCTTACAGTGCTTAAATCATTCTAGAAAACGTCTTAGTACCTTGTTATGTATATTTTAGTTATAAATTTCTCATCATATAAACAGGTATTTATGACATTCCTATAATTAATTTTAAGTGTTTTTTTTCTTGCAAAGTAAACAGGTATGGGAAGAATGATGTAGGCAACACAATACTGACATTTGACACATGAATCCCTCAGTTTATAATTATATCATAAAATAAAATTTTCTCTATAGAATATATTTTGCCATTGTTTAGAGCGTTAGAAAAAAACCACTTCAGAATAATTTCATTGTGGAGGATTCCATCCTCAATCTGCTCCATATAAAGTTAACATTCTCCCTAAAATTTATCCACAGCTTTCATGTTATACTAACTACTACATTCTGAATCCAACTACTATCTTTCATCACCACAGCTAGAAAATGGCTTTCTTTGAGGATCATTTTCAGAAATGAGCAACTAAGTAAGTGCTAGAGTCCATATGAAGCCACAGTGGAGTAAAAGACATGTACACCTGGAGATAGGTTGGCCTTAGGCCCAAAAACAGATATATTGACAACTATTGGTTTTATTGAAATATTAACATATCCAATCTCAAATTTCAGGTCCTTGACCTTTGGAGTCTTCTGTAGTTATCCAATCAGTTAAGGCCAGTAATCTGCACAATACGATTGACACATGTTCATATGAAGTTATGTGAAAGTATGCATTGTAGAAAGTACATTGGAATAAAATTCAAAATATTTAACTCTTATGCTTGGATCAGTCATGACCATTGCCTATAAGATGATAACCTAACTTTACATTAAATAATTTTTGTATGCAAGGAGATAGGAAGATAGTAATAATTTCGAGGACCTCAAAGAAGACAAATGCATATGAAAGTACTTCATGAACTCAGATACGTCAGCAGAATCGAGCTCAGTGGTTTTTACTTTCTGGGACTTGATCATCCATGAAGAAATTAAATTTCAGGAAGAGTCTTAGATGGTCTTGAGACAGAGATACTTTCATTTTGATCATGTCAATCTTGTGTTCTTTTATTTATGGGCATCTATAGGACAATATATTTCCAACATTTTCTTGTAAATTTTTTTCATATTTAGAATATATAGGATTCATCTAAAAAAGATTCTAAGTTTTCTAAACTGTAACAGGCTTTCCTTTTCCTTACTGTCTTCCATTTTCATGACATTGAAGGTATCTAACAAACAGTAAACCAGATCACAGAAAAATAAACAGATTGTGATAAGCTTTATTCTAAGAGATTCTAATCCCAGAAACACCCAGCATACAAAATTATAAATATAAATATTGGCTATTTTTTGGGCTATGTTTAAAATGTCTTTTAAAAAAATGTGTTGGTACCCATTATTGCCAAGATTTTAATGAAGAAAATTATTGCAGTGTGCAAATAGGGGGCTTCTTGAAGTAGCTCAGCAAAAATTACAGTGTCTGCCCTTTCCCTTGACACTGCATCCAATGTACTGGCAATTTTTCTTGTAATTCTTCTCTTCCCATCAGAAAGATCCTTGTTAAATAAACACAAGAGATAGATATTTCAGAAGTTTATTTTGTACAGTGCTTGGTAAATATCCTTAATCCTATGTTGATGGCCCCAAACAGTAAAACTGTTCAGTCATCATCTGCCACATTCGAAGGAGAGTTCCCTAGGGATCTTTTATCAAATAGTTATGTTTAGTATGTGCTAAAGAGGAGATACTCCTCTTCCAAGAAGCATGAGAAGGCTCTCTGGATTGATGGGAAATTAATTTTAAAAGGAATTTCTCAAGGTATCTGTGACACTCGCCCAATGTGCCAAATCATAGCTAGGAGTAGCATCTGTTAGCTACTGTATTGTTTTATCTCCAGAGAGTTTGAAAGTCATTCTGTAACTCTGTGTCTAATTAGTGGAAATAGCCAATTTACATTTGCATCTGATCAATCAGAAGTCTGTCATATAAAACGAACTTTGTCAGTATTAAGTGATAAGTTGAGTGGGTTTTTTGTTTTTGTTGTTGTGTGGTTTGGTTTTTTGAAAGTGGGGTATATGGAGTAGCTCTATACTCTTTTGCATTAGCATTGCTTCAATTTTGTTTCTCAAAGAGCTCTCTTAAAAATCAATACTTTGAAAGGTTGCCTTGAGACCTTAAAAATCTAGAAATCATAGCTAGCTCTATAATTTTTGCAACTATTACTTTACTGGATTTTGTCTAGAAACAGATGTACTCAAGATAATGATGGATGTGTCTAAAGTGGTAGCACAAATGTTTATAGCCCACTGAATTGTCTTTAGCATTAAAGCCCAAGTCTAAGATTCTCTTCTCCCCTCCTTTTCCCTTTCCTTCACCCGTCTCATCCCCTCACTTGTCCTTCCCCTGCCTTCCAATTCCCCCTCTTCTGGAGATTGAACCATTACAATTGCTCTGCTTGATTCTAAGCCCATGAAGCTTGGGGATTTCAAATGTGATTGTGACATAAGGAAATTAAAATACAATGAAGTTTGTGATGACTGTAGTGGCCAGTAGGCAGGGTCCCTGTGTCTGTGGGGTATGAAGGGCTGGGTATTTGTAAGTAGGTAGAAAGAAAAGTGTAGCAGTTGGAAAATGATGGATTCAATGCCTTATTATTACAAACTGTTCAGAATTGCAAAGGTACACATTAGCAATTTGCTCATAAATGTTTAACAATTGGTGTGTTAGAAATAAATACGCATATAACACATACATTTATTATATACTTTACTGATAATAAAAGATGGAAAACAAAATGGACACATAATGACAATAATAAATGTAATATTTTTGTGAGTCTTGTAGAGTCAGTAGATTGTCACAGAACACTTTCATTTCTTTGGAGAATTGTTATTTATAGAATCTTTTTCTGCAATGAAACACTAATGAAGAATACATATGAGTACTGCTCTATATCTTCATTGATATTAATGAGAAAGTGGTGGGGGCACATCCTCATAGAAGCAGAAGGAGGGGGGATGGGACAGGGGGTTTCTGGGTGGGGAGGAAATGTGGAAAGGGAATAACATCTGAAATGTAAATAAATATCTAATAAAAAATTAATTTCAAAAAAAGAAAGTAAGACAATAAATGAATTTTAGAGCATCACATAGCTTTCAGTTGTGTGACTGACATGCTTCAATAAGAGACTCTAGTTTGTTTTTCAAATCCATATAATTATTCCTCGAAGAGCTTTTAAAAATCCTAAGATTGACTTAGCAGATATGAAAAAAACTGCAAGCAAGGGTGAAAATAGAAAAGAAATTCTATTTTCCACACATCTGAATATCCTCCTCTACCAGGGACTATGTAGCAGTATATTTATCTGCTACAAGGGACTTTCTAAGAATTTCTCAAGGGCAACAATTTGAAGTTTAGTATTGATGTCCCCAGTGCCTGGACATCTTTTATATAGGCCACAAGCAACCATCAGTAATCTTTTCTAACCACATTTTTTACATTCTTTGTTTTTATCTTTAAACATTGTTCAAGCTCTTTTTAACGCCTCCCAGACTGTTCTATTATCCTTACTTCATGGACTGGATCTTTTCTCATACATGTGAATGAAAGCACGCTCATGGTAGCAGTTTTTGTAAGGTTTCTAATTTCATAGCTGTGTATTTATGTTTTTCTTTCTTTTTTTTTTTTGTGAGCACCTTGAGAACTAAGTACTCTAATGGAACCCCACAGAACACTTTTAAACTTGCTTCTTTTTATATTGCTTCCTTGGTTTTTTTTTCTTTTCTGTTTTTACTTTTTTTCTTCAGAGTTGTTCACATATGTGCCATATGAATCTTAATTTCATCCGCATGCTAGCTATAGGCTTTCCAGATCCAACATCTCTTGAATGTATCTGTCAGTTCATTGTTATGGTTCTATGTTCAATGTGAATTTCCTGAAACAATGAGGATATTTTTTCTAGAAGTCTTTAGTTTATGGATTTTCCAGCATTGAAAGATAGCTGAGCATCGAGATCCACACTTTTAAAAATATCATGTGCAGAACTGAGACTCTTCAGGCCCACATCTGGTTGTGATGTCTACTGGAGCTGTTTACCAGCTCTAGTAGACATTCTGGTTTCGAATTATCTTTTCTTTGGTTTTGAGTTATCTTTTTCTTCCCAAAACCTCACAGTTGCCTTACTCACTTTGAAACTTGAAGTACACATAAGCTTGTTTTAAAGTAGGAGTTTTCAGTGGCTACAACAGGATCTTTGCTTTTAGCATATCAATTAAACCTACTACATTGCATTTGTAGATACCATAGGAATGTGTAAATTGTGTAACATCAGCCAGAATGACGTTAATTTTATTTATTTCATTCTCAGGAAGTTGTTAAACAAACTCCTCTTCTTTTTACCATAAACAGAGACCATCCTTTCGTCTCTGGGATCACACTTAGATTTGGCTTTTACTAGATAAGATGAAAAGAGGAGAGGGGAGTCATGATGTCAACATAAAAGCTTGTCAATTTCCCACTGGACTTTATGAATGCAAGTTTGTCCATTTCAAGAGGTTTATTCATTTCCCACGAAGGGAATTCACAGTCAGAGCACACATCTCTTATGTGCACTGGGGAGAGTGTCTTGAACTACACGCTGCAGTCTAATCAGTTAGTGACAGGACACACAGAGCACCGAGGGATAATACCTTAGGCTGTAAGGTATATTTAAGAATTTTGTTAGTAAAAATGTCACTTTCTCTATGTAATCAAGTCTGTTTTCCTTCATGGGGAGATTAAGGGCAGACTTATAATTTGTAAATGGGGAATGTCTCATTTAAATTATCTTACAGTTCATGCCATCTTTCCATGGTAATTAACAAGGCAAATACTGGTTGTAGATATAACTCAGTTTGAAAATCCCTGCTTATCATGTGCAAGGGCATGGATTCTGGTCCCAGAACAGCAAAAAAAGTTAAACCAATAGTAAAGTAAATTTAAAAAATGAAAACAATTCCAAAGATATTATAAGCATTTATGAGGGCTTCCTTGCTGAAATGAAGGGAAATACACAATGTACTCTTTTGATAATAAAATTACATTTTCCCCACCTTTGAGCATGTATGCATGTGAATATGCATGTGAGTGAATGCTCCTATGCCTCTGCACCACCCCCATTTGAGTGCATGTGTGCTCATGTATGCTTGTGCACAAGCATGCACGAGCGCACGCACACACACACACACACACACACACACACACACACACACACACACAC
>JANHMN010000005.1:40831248-40867664 GCA_030674055.1 Rhabdomys pumilio
AGAGAGAGAGAGAGAGAGAGAGAGAGAGAGAGAGAGAGAGAGAGAGAATAAATACTTGCTCTACCTGGGAGGAACATAGGCAGGAAGGCAGCAGCCAGTCTCCCCTGACTTAGACAACAAACTAACACTACATTGAAGTGATCACATTGATGGACATGGGTGGCAAATACATCTTGAAAGAGTTTCTACAGAAGAATTGCAGGCATCCAATGTAGCAAAATAATGAAAAAAAATCCATTGTGGTTTTAGGAATGGTGTGTTACTATTACTATGAAAATCTAAATGAGTAAATGTAGGATAGCTGTATGAATTTTCTCAAAGACTGACACATTTTCATATACAATACCAGTATTTTACAATATAATATAATATAATATATAATATAATATATTATAATATAAAATGCACTCCTGCTGTCTCATTCCATTCATCCATCTTGTTGGAAGGATGGCTTGTATACTACCTGAAATTCCATTATAATATCTCCCTCAAGTTAATATGTTTTGAGTTAATGTTTTTGTTAAATTCAAAACTATTTTAGTACTGTTTAGAGTAGTAACACAAAGTTATAGCTATCATCAAAATTTGAATTCATTTTTTTATGATCTATCCTCATTGACAGTAAGTCCCAAAAGGGTGACAAGACATGTGGTCTAGTAGCAGATGTCGCCTTGGGTTCAAGGGAGTAAAATTCACGTATTGGTAGTAAACCTGGATCCAACTGTGGAGTACTTGAGGAGGGAGGGCATTATTGTGAAAGACAACTAGATAATGTTTTAAAATTTTGTCAAGCTTATATATGAGAGGGATTAAAACAGCCATTCATCTCCACATCAAGTCAACATGATCATGAAGAAAGCATTTTTTTCTTTCCTATGTAATAAGAAATAAGAAGTTAAACAATATTATTGATAAGAGCTTGAGAAGCAAATCCTAGTTCATTAATAAATCAAAGGGCTACTGAGGTATCAAATTTGATCATGCTCACATCCTTTTCTTAGTGACATCTTAGAAACAAGACTAAAGCTTTAAAACTAAAACTGAAACGTGAGCTTTGCCTCCACAGGCTAGAATGCTGTATTTACAAAAGCTTATAAGAAAGATCTCATCATAAAGCCACTGAGATTTCAGCAAAGTTTAAGAACGTCAAGTACTATTGTCTTGGAGAGGAAAGGCAGCTGTAATGAGTGAAGGAAATCAACTTCTAAGATTTGCATCTTGCAGGGTGAGTCATTGACGAAAGCTCTTTTTACCATGTATACCTTTGGAGACAATAAGATCATGTCCACGATTCTGCCTAGACACAAGGACTGAAGTGGTGGTTACGTGACTCCACCATTTCTAATGAGCTAAGGTCCCAGACAGCTCTCTCTTTAGTCATTTTCACATTTAGATCCCTGTAAAATTACTAAAAGAATTTGAGATTAGCACCTATTTTCTCTGAATGTAGTGACGGCTGTGAAAGCAGTGCAGGACAGGGACGCTTGAACCAATCCCACTCCATTTTATTTTGCAACTTTTGACATTTTTCTTTTCATTTTGTGATTATGATATAATTACATCTCCCCTTTCCACCTTCAAACCCATCCCATACACCTCCCCTTTCAACTTCATGGCTTCTTTTTTCACAAATTGTTGTCCTTGGGATATTTTGATTGTTCTTACTAACACCATTTCCACAAGGATGAAAAGCGGGAGACACTGCTACTGAGGGAAAAATTCTGTAGAAAATTACAAAATATAAAGTGCAATGCACACATATGCACTCTGTACTCATGCAGATATATATGCACATGTGTGAACACACACACACACACACACACACACACACACACACACACACACACTGCTGTTGCTGCTTTAAGAGAAATTCAGTGGCTTTTTAAACACATTTGAAAAAAGTAACCTATTCTCTTTTCTGGAGAAAGCAAAAAACAAAACAAAACAAAAAAATCAAAAACAAACAAATCAAAAAAAAACAATGGTGGCTAAGGATCTGTTCTCTGCAACATGCTATAATTTGAAAACTTGAAAAAAAATATAAGTACTGACTTGCAGAAAGTGTTAGAAAGGCCCAGAAAGTGTGTGTTCAGAGTCTGTTCACCCAAAATAGATAAAATAAGGCCATGCTAAAAATGAGTAAGCCTCCCAAGAGCTGCATCTCACACATGCTAGGACTCTTGCTTGCAGTTCACAGAAAAGCAGAGATTTATCCAGACTAGCAAGAAAAGTGATTATACTCCTTCATCTCATGGGGGTGGATGTATGGAATACAGCAAGAGAAATGATAAATTAAACTGACCAAAGAAAGAAAGTAATTAGAAGGAAAAATTCCTGGAATGTACTCCAAGATTGTTTACTTATTTTTAATTATATTACACAAGATAATGACAATGTATCAGTATAACAGTTTATATTATTAGAACACAGTTTCTATAAAATGAAGAATTGGTTTGTCTGCTATGTTTCCTGCTGTGCTCTCAGAACCTACTTGTAATCCCTAATATTACGTTGCTAAAAAACTGAATAAATGAGTATCTCTCTCTAATGTTTAAAGTGTAACAGGAAGTTTAAGGTACAAAATTCATGTATATGGACCAGTTTGAGTTTTGTGTAACCTGAAATAACACAATTTGAAGGAACATATCATTAATAAAAACAATTGAAATTTTTAATTATGAAATTATGTATTAAATCATTTTCACATATATATGCATATATCCATATATGTGTCTATATGTACATAATTTCAAAAGCTGGTAAATGTTTTAAGTGTTACAGAATACAGAATAATTGTTATACAATGTTTTCATTGATGAACTGCATGAAATATAGCTATATTTACTGCAGAGATTTTGATTTTCTCTTCATATGATAATCACCTCTTTAGACAGAATGGAAAGAAAATTTAATTCTTACTATAATTGATTGAAATTTACTTTTCCTGTTGGTACATTTAATTATTGGAGATATCCTTTGGCTGTACGATTTATTATTATTATTATTATTATTATTATTATTATTATTATCAATGTTATATAAAGTTCCATAATTGTGTCAAATTGGGTCAGAATATATTTATTAATGAATTATCCTTTAGATATAGCATCATTTTCCAAAGGCTGAATGCAGTTCCAAATTTCAAAGAAATTGTCTCTCACATTTTATGTCTTTGTTGCTTAACATTCAGTGTAGCGAATTCATTCTCATATGATTTCTGTTTCTTTAACCCCAGAGCACAGGGGGTTGCAGTATAATTTCTTGGAAGTCACTCAAAATTGAGGGGTGTGACTAGCATAATTTATGTATATAATTCCTCTGTATATGTCTTCTTAAGCCAAGTTAAACATTTCACCAGATAAACTTTACTTTAGCCAGATCCCTAAAATGCCCAAGTTCATTCCAGTGCCACCAGATAAAAGAAAATGTCTCAATTGAATTTTGTCAAAAATGTTTTCTGTACATTTACTAAAAACATGCAAGTCTGCAAAAGTCCATGGATGCTTGTGTTTCCTTAGTTTCCTATTGGCAGGTAAGTGCACTCTCTGAAGTAGAAAGGGTTAAGCAAATACTAGTCACAGTAATGATGACAATGATGACCATGACTATGGTGTCTTAAGTAACATGTAACCTGTGACATTTGTAGAAGATGACAAGTTACAGAAGGTGTCACATGAAGATTTGCAAGCTCTGTGTACTTTTCTCCTTTCAGCAATCATAGTAAAAAGCCAGAAGTTCTGATCCGGGTCTTAGGAGATAGGGAAGAAAATTATGTTTATATATACACACATATATGCTGTATAACTAACCCATTCAACAGTCTTCCCCAAAGGAAAGAAGCCTCTTTAAGATGGCCCCATCAATGTCAAGAATTTCTGCATTATATAGTTTGAGTATTATATCTTTCTTTCTTTTAATGTTTATTCCCCCAGGTAATTGTGTGGGTTATTCTGGAAACTTTGGAAGATAAGAGCAAGCAGGAAAAGCTAGGCCCTTGGTAGTGATTAGGTATATCTTGTTCATGGTCCCTTCTTGTCTCTCTCTCTCTGTTCCTTTCACCATAGCCCCTCTCACCATAATGTTTTGTCCAAGAATCTGATGCCAAGCAGTCATGGACAAACCTCTCTGAAACTGTGAGCCAAAATCAATGTCATGTTTTCATCATAGAGATCAAAAAATAACTAATACAATTATCACTTTTTGCCAGACAGCTGTGGTGTACACTTTTAATCCCAGCAACTGGGAGGCAGATGCAGGAAGATCTTAAATATCTGTGAGTTAGAGACTCGCTCTGGTCTACAGAGTGAGTTCTAGGACAGCCAAGGCTACAGCCAGGAAATCCTGTCTTGAGCCCTCCCCCCACACTGGGAAAAAAGGATAAAGAAAGAAGAGAAGAAGAAAGAAAAAAGAAAGAAAGAAGAGAAATGGAAAACAGAATCAATGTGTGTTTATGAGTGTTGAAATGTACATGTATAGTTGTAATCATGTGCGGAGGCAAGAAGACGACATTGTATGCCCTCCTATATTAGCTACAACCTTATTCCCTAGAGACAGAGTCTCTCACTTAACCTAGATCCCACTATTTTTAATTTACCTAGCTTGTCAGAAAACCCAGGGATCCTTCTGTCTTTGTCTCCACTTCCCTTAATGCCAAAGTTATAGGTACAACTATACCCGGCTTTATAAATGAGCATTGCAGATCTGAACTTGGGTTCTCATACTTATGGTGCAAGAACTCTTAAGTACTGAGTCACCTCCACATCCCACCTTTCTTATTTTTAGTATGTGGTTTCTAAAGAAAAATAATGACAAAAATAGCTTAAATTTCACTAAGGATTAGATTAAACATAAACTTTATTCATCAGAATACCATTTGCACACAGCTAAAAATATCACCGGTATGTAGATATGAGCAAGACATCATCAACTTAGTATCCTGGTATAATTCTGTTCCTATAGTTTCACAAGTCACTTCAGTTTCTAAACTAGTTCTGACCTCAGGAGAACGCATTAAGATAGTGTATCCCATACATGAGGGCAGCTGGAATTTATCTTCCCATGTCAGCACATCTACTGTAACTTCCAGCTACTGAGCTGCAGTCACACTCATGCTGGGCTTGTACACTACCCCACTCTGCACAAGCTCTGCTTGTTCCTACATATTTTAAGCATTTATTAGTTGTTCCTCCTGCTAATGGTCCTACTGAGAGCTTCAGACTTGGGCATTTGAAGACAATACTTTTTCTAGAATCTTGTCTTCCTTTCTTTACTGAAATCATGGTTCTGTTTGTGCTAACTATATTTCCTTAGGCCACCCAAAATAAATATTCAATTACGGATAAACCTGAATTCCAGAAACATGTATCTTGTGGTCTCTCGGTTATGTTCCCTTGACTCAATCAATGGAAACTAAAGGGAGGAACTAGTGCATTGTATTCACAAGGCAAGGCTCAAGTGTCCTAATGTGTCTCACGTTTAATTATGTTTTCTGCTATGATGGTCAGATTTTTGCAACTTTTATGATGAGATGCAGTTTAACTTCAGTTTATTTGGCTAGGACCATGATACCTTGCCTAAATTTTTGGCAGGTTTTCAACTCTTAATCCTTAGAGATTGGATGTACTGTTTCATATTCACTCAGCATCAACAACCCGCTTATAAACACTTTATCTGCTTTGATGTTAAACACCAGATGGAGCCCCTTTGGCTATTTGCCATAATCTAAATGAAGCACATCTCTTCAGACAGTATATCTTTTTTAGATATGATGTACGTGGATGAACGCTGGTCACCTGGAATCGTGCCCATACCCTTCGTCCTGGTTCCTGGCCCGCCTATCTTTCCTTGCTCACTGATTTATGTAGCTGGGGCCTCATGTGGCTCAAGATAAACAACAAACTCAGCCAGATGCTTTTATTCAGTCAGCTATGAATCTCTAGTTGATTTATGTGCTCTCCTTATCTCTCTGATGAGATTATGAACTCCTTTAGGAAAGGAACCATGCCTGCATTTTTATCTTTACACAGCCCTGGTCATAACAACGAATATTCAGTAATTGTAAAAGTTTAATTGGGGTATGATATTCAGTTCTTTAATTTTCTTACTGAACTGAAGTGGGCTACCATTAAGATAAGCTGTCTGTATACATTGATTTATAGGCATAAAAGTAATTGAGTAAGTATGGGCTTTAGAATTAGGCAGATTTGAATTCTGTATTTGATTCCTGACGTAGTCATATTCGAACTGTGTATGCTTGCTCAAATCACCTATTCTGGCCCAGGTAATGTTTTCATATATAAAACCATGAAGGTAATAGTGTTCACTGTATACTGCTTCTGTGATAACTCAGTAGGATGGTGAAAAACGTCCAACACAATACCCAATACAGTAAAACTCCATAGGCTGTTACTTTTATGTAATTACTAGAAATACTTATTTACGGGGAGCCTGAAGAAACAAGAAGCTTTTCGCATCAACAATGTGTATCAAGAAGTCTCTTTCATTTCTCTCTATATATTATTGTTTAAGAACTTCTAAGGTAGTTAATGATCAAAGAAAATAAGGTTACAGCTAGAAGGAGAAGAGATTTAAGACTTAAATTACATAGCATGGTGACTACAGTTAATATTCCTGTTTTGTACTCCCAAAGGAAGAACACAGTGGAAGTTAAATGTTCTCAGTTTAAATAATAATTATATGAAGTTCATTCATTGAATTGGTAGATTTAACAACTTTCATATTATATCACATTATATCATTAAAATAACTCATGACCATAATGATAGTAACTAATCTTATGCTGGCTAGATTTTCTAATGTTAGAGAAGGTCTATAAGCTAATTCTCTTTACCCACATACACATTTTATATCATGTACTAGATGACACCAGGTATGTGGTAAAGTAATGGTTTCTAATGTGATAGTTTACTTGGGATCTGACATACAATTTTCTGAAAATACAGTAGATTTTCTTGGTAGCCTCCTTTACTTACCTATTGATAAATAACATAATGTTACATTGCTTGTATATAGGAATTGAGACCAACATCGATTATACCTTTTTTTACATGGACGTTCTAAGTAGAAGCACTTAGAGGCAAATTTTTATGCATTTAAGAATAGCATCACTTATTCCATTTGTTTTTGCAGTTTTCATGATACTATGTAGGGGCACAGGTAAACAGTTGCTAAGGAAACTAGTTACACAGTATAATAGCACTTAAGAAATAAAGCTAACCTTTCTCAACTTTGGCAGTTCCTTATTTCATGAATCCTCCCCAAGGAGAAAAACAAAAGGCTATTTCTTCCCTTATAGGCCACAGACCCCCAAAGAAATCTAGGCCAACTCATGATTTTATGCTTACTGTCCTCTTGGTGTGATTCTAAAAGGTGGGCTTGTTTGAATCTATATTTCTCCTTTGAGTTTTCAAATTTTAATTAAAATACAATTACCTCATCTTCCATTTTGTTCCCTCCCTCCAACCCTGCTCATTAACTCTTTCTCCCCCAACTCCCTCTCAAATGCATAACGTCTTTTACTTGGTGTTGTGTAGCCTAAATATATATAAAGACAGCTCACTTATTTACTTGATGCTTGTATTTCTATGACTTCAGAGCTGACCCTTTGTTATTGAATAACCAATTGGAAGCTCATCATTTTGATAAATTAATTCTCATTCCCCCAGTATTCCTTAGTTGTCTGCAGCCCTCCCCCTGACTCCTTGGGGTAAGACTACATGATATTTTGCTCTTTCATGTTAGCATGTCCACTGCTGTTGTTCTGGTCCTGTTTAGGCAGCAATATTGTTGCGGTATCACAAATTCCCTGTCCTCTCTGGGAGGCATAATGACAATTTCTGACACAGATACTTTCGATGTTGTTGTATTAGTTGCTTAGAAGTGTGAGATAGAAGTGAACATGGGTAATCATTCTAACTGAAACAAGGAATATATTTTGATTAACCTGGAACCTCGTAAAGGGAAAATTATGTGGGTGTTAAGATCTTGTGTTCTAGTGCAACTTACACAACACCATATGAATTATTTTGAGACCTCTGGGTTTTAGTATCCCCCTCTACTGAAGGTAGATGATAATATTTATTGAAATTTGAGGTGACTATCACATATTCTATCTCCTCCCATACCCCTCATTCAATTAACCATTGAATTTGATGGTTCGACATTTGATAGTTTCAATATGGCTAACATGAAAAGGCAAAACATCATGTGGTCTCACCCCAAGGAGGCAGTGGTGGGGGAGGGGGGACTTCAGACAACTAAGAAGTGCTGGGAGGAGAATTAATTTATCAAAAGAATGATCCTCCAATGTTTTGAACTTCATTTTTAAAATTCTCCTCATAGAAACTTAATGAGTTTTCTTTTTTTCATGTATCACCTTGATTACTCTAAATATCTTTAAGTGGATCATGTGAGATTTAAAAAGTTAAAATAAAGAAAAGAAAATCCCCACTGCTTTAGCACTTAGAATTAAGAGATGAATTCCATGTTTTCATATCCAAATCTTTGACTTAATTAAATTAATTAAATTAATAGGATAAATCATTATATGATTTCTGAGCAATGCCCCAGAAGTCGTTATGGCTTCTACTTTTCTCTCATCACAGACTGCCTTTAAAGCACTATGTATATTAGATTTAAATTGTGAAAACTAACAGCTACATAATTGGTGTTAATTAATATTAAGATTTTTTACAGTCTGGTGTCCAAAACAAGGATTGGTTTCAAAAGGTCAGCACAGTTGACTGGCTTCTGTAAGTTCCGTGGTAAAGAGTGTTTTCTCCACACCCCCATCCTCCTCGTCTAGCTCTACTTCCTGGTTCATAGTTTCATAGTTCTTCCAGTTTCATAGTTAGCATTGTACAACTTCAAACCTCTCTTCAACTTTCTAACCTCTAGTTTTGCTATCGTATGTTCTCTGACATGGATTCTTCTGGCTCTATCTTATAAGGACTCTTCTTTTTATATGAAGAGTTTTTGAATTTTTATTACTATGAATGTGTTCATGTGTGACTTTGTACATGTGAGTGAGTTCCCTTAGGCCAAATGAGTCAGATCCCTTGTAGACGTAGTTACAGTCTCGTATGAGCCATTCAAAAGAAATGCTGGGAACCTAATTAGGTTCTCTTCTAGAGCAGGAAGCACTCTGAACTACTCAGCCATCCCTCTAGGCATTCATAAAGACTCTTGTGATTAAAAACTACCTTTTATAATTCAGTACAATCTCCCACCAAGGCCTTTTTATTTTACTTTTCTATTTTTTTTTTAAAATCTGGGAGCAGATTTCATATATGTGTACTGTATTAACATCATGTCCACCCTTCCTTTCCCCCATTACCCCTCCAACTCCTTTAGTGTTCCTACTGACTCAAATTCATGACTTTTTCTATAACCATACTCTTATGCATGCCCGCACCTGCATGCACATGTGCATGCACACAGATACACACACACACACACACACACACACACACACACACACACACACACATTGGGTCCATTTATTGTTGCTCATACATATATATGTTTAGTGTAACCTAAACCTGTTTGGAGATTAGATAACTTATCAGAGGTCCTTTCTCTGGAGAAGACTGACTCTCCTGATCTTTGGTAAATAATAATTGGCCGTGGCTTTGGCTAGTGGTGGGGTCTTGTTAAACTTAAAATAATTTCATCTGCAATGCCTCTTCTATTTATGTAAGCTACTATATTTTGTTTTGAGTATTAGGGTATAGACGACTTTGAAAACCTATTATTTCATTTATTAAAGTATGCAAAGAACAATATTTTATTCTTCTTAAGGTAAAACAAACAAAAACAAAAAACAAAACAAAACAAAACAACAACATAAAAGGAAGATGATAGAGAGGGCTAGGAGACAATTATCAAAAATGATCAGATTTGTAGATGAAGTTGAATAGACTTATAAACCCAGGTAAATAGAGTCTAAATGATTCTTGAGCAAATAAATAGCACAGCGATTTTTAAATTGGTTTTACATTATTACTACGATCATAAGATATCAACACATCATCAATGTGTTGTCTCTCTGGATCCAGGTATATTGCCCGTTAAGTTCCATTTCCATGGGGACATTAGACTGACTTTTGTAAACAGCAACTCTGATTATGCCTTCCCTGTTTTGGAAACCAAACAATATAGCTGTCTGATCTACAGGGAAAGACAAAGTATTGGAATTCAAGGCCCACTCCAACTCATATCTGTAATCTGCTTTGTCCTGTAATATTTGTATTTTTGAAATATATGTTTTTGTATCTCTGAACTTGTAGTTCTTGTTATTGCAAAAAGATATAGAGTTATTGTTTACATACTTTTCAAGGTTGGGAATTCAAAGCCATTTATATTGCTTTACTTTTATATGTCATAGAGGTTGAAAATTGGAGATAGTAATTCTCAATATTTATTTAATTAACCATTGTTAAGACAAGGTTATTTTGGTTTTCAGGAAACATGGGAACCTTATGCATTTTGAACATAATATTAACCAATTTATAAAAATGATGGTAGGTAGGGCTTTCCAAATATCTAGTTTTCAGTACTCGAAGTACCAATACTGCATATGTAACAATATTCCATGTCTTACTTTTTTCACATGTAAAATGGAGATATTGGCCAGCATGGTGGCACATACCTTGAATCCCAGCACCTGTGAAGCAGAGGCAGGAAGATCTCTGTAAGTTTTGAGGCCAACCTGGTGTACAGAGAAAGTACAAGAAGAGCCAGAGCTGCTATGCAGAGAAGTTCCATCTTGAAAAACCAAGCTAAAATAATAAACAAAATAAATTTAAAAGAATTAAAAAAATAAAATGCAGATACATTAGTGCCTGCAAAAATATTGTTTTGGAGGGAAAAATGAATCAATGTATAAGAAATGTTTAGTATACACATAAACTGCTGTGTAAAGACTAAACAGCATTATGGCGATTTTGGTAATGATTATCATTGTACTGATGGTGTAATCTGTTGTCCTTCCTCACACTAGGCAACAGAGTATATGGAACTTCCCTATTGTTCTACATAATACTCATTTATGCCTAATTTTCCTTTAAACTGGTTATACCATGTGTGGTTTCCTCATAGCATGTGGACTAAGTCAACAATTTGTTATATACATGTGTATACACACACACACACACACACACACAAATATATATATATATATTACACTGATGGTTTTATCTTGTGTGGATGGAGATGGCGATCCTTATTTACTGTTAGAATGCAATTTGATGCATCCACTATTTAAATAAGTGTGAATATTCCTCAAAAACTTAGAAACAGAACTGCCATCAGATATTTCATCTCTGGGCATATACCTAAGAATCTTTATATCTTACTACTGAGATACGTGCTTATTCCTGTTTACTGCCATTATAGTCACAAGAGCTATGAAAAGAAATGATCACAGATATCTATCAACCAATAAATGGAAAAGTGGAAATGTGATACATTTACACAATGAAATATTGTTAAGAAAAATGGAGTAATGAATACACATATAAATAGACAGGACTGAAAACAATCATTGTAAGCAAGGTAACCCATACCTAGAAACAATAAATTGTATGCTTTTTCTCATTTATGAATTTGAATCTCTGGATAATTTTTGCCATCTCCAAAACTATTTCTTGGTACAAAACAAAAAGTTATAAACAAACATTACCTTTTAAGGCCCTTTGTAAAGGCACAAGGACTATTTTTAGCTTTAAAGTTAAAGGTGATAAAATAATATATGCTAATAAGAGGACTAGTTTACCTTTCTCGAAACAAAAAAGTTTTTTTATTTGATGTATTAATATTGATAAATTAAATTAGAAGAGTTATTCCAATAAGAAGAGATATTCTGTTTTTTTTTTTAATTTGTCTGGGTAAAAAATAATAATGTATATAAAGACGTCAGTAAATTGTTTACTATTTGGAATGTTGTGGGAGATTCTTCAAAGCCCTGTTCTCCATGATAGGTTTTCATTTACTAGAGTCTTTGTGGAATTTTGCTTAATATAAAATGACAATAAAATTTTATTATCAGTCATAATTGTCTTTAAAAAATATTAAATTGGTTAAAATATTGCTTTTTAAAATTTAATCCTCTATTGCCAATGATTTCAATTGGAAGTCATATCTCCTATCAAAAATTTCTATTAATATAGAGTAAGTTGAGGTTATGTCTAAGACATTTTGAACAGCTCCTTGATATGTTATTTGTTTGTTCTTATTGTAAGTTTGGTGTACTTACTGACTATTATGGAAAGCTTATATTTCATATCTGAAGGTTTTGTTCATATATATATGTATATATATTATGAAAAATTAAAGGTGGTATTCATTTCATGATGTTTAAAAATAATTCTGCTTACTCTGCTTGTAATTATTTTTATTTAAACTTTTGCATCTACTTTACTGTATTTGTTTGCAAGTTAAGGAACCAACCAAATGACTGGGGATGTATTTGAACTGGAAATATGCTTGTCTAGAATGAAGTCTACCATGGGTTCTATCCTCAGCATTGCACAGAGCTGAAAGTGGTGATAATACACTCACATTAGCCCAGAACTTGGAAGATTTTGGCAGAAGAATCACAAGTTGAAGGCTATCCTGTTACATACTTACTTTGATGCCAGCTTGGGATATATATGAGACTTTATCTATTGAGAGAGAGAGAGAGAGAGAGAGAGAGAGAGAGAGAGAGAGAGAGAGAAGAGATTCCGGTGAAAGTCCAGCATGAACAAGTGAGGAGGAGGTGGAAGAGGAGGAGGAGGAGAAAAAGGAGAAGGAAGAGGAGGAGGAGAGAAAACTGGTGAGATAAGATGAGAAACCTAACTCCATTTCATTGCAAGAATGAATGTTCATTGACTTTTTTTTCCTCTCTGAAGTATCACAGATAAATTAACCCCATTTTTTTGTTTTTCTCTGTTACCTCTGTTAAAAGCATTTGCCATCAACTATGGCCCTGAGTGATTCATTTTCAACAAAGGAACATGGTCAGGATCAGATGGCCATAGGCCCTAAAGAAAAACTTACTGCTGGTGTTTTGCTACATTAACATAGTTTCTAAGGTGGGTTGAATAGTAATGGCCCCCACAGGCTCCTGTATTTAAATGCTTAGTCACCAAGGAGTGGAACTATTTGGCAGGTTTGGAAGGATTAGAGATGTGGCCTTGTAGAAGTTGTTATGGCCTTGCTGGAGAAAGTGTGCCACTGGCGGTGGGCTTTAAGGATTTAAATACCACACAATACCCTGCCTGCCTGCCTGCCTGCCTGCCTGCCTGCCTGCCTGCCTGCCTGCCTGCCTGTCTATCTGTCTGTCTGTCTGTCTGTCTGTCTGTCTGTCTGTCTCAGAATTGAGGATGCAGCTCTCAATTACCGCTTTGGAGCCATGCTCTCTGCCCTAGTGATAATGGATCAAACCTATGACTATGTAAACAAGCCCCCAGTTAAATGCTTTCTATTTTAAGAGTTGCCCTGGTCAGTCTTTCACTTGGTAAGAGTATCTCTTCACAGCTGTTGAACAGTGACTAAATCCAGTGCCAAACTGCTTTCTAAACACCAATGTTTACACCTATAGATAAACGCCATTTCCAACATTCATTAGAGAAGCCTCTCAGTAGAAAACAGTAGTCAATACAGAAGGTCATAGAGGCTCATGTTACTAATAATAAATAATTGAGTAAACAACCCTAAATTAGTAATAGCTATTACAATCATCAAGTCTTAGAACTGTTTTACCTATGCTGGGCCTGCAAAGGTTGGCTTTTGTCAACAATTAGTCATGGATGATGGAAATACTCACGGGATTGACTATTCCCTGTTGAACTGATAGGTTCAGGGAGTTGTTTTCAGGTGTATACCTACTAGTGAGCCTACTGAACTTCAGTGTATAATTCTAATTCCAATGTCACATAGGCGATCCTGGTTCAATATAGTCAGTCTAAAAACAAAATAGAAAGGCATGACTCTGGGAAAGATATTTATAGGGGGCAGAAATAGCAAGAATATAAGGGATATAAGAGAGCATGGCAGATACAGTAATTAGAATGCATTATATAAATACACAAAATTATAAAAGAACAATTTAATTAATATAAAAGATATATTCCATTCCTGGTGTTTGACTTCTTCAAGCCTGCATGTCATAAAATACTACAGTCAAGAAGATTTGCTATGCATCTTTTCTTTAACTTGCCTTTTGTTGTAGAAAAATTGTCTATGACCCATAAGATTGTAAGGAAATGTTTTATACTTTTGTGCCCCAAGCATTATAAGATGCAATAGCTTAACAGATTCTGCTCTTTTACATTGAAGTGAAACATATATTGTTTGTTCACCCTGTCTGACTACTTCAGAATCTAGGTTTTTATTAAATATTCTTATTTTCATAATAATGTAATTATATTAATAAGTTCAATGAAAATACGTCCTGCTTTTATTAGGACGTAATTAGAAAAGTTATGCAACCATGTCTGTCATGTTTAAAAATTATGCCTGTTCATTTCAATATGACAATATACCTTCATGACTCTAACACTGAACTTATAAAGCCAAAGCTAGAGGAAAGCAGTAGTACCTGACTTCCAGTGTTCTCAACCATCCAGATAAGTGAACAAGGCCATTTCATGGTAAGTGTAAATCCTTAGACTATATCAAGTACATTGAAAAAGAAAGGAATCTAGTCAAAATTATAGGCACTACAAGAAAATCCCTTTGTTCCATATCCTTGGGGCCACAAATTATCAGAAGCCCCTTAAAAAGTCCAGTCTTGGGGTTGGAAAGATAGCTAAGTAGTTAATCATGTTTACAGCTCTTTTAGAGGATTTGAGCTCACTTCCCAGCATCCATGTTGGTTAGGTCACAAATGTCTGTAATCCCTGCCATAGGGGATCTGGTACTCTGTTCTGGACACTGAGTATACACCCATTCATATGGCATATATTCACCCTGTCTAATACAAATAGATAAAAATTAATCTTAAAGTAAAATTTATGAGACTGGAGCAATGGTTAAGATTACTGGATGTCCATGCAGATGACCTATATGGTTGCTTGGTTCTCAACAACCACATAGTGGTTCACAACCATCCATAACTCCCGATTCAAGAGATTTGATGCCCTCTTCTGCCCTCCATATGTATTGGGTACATAAATAGTACATGGACTTGCGTGTAGGCAAAATAGTTGCACATGTAAAATTTAAAATAAATAATAGTCTAAAAAATGTAAAGCATAATCTAGAATTCTTTATAAAACATTTATTAAAACATACTTAGGAAGGCCCATATTCCCAGGGAGTATCTAAGAGTGGACTGAAAGATTTTAGGAGACAAAATATAAGAAAGTGAAACAATATGTGTGAAGCAACCCTGCTATGGGGCAATCTCTCCTAGAGACGGCTACATAAGCAAGACTAGAACAATGCCACTATCAATACCATGCTGACATGGAAGCAGGAATGTTTCACAGTGTCATATCACTAAACAAAGAAATATAGACAGCTAACTACTGCTGAGAGTTGGGGAATTAATCTCTTCCAGGGGTAATCCCTTTTATTGTTTTATTCAATATGAAAAATGGAGAGAGCAACTTGTATTTGTGTGTACATATATGAATACTAAGAATAAATAAAAGAGAGACTATCAGTTTGACAGAGGGCTTTCGAGGGACTGCGGGAGGGTACCTGAGAGGTGCTGTAGGTAGTAAAGGGTGAGGGAAAGTAGTGTGACTCTCTTTTTATTAAAAAAAAAATGTATATAAAAATAAAAAGAAAGCCTATTCTATGAACTAACATACTATCCGAACCTACTGAATAATTACATCAAATCTAATGAGTCAAATCTAATTTTGTGAACAACCTAACCTTTCTTCATGATTGCTTTTGAATCTAAAAGAAAGGTTTATTTTGCTCTTGCTTTAAAATGTTTATATTCCAGTAGAATCACACAATATGTAGTGCACTCTATAGGTTTCTCTGATCCTAAGTTGTTTAATTTTCTGAGTTATTTTGCAACTACTCGCAAATTATGTAGAACTAATAGGCAAATTCTACCCTCTCTTGTAGAGATTTGACTGCCTTTCCCATCCTAGAAAAACCGTTTCTGCTCTGTGAGGCTGACATTTAGGGGATAGTTTGACGGGACTAAGGAACTGCTGGAGTGAGTGTATTCCGAGAAGAGCTTAGATGGGAACGTCAGTGGACACAGTGGGAAGATCCGTCCTCAGTGTGAATGATTACCATCCAAACAATTCAGGGCAAAGATAAAGCAAATAAAGGAATTTGTTGTTCCCTCTACCCCCTCTCTTTCTGTCTTTCTTATCTGGAAGAGATTTTCTCCTTCCTGGAATAAAGAATTCCAGCCCCACTGGCCTTTGGACTGGAGGATTTAGACCACATGAACCGGCAGTGCCCTGAGTTCTCAGGCTCTCAGTTCCTACAGATTATAACTGAGAGTTACAGTATTAATCACCATAATTCAGAAGTGTCCAGACTTTGAATATACTTCTTTTATTTTTGATTGTAATAGAAAATATAATAATACCTCCTCTGCTTCCCATTTTTCCTTCCAAACCCTCTCATAAACCCCTCTTCGTCTTCTTTCAAGTTCCTGGCCAGTTTTTTTTTTTTAAATTAATGGTTATTACACACACACAAACACACACACACACACACATACACACACACACACACACACACACACATCTAAATACATGAGGAAACGTACTCAGTTTGTAAAATGTTTAAGTATATATGTTTACAGGGCTGGCTATTGGATAACCAGTTGGTGTGCCCTTCCCTTGGGAAGACTCTTTCGCCTGCTCTCAGCATTCCTTAGTTGCCTGAAGTTCAATGTCCAGAGTTGAGGCCTCATAGGCTTTTCTCATCCACGTTAGCATGCCTGTTCCTATTGTCCTGGCTTATCTAATGTTTGTGCAGTCATGTTGTCGAGGCTTTATGGATCCCTAGGAGACACAATCTCACAGCAAACTCCCTGTCCTTCAGACTCTTCCATTCTTACCACACTCTTATAAAATGATCCTTGAGCCTTAGGTGTGGGAGTCTTATATATATATCTACTGGGACCAGGGTCCCGAACTCTGTATTTTGATTGGTTGTGGTTTTCTGTAACACTCTGTGTCTGTTGCAAAGAACAGTTTCCTTGATGAGGGGTAAGGACTCAACATGTATTTGGTATTTGAAGAATTATTGTTAGGAGCAGAGACCGCCAGACTAAAAGTAGTCTGAGTATGCTACTGGTATCTCAGAGTCTCCAGCTTTCAGATTATTCTGAATGGGATTACCCAAGTGCCATCATTGCACATTGGTGCTATATTATTTACACAGTCTCTGTTTAGAATTAATTTCAATGTTTCTTTAATCCTTTAAAACATTTATTCTCAGGAGATAGAGGAACAGTTGATCTGGGAGAAGTAGAGACAAGGGACTGGGGGAGTACAGGGAGGGGAAAATGAGGTCTGGAACATTTTTCTTGTTTGCTCATATGATGCCTAATGTCTGAATAAAAGCATAAATTTATCTTCTATTTAGAGTTTCATAATGATACCCAATAATCTTATGCTTTAATATGCCAAGATTTTTGAACCCAGAGCACTTGAGGAAAATAGAAAGCAGTGAGAGAATTTCCTGAGCTTCTCTCAGTTGCCTAAAGAGGGATCTTTCCGAAGGACCTCATTGTCATGAATTCCTTCCCTGGGAATCATCTAGATCAATGAAAATTAACTTGAATCACAGGAAAGGAGACTGAAGCTTGATACTCTAGCTATGTCATATTTTTTTCTGAGAACTGTTTCTAGGCAATTTCTATCACCTGGGAGCCTCTTAATCTGCATAAGAAGAACAACCTTATTTCCCAGTATATTTTCTCCCTTCATAACAGGTCACCACATTCCTCTAGAATCCCAAAGGCTTCTTCCCTTTGTAGCCTAGGACACAATGTAAGTTGAAATCATCCAACCCTTCCTTGAGTCGTTATGTTTTGTGACATTCCCATGTAAATAAATGAAATTATTTTTTTCTCTTATTAATCTACTTTATGTTATGTTAATTTGTGCCCTAACCAAATACCCTAGAAAGGAAGAGGAAACCCATTTTAAATCCTCTTTATTTGGAAAATGATCTTTTGACAGTATATGTAGTTTTTCCTTATCTTCCTGAACCCAGAAACAGTATTGTGTTCTTACCAAAGATCTTCACGATTCAAATGTTTAAAAATAGTATAAAAGAAGTACTTCCCCAGAACTGTTATAAAATGTATAATAACTTAGAGACATGTGTCATTTAGAGTTATATTCTGTTATAATCCATCTTTCAGTACAGTTCTATATATTAAGCACATATAGGAGATCAGACACATTTGGAGGATTATTTTACCCCCCAAAAATAATCCCTCCTCTTTCATGACTGCTATATTTTCTCTTTGCTTTTTTTGTACAAGTATACATTAATAATACTGCTTGTTTAATAAATTATTCAGTTTACACACACACATACACACACACACACACACACACACACACACACACACACACACACACTTTTGCTATCTCCTAGTTGGCCTAGGAACACTTTAAAGGCTCATGATTTATTTTAAAGACATCTCCAGTAGATGAAGAACTTTATGCAAACAACAAGTGCTGAGGGGATAGACTCAGTTTTCACCAGATATGAGCTCTCTTAGTTTATCCGATCACAAATAATCATCCCCAAACACATGCACATATGGACAAAACTAAACGGCCAAAATTTTGATCATATTCCTTCCCCTTTCCCAACTTCTCCCAACTGCTCCCCACCTCCCTAACTACTTCTCTGTCTCTCTCTGTCTCTCTCTGTCTCTCTCTGTCTCTCTCTGTCTCTCTGTCTCTGACTCTCTCTTTCTTTCTCTCTCTCTTTCTCTTTCTCTCTTTCTTTCTCTCTCTCTCTCTCTCATGCATAGCCTCACTCTTGCTTTCACTCTCTCTCACTCCAAACAACAAAACCCCAAAGGTCAAACAAACAAACAAACAAAAACACATTAATGCATTAAACATAAAAACAAAGCAAAAAGCATCTAAGCATATAAGCATGTGAGCGCACACACACACACTCTCTCACACACACACACAGACAGGCACACAAAAACCGAGTACTTTCATCTTTAGTATTTATTTACTTTACATCCTGATCACAACCCCCACCCTCTTTTCCTCCCAGTCCCTTCCTTATACCCTACTCCCATTCTCCATCCCCTTCTCCTCAGAGGGTACCACCCTCCCTCTCCAAGGGTACCAACCTGCCCTGGCACATCAAGTCCTAAGCACATCAAAACTAACCACTGAGACCTGAAAATGCAGCCCAGCTAAAAGAACAGGATCCATAGGTAGGCAACAGAGTCAGAGCCAGTCAGTTTTGCTTTCATTAACTACACCCAGGCATACTTTTTTTTTAATCAGACTTGTGTGTCTGTCTCCTTTGGATTCTCCATAGTAATTGAAAGGCAGAACAGTCTCTGATATTGGAGTCTTTCTCTAAACTCTTTCTGCCATGGCTCTTACCCTAGTGTCTCCAGTATAAACTATTAAATTATTTAGAAGAAATAAATGGTAAGAGAAACAATGGCAAGATCCCATAATCTAAAGAGAAATACCCAACAACTTGAGAGTTTTTAATAAATTTTAGATTCATTGTCAATTGTTTATACTTAATTTATTATTCAATTATCAATATATTATGTTTTGATGTTGAATATTACTGAGGAAACATAAATGCAGTGTTTCTGTTTATTGGTTTATGTTTTACTGTTTATTCATTTTGCGATTATAGACATCTTCTGGTTTGGGTCATTAATCAGAAAACTTGATTCAAAGTTTTGATTAAAAAACCAGTTTTCATATCATGTGAGGAATCTGATCTTCAGAATATAATAGAAACTGTTTATCTGTACCTCATTTTTTAAGACTTGAAGAATTTCATACATGACTACACTGTGTTTACATTCTCTATACCCTTCTGATTTCTCCAATATCCCCCTACACCCACTCACTTCTACTATAATTATTATTACATATATACAAACAAACATATGAGGAAATTTCATGAGACTTCACCCATAGATGATGAGTTATAGGCTACCAATGGTTCCTGAAGGAGAGAGAATCAATTCTTACCAGAGATGAGCCCCTGATAGGCTGTCTAATCCAAATGGGTTAGCCATAAATATGAGTATGTATGGATAATTCTGAGTAATCTCAATAGGTAGCATTTATACTTCTGTGCAAAAGATCAGGTAGTACAGTATTCATTACAAGAAGTTTTCTTCTGGAGGAGTTTCAATTGGTGAATTGGCTAAATATGAAAAATGTTTTATTACACTACAAGGTTAATATGGTTTGAATCCATATTTAATTTTTTTTTCATGGAGTATACATAGGAACATAGTTCTAGGGTAAACTTTGCTCCCCAGGGGGCATTTGCCAAAGTCTTGAAGCACAAGTCAGTACCTTTGTCAAATAATCTTTCAGGCACTAAAATGTTGATAAGTGCTCTTCTGTCTCGTATCCTAACCATGCTGAAACTAATATGAACTACTGCAGTTGATTAAGGAAGTAAAAATACTACGTGACTTTGGTAGAATCAGATTTTTAGTGACATGTGACTTTGCTTATTCTCTAGAGTTTAATGGCAAAGAGAGAGAACATTATAATTTTTTCAAATAATATAAAATGTGAATAGTTTGGATTTTGGACGTGTAGCATACTTTATAATGCTTGTTAAATAAAAACATTCCACAGCATTGTTATAGCTTAGATTTTATTGTCTCCCAAAGGTCAATTGTTAAGTGTTTACTTCAACATTCATGCTATTGAAAGGTGAGAGAACTTTAAGAAGTAGGGATTAGTTTGAGATTTTAGGTCACCAAGGCATGGGGACATAGGTAGGATCTCTCAATCTCTCTCAATCTCTCTCTCTCTCTCTTGATTTAATAATTATTGATATATTTATTTTACATATTTACTTTAGATTCTGCTAGCTGCCCCAATTTCAGTCAACCCCTCCCACAATCCATCCCCCATTCCTTTCCCCTTCTCCTCTTAACAGGTAGAGTCCCCTGGGTATTCCTCCACCCAGGCACATCAAGTCTTTTCAGGGTTAGGCGCTTCCTCTCCCACTGAGGCCAGAAAAGGCAGCCCAGCTAGAAGAATATGTCCTATATTTATTTCACTGTGAAATAATGGCCTCTGCCTACACACCAGTATTTACAAGAAAAGCAATAGTTCTATATAATAATGTTCTAGAATGTAAATAACTGGGAATCAATGAAAATTGATCTTTTGTTATTGATTATCATGGGCATTAGTTTAATGGGAAAGGGATCATCAATCTCATCCAGCTATGAACCTTGTAAGCTATAACAATGGTCCAAATGTTATGGGATGACGAACCACCTTTTTGATTGAGTTTGAGGCCTACTCTATGGCATAAAACTCATACCTGATGCTGCTAATGTGACTGAACATGGACCTACAGGAAAATCTAGTACCTTTATCCTACTAAAGGAATAGTAATAAGGAATAAAAAGAAATAGCAATAAATCAACTCCTAATGACATATTACTGTGCCCACAGATCATTGCCTCTCTTAACCCTAATCAGAGAAACTTCTTTTTTGTAATAGATGGGAATTAAGACAGAGACCCACAACTGGGCAATGTGCAGACTTTGGAGCACTCAATCCTAAATAGGATGTCTTCATCCAATACCTCTACTTAGGGCTCAGAGATCTATGCAAAGGAGAAAGCAGAAAGAGTATAAGAACCAGAGGTATGGCTGACTTCATAGGAATGGTGTCTTTGAGACTTAACAAGACATGTTTTTATGTCAATTTATAGAGACTATGGCAGCACACACAAGACCTGCATTAATTGATTCCACATAGAATCACATGAATGAGAGGATAATATTCTAGTTCTAACTAAGGAGCTATTAGAAATTGGTACCTGCAGGCAAAGGGAAAATGAGTTTTGTTCAATAGAGGCTTAAAGGCAACAACCACAGTAGGGCAGGCTTCATTCAGAAGGGTAGTTGGCCAACTCAAAGTGAATTTTTTTGTGTGTTTATGGGAAGTAGCTTTTGTTTAATTCTTTTGTTTTGCAGTTTTTTCTTATTGGTTTATTGGTTTGATGTTTGTTTTGTATTTTATTCATTTTAAAGAGAAAGAAAGAAGACAAAGTTTGTGGGTGAGAAGCTAGGGAAGAGCGGGGGAGAGTTAGGGGAGGGAGAACATGATCAAAACATGTCAAATGATAAAAACCTTTTCATAAAAACAAACCAGGCAAGTTTTAATTGTCCTGTGGGATGTAACAGTTACTTTTTAATGAAAAGGAGGAAAACTTAACAAGAGTCCTTAGAACTAGTAACATTTTTCTTGATACAAAAGTTTTGGTGACAATTTTTTCTTGTATTATAAATGACCACCTCTAAAAGTTTCAAAGCACTTATCTGGAAGCAAATGGAAAATGATAATTTTCTTTACATTTTTACTTTAAGAAAATAGCTCTTTAATATGATATAAATATTAATAAAAAGGTATAATTACAACAATAATAACTTTAAAAGTATTCGATATTTTAATGGGATGCTTGTTTCATATAAAATATAGCAAAAATAATGAAATTAATATGTGACTTATTAAATATTATTTAAGAAAAAAATATCCTATCTGGTTATTAGTTAAGTAAATATGTAGTCACTAAGGCATTATGTCTTAGTAGCTTGCATTTTTCTGATATACTGTTACCAGTGGAAGAAAATGAAAAATATGAAATCATAATTCAGTTTTTACAAGCACCATGTAGTTACACAATATTTTTTGCTATATAATTATTGAAAAGGCTATTCATCTTACATTTCCTGTAATTTGACTAGGGTAGCCCTACAATGTCATGTCAAGCAGAGTCTAATATTGAAGCAATTTCCCAAGATTTATAGCAATAATCTTAATCAGGTCCCTTCAGAGAAACAGATGTTCAAGTGATAGAGACTCCCTTTGGCTGAGAGATCATTAGGTAAAAGAGAATATGTTTTCCCATATTTCATAGATTGACCCCATTGTGCTTGCCTCAGAGAAGTCTGTAAGTGGAATCTCATGAGTTTAATGCCATTAAGAAAATGACAAATATTTTGTAGACTCCTCTTAATGAACACTGATCACCCAGGGAAACTATGGAAAGCTCTCCTGTTTTGCAACTGCAGTGGTTTTCATGAGAAATTTTCCCACAGTCTTGAGTATTTGAATACTTAGACCCTACTTATTGGTGCTTTTTGAGGATGTTTAGGAGGTGCAGGTTTAATGGAGAATGTACTCCAGCAGTGGAAGTGGTTTTGAGATAATACATTATTTCCCATGTTCAATGCTTTTCTATTTATATTATGTAGGAAATGAAAATAAATGAACTAAAGGTCTATCCACTGATGAATGGATAATTAAAATGAAGTACATTTACACAATTCAATATTATTTAGTTATTAAGAAAAAATCATGCATATAAATGAATGGAGCTGGAAATAATCATTCTGACTGAGGCAGCCAAGATCCAGAAAGATAAATGTCACATGTTTTATCACATTTTAGATGTTAGCTTTGAACATTTTGAATGTTCCAGTTTGAATACTTATTGATGTCAGAAAGTAAGGAACAGGCCAGAGATCAAGCGAGCGCAGCACTCTTACATGATTTCTGATTCAAATACTTGTTCTGAATTCTCTCAACAATGGACTGTGACGTAGAATTGAAAAGCCAAATAAATTCCTTCTTCCTCTAAGTTACTTTTGGTCATGATATTTGTCACAGTAACAGAATGAAAGAATATTTCTTTAGGAGCCATTGGTTAGGAAGGTCCCAGAGATTTTCAAACAATACAGGCTATTGCCACTGTTTTTGTTATCTACCAAGACTAAATGGTCAGATGCTATTCCTAAAGACACCACACACTGGGTACAGGACATAGAAAAATAAACCTCAAATTGACCAGGAAGTTGTCTTTCTGATACTCAGCTTTCATAGTGCCAGAAGGTACTATAGAGTCTACTGTGGAACACCAGTAGTCTCATCCAGATATGAACCCTGCATGCTACCATACCAACCTGCCAGATAAGATGTACCTACTGGTGTAATTGTGGCTTAACTATCATTGGAGTAACCAATTCACTTTCTAATTAGATTTTAGGCCTAATCCACAGGAGGGAATTTCATGCTTGGTACTGTAGCAATCTTCAAAGGCCCCTGTCTGAGGAAGTCATAGGCCATAACCTACTATTATTTTACTAAATATCCAAGCTCTAAAATTACCTTCTAAATATTTATAGATGTGGGCTGTTCTCAACTTCAGTTATAGAAATTTCTGTTTTCTTTTTCTTTCTTTTTCTTTTTTCAGTCGGCAGCAGTCAATGTAGAAATGCATAGCTCATGAAAATGTTGCAAGGGGCTTTACTTCTTGGCCTCAAATGGAGCATCTACATCTATCCTACCACCATTGTCAAGGGGCAGAGAACATGGTGGAAGGGAGTGCAGAAAGAATTTTAGAGCTAGAGGACAGGGGGGAGTACTATGAAATTTTATCTTGTGGATATTACATGGCTATTGTATTACCAATCCATGTAGCTATAGGTACCTACATAAGACATATACATATTCAAGCCAGATAAAATCCTGGCATAGATGAGAGAGATTCTCACCAGGCCCTACCACACACTGAAGAGCTGGTTTAAGTTGATGTTGGGGAAGGGAAAAATCATTCTTCTTTGAAGGCATGGTCATTTGTAGGTTTGTTAGGTAGGTAGGTTAAATAGAGGGACGCTACACCCATGAATATAAGAGCAGAACTAACTGGCTTTAGTGTGTTATCAAAATAATAAGGGAGCTAGGAGAAGGGCATGTTGACTGAGCCATGGGGAGTTGAAGAATTGTGGGGGGTAGCTAGAATCATATTTTATTGTATGTGTATATAGAACTCTCAAAGAATATAATATATATAACTCATGAGTGACACACCCGAGCATTTATAAAGGAGTATTTTCATAATAAACAGTGTTATCAGACATAAATATTTGACAGTTATATGCATATATTGGCTTTATTTATAGTGATTTAAATCTGGAAACATCTCAATTGATAGTGTTTGAATAAGCATTGGTACATACATACCCCATACTAATATAAACCACTAACAACAGAAGAATGAGCTGGTGATTAATGGATCCTGTAATGTGAATGACTCACCAGGAAAGTAGAATGAATGTAAGCTAGTCTCAAAGATTAAACATTGTTAACATTGTCAATATGATATAATTACGGAAATAGATTGCAATTTAGTGATTTCTAGGGAATGGGAAGGAGATGTGTTCGAAAGAATTTGCTGTCTGTTGCTATAAAAAGGAACATGAACGAGCTTTCTCAGTAGATACCTGATTGTGTCCTAGTACTGCATCAGTGTTAGCATTATGCTGGGTGACGTATTGGAGGACAGTTGTGGAAAAGTTTCACCTCAAGAGGAATCTGAATAGAAAGTACACAATCTCTTTCAGTATTAATATTGTCTCTAAAGAATTTTAATCTATTATTTACATTGTGCTTATTATTAATATATGTGTGTGTGCTTATGTTTAATGTGTATGATGTGTATATGTACAAGTATAAGCATATGTGTGCCATAATATGCAAGCTGTGGCACACGTAACTGTCAGGGCTCGTCTTTCTGAGCCTGTTCTGTTGTCCCACTCTGGGCTCCAAAATTGTACTCAGATTGTCAGATTTGCTCAAAAAACCACTTTTACTTAATGAACCATCTTGCCCACCCTTCATGCACTATTTCTTACACTTAATTAAATATGACTATATAATTGTCTCAGTAAGAGAGCTTAATTAGTAAAATTTCTTTGCCAAAAAATAATGAAAATAAAACATCAATGCAAAAGCATTGTGATGCTTGGTTTTATCTTTTAAGACATGAATGGACCTTAGCACTTGGCTTGAGGAACTGCAGTAGATTTCTGAATGGGACAAGCCAGGTTTTTGTACGTATATAATTGATATATAATGTGTTCTCTTTTCTGGGATTTGGAATTGATTTCTATGTGCTCAGAAAAGTGCTAAAACTTGAACTAGTGGAATCCTAAAAGAGGGCTGAAGAAATAATTGTCAACACAAGAAATCATTGTTATCCTATTTGGTTATACAAGGTTAAGAATCTTTGCCTTTATGTTTTTTATCTTGAATGTCTTTTGGAATATTTATTTTAAAAAGATATTCATATTGAAAGCATTATAGAAATTATAAAGAAATAAACCTACTGTGAGCTGTGACTTGCCATCAAAATCATGATAGCTATGTTGAAGCTGTTTGAAACTACATATAAAATGAAATATCAATTACTTGGTTGATATCTGGTTTTGTTACAGGGTCTTTCTATGTACCCTAGACTTGGGTGTGTGTGTGTGTGTGTGTGTGTCTTTGAAGTTGTAAAAAATTAGTATTATTTTTATATTAGTTTTAGTTCATGCTTGGTCAGAGAAACAAAAACTCATTTTAAGAAAACTATAAAGATTTGATAAAACTAAATCCATTTCAGTAAACATATGCCCAGATGGTGAATCAATATTTCTATTTCAGTCACTCAATAAATAATTTATAATGAAATTTAATCTTGTATAATCTTTCAAAATAAAATAAAACATCTTGTTATTTGTCCTTTTCATAAAACAAGTAATGTTAAATAGTATTATGGTGGATATTGTTTTTTTAAAGGTCAAGTGTTTTAAAAATCCATCCTTAAAATATGTAACAGATTTTCTTCATTCTCCAAAATCATAGAAGGGAAAAAAACAATACAACATGCTGTTTGTTAAGCTGGATAAAAGGACAGACACACACACACACAGACACACACACACACACACACACAGACACACAGACACACACACACACAAGGGTATATATAAAGGGTTATATATAATGGGGTCACAGGGTGATGATGTCATATTCCTTTTTACATTTTTTATTTTTGAGATTATGATTATAATATTTCTCTCTTCCTCTCCCTGATTTGAACAGGTCCATATAACCCTCCTTGATCCTTTTCAAATTCATGGCTTTTTTCATGTTATTGCATTCATATACATATGTATATGTATATAAAATATAGTCCTAAATATATGCAACTCATTTTGTATAATGTTACTTGTATGTATGTTTTCAGGGCTGACTGTTTCTGGGCAATCAATTTGTATGCTCTTCCCTGGGGGAAGACTATTTCCTCTCTGGGAACCCAAAGTTATCACTCATTTATGCCCCAGGCAATTCTTAATCCAATCAAATTGATAATCAAAATTCACCACCATAGAAGCTTTTTCAATTTTTGTCCAAAATGAAAAAGGCCCATATGGCCATTGATAGGATGTCCTAATTTGCCACTATGTGTTCTACATTTTTATGCTCGTTGTTCTGAATCCCCTTGCAAAAAGCAAAAGAGGAAGAAATGGATTAAATGGTTTGCAACTATATGTTACAGTCCATCACTGCGGGAATTCAAGGCAGAAATTTAAAACATCACATCTACAGTGAAGTACAGGGTAGGAACTGTGGCAGTGGACAGGCTTCTGGGTAGCATCTGTTGATGGGCTTCAGGTAGCTAAAGTGTGACACAGTGCTGTCCTGGATGCCTGTCACTGAGCCAGTAAACTGGCAGTAAGATCAGGAGCGGCATTAAAAGAACATTGCAAGAATTAGAAGTTTATGTGGGCTTCATAGTGTATTAGACAAACTTCAGTCTGTTACAACTGAGCCTTCTAGTCTAAAGCTTTGATGGTAAAATGCATTCAAACAAGACAGGTTTTAGTCTAGAAGATGAGACAGTATATGAAGCTGCAGTTTTTCCCTCTGCACTTTCAAACTGTAGACTGGAAAAAAAGAGATTCCAGAGTTTCCACAAGTTCACAGGAGCAGAAATCCACTGACGTCAGACTTATGATGCTGCAGTTTCAAACCCAGCTAATGTCAACAGAGAAGCCTCTGAGGGAATCAGCAGACTTTGAAGATGTGATTACTGTCAAGCCAGAACCATATGATCTCACTGATGAGGACTTCAGTTTTGTGCAAGACAATCCCTTATCTCAGCAGAAGCCTACAGTGACACGTACATACATTTCTTCTCAAGCCTACAGAGACACGTACATACAGTTCTCAAGCCTACAGAGACACGTACATACGGTTCTTCTCAAGCCGACAGTGACACGTACATAATAGTTCTTCTCAAACTTCTATTGAGATTTATCACCATCTGCATGTATAAATGCAGATACTGGTACTCATTTAAAAAAGGCTGCAGCTTCAGCAGTCACAAAACAGGATTCAAAGCCAAGCAAACAGATGTACAAAGCAGTCAGTGTACAAAATGGGGATTTGTGTGAGCCAGAAGTGCTTAGCAGTATAGAAGAAACAGTCTCTTCTTTGGAAATGACTTAGATGAATTAATATTGAGGACAAAAAAATTCAGGAAAGAAACTGGCCTGTTTTGAGTTTAGGTGTTAATGTTTTAAGAAAAAAGAAGGAAAGAAAGAAAGAAAGAAAGAAAGAAAGAAAGAAAGAAAGAAAGAAAGAAAGAAGAAAAATGAGAAGGGGAGGAGGAAGAGGAGGAGAAGGGAAGGAGGAGTAACAAGAGAAGAGAGGAGAGGAGAGGAGAGGAGAGGAGAGGAGAGGAGAGGAGAGGAGAGGAGAGGAGAGGAGAGGAGAGGAGAGGAGAGGAGCAAACGGGCTGTCCTGACCATGGTAGCATGTATTTTAGCTAATCTCTAAATGTTGCCATTATGTGTGGTGCTTATAGGTTTACCTCTGAGCTTGTGGTCAAGATCCCGATGAATGACATAAAGGCTGCTTTATTAACAGTGCATACTCAGTATTTCTGGCAACTTCTAGGCCTAAGCATGGTACTAGAATTAAATGAGATTCCACACTTACATGTCCTAGAGGGACTTGTTGGACATGAAATGCAATTTCATATCCTCCCTCTCATGGGTTTTGAGTCGAAAAGTGTATATGTGTGAGAATTCCTAAAGCAATCATCATTCAGCTGGCTGATTGCCATGAAACCACTTGATTAGCCTAGGAATCACAGCTTAATTACTATGGACTCAGAGAGGCTAGAATGTTTTGTGTGTGTTCTCAGCTATTTCACCTATCTCCTGCCTACAACATATGTGTCCTCCTACTCATCCTGCAAATGAAGAATGTTGGTCATAAGGCCACACTAAATAAAATATTGTAAACTCCATTGAGTTTTGTGTCTTAATTAACTAAAACTTGAACTGCCTCTTTTATAGTTCCAGGATACCACATCAACACCATATGCTAATGTATTTAAACCATTTTGAGTATTATGAACATCGACTTTTAAGATACTTAAAATTATACTTAATATAAATGAATACGACTGTAGTAATTGATATTTAACTGTGAAATTGGACTAAATATCTCTGGAGAACATGTTGAGGGTATGTCATGATGGAAAAGAGGAGGAAGATGACATGATGATTATGGATCTCAGACAGGAAGGGTGTACCAGCAAAGTCTGAGAGGAGTCCCACAGAAACAGACATTGCCACATGCTCCCAGGAAGTACAAGCAGTAATGGTCCAGGAAGCAAAGAAAGACGTACAGTAAGAACTCAACACAGGCAATTGTTAACTAGTAGAAACAGAGTTTAGTCTAGATTACTATGACCCATGGCCTGTGTAGATGGAAGGTCATTTATTCTGAAAAAGCCAAAGCTGTCAGAGGAATCTATAGATACCTTTTAGATTCTTTCAGAACCTGTTATGCAGACATAAAATCTTGTACAACCAGATAAAGCTGCAAGTCCCATGTGTATAGTGACACTGGATGGTTTCTCCAATCCACCAGGATACTTGTCAAATCAAGAAGACATGTGCTTTAAATGAAACCAGGAAACTACACAGCCAACTCAAATGAGGGACTCAGAAGTCTCTTCCATCCACAAGGTTGCAGGTGATGTGCAGGGAGCTTGAGGTCCTATATGGTAGCTTTCTCAAGGCTGAGATGACTGACTTTAGTATGGCAGAGAAACCAGAAGGGCTTTAGAGCACTGTAGGTCCTGTCTTGCTTGTGAAACTAAGGGTGAGTATATGGAGCGCTCTCCCCTTTCACCTTGCAAAGCCTTCTCCAATTGTAAATTGGTTGAAAAAAATGTTCGTCTGTGTATCCAAATTCTAAATATTATGGAAACTGTGCTAAACTAGACTTTGCTATTACTAACATGTGTAAAATATGAGTAAAATTCCACTACTCACTCCCAAACTATTTTCATGACCAGTACCATCTTTTTCGTGGACATTTTTATAGGATATGTTTTTTTATTTACATTTCAAATGTTATCTCCTTTCCTGGTTCCCCCCACCACAGAAACCCCCTATCCCATCTCCCCTTCACTCTGCTTCTAAGAGGGTGTTCCCCTACCCACCCACTTCTGCCTCCCAGCATTCCTCTACACTGGGCATCAAGCCTTCATAAGGACCACGTTTTAATGGTTGCCTATCCTGTTATATCTCAGCTTGTAAGAAAATAGAATTTCCCTTTTAGCATGCAAAACACTGATTTAATACTCAGTGTATAGGAACAGGATGCTTTATCATCCCACCACTAACTATTGTACCATAACACATACGCGAAATGAACTTGGCCTCAAAACAGTGAATGAAAGTTTGATCCTACCTGTCAGAAGATCCTGCCATTTGAAATCTTCCATTTCCTGATGGGAGTTATTCTGTAGAGCTTGCCATGTCTTTGAAATTTAGCATATATTGATTTCATAATATGATTTTGTTACCTAACTGAAGCGTCTACTTTTCTGAAAGTTTATAATTTTATCAAGTGGTTCCCAAATTACTTGTTCCTTTGTTTTGGCTATGGAAAAGACAATTTAAAGAAAAGCTGGAGGCTATTAGAACATTTTGGCATATTTGGACGAAACTAGGCATATTGTCATATGAATGCTTGCTATTAAGGCATGGCTATCCTCTTTATTTGTAATGAAGGAATAATAGCAGCAGGTTGCAGATATCTATATATGACACTCATTTTCCTCCAATTGTTCCCATTCAAAATAATATGATTTTTAAAAGTAGTTATATAAAATTAACAGCTACAGACAATTCTTGCAGCATTTCAATGTGAACAGAAACTATATCTTTGGAACAGTAAAGAGAACTTTCTCTCATATGTAGCAAACTGACAGACAGCAGAGATCTAATTTAATCAATCATGTATCACTCTTCAAAGGATTCATGCTTTCTCGAGACCTAGCTTAATGGATGAAATGTTAAATGAATTCTTTCCATTAAAAAATGTGTTACATTGTGTTCTCTGACACTGAAGAAACACAGACTGCTGCAAACACGTATTTTTTTTTTTTTTTTTTTTTGCAGCCAAATGAATCCATTGGAACATAATAGCAAGATTTTGTCTGGGCAGTGTATCATAAAACCCAGCAAGCCAAAAGGCACAACACAATTGGCTATATTTAAAAACAAAACTATTTCAGACTTAGAAGATAAATGCTTATTCTATAATGTACAAAAGTTTATCTCATATACAGAATGGTACAGGTTGGGATTAGGTGGGGCAGGATGTAGTATAGAAAGAGTTATGAGGTTCTTCATGATTTTTACTGTCTTGCATGGAGATTAGTGCTTGGTTCCTGAGTTTTGACTTAAGAGACATGTTTGCATTTAGCAGGGAAAGTGATATACTTTATACACTTTTAGGAACAGAATTGTTGCTCTTTTATGATATGGATACAGCTTAATGTTGTATTCCATCTGTTGAGTTGACAACAGAAAGAAGCATTCAAATATAATGCTAAAGTATCTAAAGAAAAAAAATAAGTTTGTTCAGTCTTACTGAAGAATATTTTGTCTCAGAGTACCATGAAGATTTGTCCACTGTCTTAATCAATTCCTGAAAGTTCCACATTTCCTCGGAGTCTACCCGGTCTCACTCCTGGGACTATGTCAACAGTCGAGGGGGCTAGAATTGGATGAATTAAATTGAAGAGTGACCTATACATATATCTCAAAGATTACCAAAATTCATTTAGCTCAAATTCTGATGATTAAAATATGTGTTTCTTGAAGGACTGTAGTGTGTTCTGAGAAACAAAGAAGAGAAAGCATTCTACAGGTGAAAAGCAATAAATGCTAAAAACAAAAGGTCGAATGCATTTTAAGTTTTCAGTCTGGTTGGGAACATGTTTTTGTACACACAAAATGAAGGAGTACATAGGGAGACTTTTAATTATTAATACAAATTATTCAAAATTAAAATAAGTAAATAGTATCATGGGTGATAAACCTTCCAGGACAAGTTTGTTATCAAATTATTGAGTGACACATACATAAACTGCATTCTACTCAAAATCCAAGAAGATGGCACTTTCCATAAACTCCAAAGACATTCCATCCTTGGTCTAGAACTAAATATTATCAATCACTTCACTATTCGTTTGATGTTGGGGTTGTTTTTTTGTTTGTTTTTGTCTTGTTTTGTCAGAACACTTTATTCAGAGGCTTGGGGGAAGGTTTGAAAAGTCTGTTCGACCTGCTGGCCTCCGCAGGGCAGATCTTAGTGGTTTCTCCATCACTAAAAGCAAAAGATACAAACTTAACTGGTTCTAATCACACCCTCCTATCTCTGCTTCCCACCTTAGAGTTCTATCTTAATTGTGAGCTTACTGTGTATTGACATTTGTACTTGTAACCACGGTAGTAGAAGCCACAATTCTTCTAAACCTTCAAAAGTTGCAGTTTAATCACGTAGATATTAAATGAGAGAATCTGAAGGCTTAATGTTTTATTATTTTTATTCTTCTCATTAATTATTATTATTGTGGTTATAGGACGGTGAAGAGGAAAAGAAGGAAGAAGAAGAAGATGAGGAAGAGGAAGAGAAAAACAGAAGGAGAAAAGAGGCAGAGGAGGAAAAGAAGAAGATATCTTCATAGAACATAAACATAATAGGTGTTATGAATTCAAAGAAGGAGCTAACATTGAAGTTCACCTGGTTGAAGGGCGTGTCTTGGAAGAGAAGCTGTTAGAAATAATTTAAGATTTTTACTTATAATAGTATTGTTGCAACTATTCAGAGGGCTAATGAATTTGAATCCCTCAAACAGTGCTTTGTGTAAAAGAACCAATCAACCAAGGAAATCTACTATGAAAAATAAGAACAAATAAGGAAAAGATAGGTTGATTAGGTAGGAACCCTGGTAATATTCAAACCTTAGAAAGCACCTGAACAAAATACAGAATTTAATATAATCATATTGTTAGGAAATACTGAAGTTAAAATAGAAGACCAGAAATAACAGAGAGCAAGATCTATGTAAGATTGAGGTGGTCTTGAGTATCAACCTTATAAATTAAGAGTTTCTTTTTATGTATACAGTGAAGACACATTGCTATCTGATAGACTTTTGCTATAATCTAGTGGAACTTTAGATATCTTCATGAACACAGGCATATCATGTTCTTAAATTTGATGGACACTGTCCTGAACAAACAAAGATTGAGCCAACTAAAAGATCATTTTAATCTAAAGTTACTTATTGAGTGGCTGGATATTTTCCCCGTCTAGATTCAACTCTTAGCCCTTATCTTAAAATAGCCTAGGCAAATGGCTGTTTTGATAGACACAGCAAACGTGGCTCTTAATACAGATACCCAGTCAAGGTCAAAGGAAAAATGGAGGTTGGGTTGTCACTGCATGGAATTACACTTTCTCATATTTTATGATGTGTGTAATTTCTAGAAGAGTAATTAGCTATTAAATTGGTCTGAAACATGCAATGTGCTAAGTGCTATATAAAGGCTGCACACTATCTCATCTTTGCAGATGAAGCAAAACTGAGAAGTAATAAGGTTAGTAGAAAAGGAAGAGGAAATTTTGTGAGCTGAGGGAGGGCTGGGAGGCAAAGCTGAGAGTTCTGATAATCTAAGAAGGTAACGAACAACAAAAAAAAAAAACCAAACAAAAAGATTATCACATAGTACACTTCCATAACTACAAATAACTGAGAAGTTGGAATTGAAATTTCATTAAGGGGAAGTAGAATACAAACTGTGGGTTGTAAAATGAACACCTTAAGGGACATAAAATACAGACTTAAAAGAATCACAGAGCAATGACAAGTCTTGTCCTTTCCCCTGGTCTTCATGTAAGAATTTACCTCAGCCATTCTGTTTGAAACCCAAATGTAAAACATCCCAGAGGTAATTTCACAACATCTGAACTAGTGTAGTCTGAGACTTGACAGCCTTCACTGCCAGTAAATTCTTCTTAAACTTGCTTTTGCTATATTGTCATTTCCTGTGTCTCCACCCTCTCTGCAGATGGGGAGCATCTGGTCCTAATGATTGTCCTTCAGGTCCTCAAAGATCATTACTAAGTCACCTCTTAGCCAGCTCTTCTATGGACAGAACAGTCTCAATTCCCCTTGGTTCCCTTATTCAACTTATCTTCCTGTTGTTTATCATCTCTGTTCTGGGATAACTTCCTAATAAGAAAATAACTCTTGCTGTCTTGCTGTCTTTCATGCCAAATAGACATACAATTAAAGCCCCATTTAACAAAAGAGAGGGGGAGATAAAGAAAGAGAGAGAGATACAGAGACAGAGAGACAAAGAGAATGACAGAGAGAGAGAGAGAGACAGAGAGAGAGAGAGAGAGAGAGAGAGAGAGAGAGAGAGAGAGAGAGAACGTACATATATCTGCCTAAATTCCTCAGGTCAAGAATATATTTTTAAATCTAACATCTTTTTTCTCTTGATGATAAATACTGTGGAAATTCTTACTTAACCTAAAGTACAGCGTTTCTTAAGAAACCGAGTGGTGTAGAAGAATCAATTTTGGTGTAGGCAGATATCAATCTTTCCTCATTTAGTTTTCATCGTTAAATTTGTAGTTACATAAAGAGAAAAGTTACTAAAGGTACCATGGACATAGGAACATTTTGCTGATTTACACAGCCCGCAAAGGTTATTTTCTTGAACTCTGAACTCACCTTCCTGAGTTCTTTTCTTTAGTTTAGATAAAACAAAAGATAGAGGGAAATACCCCAGACCTTCAAGTTATTAAGTAACACATTCTAGTACCTCAAGGACAAAGACTGTCCTGGGGTTAAGAAAGTCATAATCAGTCTTAGAAATATTTGATCTGGTAAATATTGTAAGTTGTGATCTGCAATCACAAGCCCACAATTTTGGTGGAAGGTTTATTCATTGCTTCTAAGACAATTCGTTTCTATAATTGTATATTGTGCCCTTCACCAATTATTGATCAAACAACTTTTCACTTATAACCTGGATGGTCACTAGAATTTGTATCTGAGTTCCATACTACTTTCAATCCAGGAGAGCATTTTGAACTTCATTCTACTATGTGGGCAGTGGTAATTTCCTGGCTTCTTAATGTAGACCGGGAAGTATGAACTGAACGTGTGCTGTCAATAAGAGGTTGGCCCAACTAGATACTTTAAAAAAAGAAATTGCCTTGAACATGGTGATTAATCCCAGCAATAGAAAAGCAAATATAATATAGGAGGGCATGGGACATGTTTACAGAGGGAACATGGGACTGGATGGGAAAGGAAAGGGAAGTGGGGAAGTGGGGTAAGTGTCCTAGTCTAGCCAGAAGAATACCACTGTCTAGGAGAGTAGACTTCTTTCTTTCTTGAAGCCTGCGTTATCAGGGACACTGCTCTTGTGAAAACATGCTGCTAATGTGTCTCAGTAGCCTCTTCCTCCTACTCCAAAATTTTATTTTAATTTTACTTATCAAATGAGTGCACGGATCTTTATGTTTCTGTATACAGAGTTGCACATATATGGGGGTGTATGCAGAGGCCTGAGGTCAACCTTAGGTGACTCCTTTGAGTTTTGAGAGAGTCTCTCATTGGCCTGAGACCTGTCAATTTAGTTAAGCTTAGCTGTCCAGTGAACCTCATTTATCAGCCTATTTTTCTCTTGTGAACAGGGAGCTGCAAATGTGTGTGTATAGATTCCTATTTGTGTGCGCACAGATTCTATGAGTCAAACTCAGATTTCTACGTCCAATGCAGCAAACACTTTACCTAGGAACCATCTTCCTGGCCCCTGCTCTGTCCTGTCCTGTCCTGTCCTGTCCTGTCCTGTCCTGTCCTGTCCTGTCCTGTCCTGTCCTGTCCTGTCCTGTCCTGTCCTGTCCTTTTTCCTTTCCTTTCCTTTCCTTTCCTTTCCTTTCCTTTCCTTTCCTTTCCTTTCCTTTCCTTTCCTTTCCTTTCCTTTCCTTTC